>CM053577.1:88140535-88185961 GCA_028646485.1 Cryptoprocta ferox | reverse complement strand
AAAGAGTTAGGGAGAGGGAGGGAGAAAAAAACACGAGAGACTCTTGAATCCTGAAAACAAACTGAGGGGGGAAGGGGAAGGGGAAAAGGTAAAGCGGGGTGATGGTCTTGGTGGAGGTCACTTGTGGGGAAGAGCACTGGGTGTTATATGGAAACTAACCTGACAATAAACTATAAAGTTTAAAAAAAAAATAAAAAAAAAAAAGAGAATGACATTCAGCACACAGTGAAAGATAGGAAACAAATTCTTGCTTTGAGATGGGGAAATAGAAGAATAGTGACATTGCAAACAAGTTCTAAAAATATGTGGAAGCTGTGCCCACACAGAGCTGTTGAAAGGAGAAGAACAAAGATGGCACGGTGCTAGATGGCTTATATTTGCCATCATGGAATGAGGGGATTGTATTGTGGAATAACAGGGAAAAGACTGCAAACAACTTTTGTGGGGAATTTATTGTCTGTTTAAAATGTATGTTTAAGACGTCTGTTGACAAATAACAAAAGGCAAGACTGCGATAAATACACTTACAGTGGCAACTAGGTTTAAACAATGGTTCCAAGATCAAGAATGGAAAAATTAGTACAGGGGGTTATTTTGGTTTGAAGGTCTTTCAGGTCTGGCTCCACTATTTTTCTTCTATCTTACATCTTACTAGCAGACACCATAACTTCTGACCAAAGCCTTTTAATGGCACTCCAGTAGCCATGTGGCAAAGTTCACTTTTTTTGATGTGATGGATTATGATTCAGCAAATATTCACATACAGTCCTCCAACCAACAGGAGGAATAGATTTCCCTATTCTATTATAGAACTAGTTATTTTCTGTTTAAGCTTTTACATCATTATTTCACATATCTCAGTGCTCTTCTCCCTTCATTACCTTGAATGTTCATGACCATTTTAACTTTTTTCAAGAAGCTTTCTTTAATTACTTTATCTCCTGTGGATTTCTTATTATACAGAATTCTTTAGTTCTTACTATCTTTCATCATTTCCTTGACATAATACAATTTTTCATTGTTTTTCCCTCCATGAATCTACCTATCTAACTTTCTTCTCTCCTCAAGTAGAATTGCTAGCTCTTAGGGAGAGAGTGTGTTGATGAAACTTTTATTCTCTCTACTTAGAAGTCTACCATATACCTTTGTGAATATTAACACATATTTATATCAATAGCAAAGATAATAATTAACAGGTCACACTTTCTGGAAATACTGCTAAAAGAGCAAAGAGATCAGAATGAGATTGATCTCCTTAGCAAAAAATGTGAACTTTTGTGTATATAACCTGTCATAAATTGTTATTTAATGTGAACTTTTCTAAATATTTCTATTGTCCACTACATGAGGCGACTATGCTCCATTTTCTCTAAGTCCTGTCTCAATACAAAGACTGATTTTTTACCTAAAATTCATTATTCTAGAACATGTATATGTGTGGTGGGGGAAGTTGTGTGTGTGTGTGAGTTTGTGTATGTGTGTGTAGGAGAATGGAGATGTGAGATAAAGTGCACACTGATAGAAATGGGTACAACTAGAAACCTTTCAGACATATGGGGCAAACAAAGATCACTATATTCTTTCTTAATTTTAATATATCTTTGAGAATTCACATATGATGATATTCTCATTAATTATGTTCTAAGGAAAAAAAGTGGTAGAAATCCATATTGATGATTCTTTTATTGTTCCTCCATTGTTCCTCTGTTTTCCCCTAATGTATGCCTGAAATTGCATGGAAGTATATTTAAATGAACCTAAATAAATTAATGGGGTAATTAAGTCATGAATTTGTAGAATAAGTTATATTTTAAGATTAGAATGTAAAGTCTAAATCACTCAATTCATAGCACAGTATAAGTTTTATGACTTTTTCTGCCTTCTACTTACATTCAAATTTGTATAATGATACAATTTATTTTAAAACTGTATGATATACCTCTTCCAAATACTAATTTATCAGTATAGGGAAAATAAAACTATATGGTTTAAAAAATAATAATTATACTGTATAACTTATAATATATCTTATTGAACTATTTCTATTTTATAGCAATTAAATTATGTAATGAGTTGCGTTTCACTTTCTTAAAGCAAAATGAAATGATTGATTATATTTGAATTATTTTATATATTATTGAAAACTTAATAATACTAGGAATATAAATATTTATAATGTTATAATTCATGTATAGGATCTGAGAAATTATTTTTCCTTTTGACTGTCATAAAGTTGTGGGTAGCATTTTGACTATTGACTATCCATTGGCTATTCCATTGACTATCATAAAGTTTAGTGTTATATAAATTGTAATTACATTGATAGACTGCATATAGATAAAATTCCTATTCCATGCTAGAATAGAAATAAAGAAGAATACAAAGGAGTGATGATACATGTTGCAAATCTAAAAACAGAATCTTATACTATAATTATCTTAATTTAAGACTCTTTTCGAGTTTTTTATTTCAGTTATGATCAAGATGCTATCTTGGTCCTGGCGGTTCTATAAAAATGAATTAAATTTAGTATTCATAATTAGATGTAAGCTCAAAAATTAGCTTCTGAAGTTTTCAAGCCTATCTCATATTATTACAAAGTTTTGTTCTGACAGCTTATATTACTGATTAATGAAAATTCATAAGAAATGCCTCTGAAAATGTGTTAATTTAAACTTTAACAATTTTTGAAATATTCCATGATAGTTTTTGAATTTATTATTCTTATACTTTTCCCCTCATATATTTGAAGAAACTTCTATGAATACTGCCTTTTATAAAAATGAGATAGTTCAATAATTAAAAATAAATAAGGATTATATTGTTAAAGATAAAATTATATTTTAAGAGCATTAAATAAACTCAAAGCGATGATTGACTCCCTGGAATACTCTACATAAATTCAATATAAAAATCTGTAACGAATGGTTAAAGAAGTAACAGAAAAATGTTAATTTCCTAAAATTATCTTCTTTCTTCCAGTGTTATTGCACTAACTCTACTCAGTAACAATAAAACTAGTTTAAAGTATTTTTTCTAAGAATCATTAATAGGTATTGATTACCAAATCTTTTCCAAACTCTCTCTACCCTTTGACCTATTATCATAATTGTTACTATTTCACCTTTTCTGTGTAGTCTTTCCCCATAAGCCAAAAAGTAAAAAAAAAAAAAAAAAAAAAAAAGCATTGAGAGAGAGATAAATAAACATTGAAGGGGGGAGGGGCAGAGAAAGAGAGAGAGACACAGAATCCAAAGCAGGCTTCAGGCTCTCAGTTGTCACCACAGAGCCCGATGGGGGCTCAAACCCACAAATCCCGAGATCATGACCTGAGCCAAAGTCAGACGGCTAACCGACTGAGCCAACCAGTACACCCTCCTTTCAAACTGCTTTTAATATTATATCTCTATTGTGAAATTATTCCTTTATTAGGTATTTCTATGTTTCGTAACTGGTCTTATTTATTATTAAGAGTCTCACCACTGTGTCAGACACTGAGCCAAAGATGAGGGATACAAAAGTGAACAAAATTAGTCAAGGGAAACTTACAACAAGAGAAGACAGAGAATAAAGAATAACACAAAGGAATGTACAATAACAGTCCTAAATTCTACAAAGGAAGATTTCATGATAATCTGATGGACCTATCCTTGTCTGGAAAACAGAGGGATACAACTTAGAATTGCATATTCCTTTATGATGTTTCATTGTCTGGTAATTCTCATTTTAGACGAATACACTTTGCCTCTGAGTTGTATACCACCACAAGTTGGGAAGGAACAATATAGTGTACTAGTTTTTATCCATTACTTTGAATCTAGGCACATGGAAAATGTGACTGATAGTTTATTAACACAAATGCAGATGAAGATCATGACTGTGGATGACATCTTGTAATAATCCACTGTGATATGACAAGTTTCTAGAGATGTATCTTTAAAAAGTCATAAAAATAAATTCTGTCTTTACTAGAACAACCTAATCAGACTTCACTTTATTTAGAACAATGATAATCACAAATAAAACAAGTCTAGACAGACCATGGAAGAAAGAAAAAAATACTTATATATTGGTAATTTTAACAGCATACTTTTTCACTGTTTGAATAAGAAGCTCACATTTTCATTTTGCAATGGATCCCACAAGTTATTTTAGTTGACCAACCATAACTAAAAATAATCAAATAGTCTTGTCCACCCTCTGAGTAAAAGGGCTAATCATGCAACAATTATTTCAGAAACATCTCAATAACATTATAATAATTAATATTTGGTTTTTGAAAACTAAAGCTTTTTACTCAAATTTAGAAAATAAAACCATGCTGTGACACCATTTCCTAGAGAAATTCTTAATGAAGATATTTAAAATCTAAACAGGAAACAAGGTCAAAAGTACGGGCAATGTTTATATATTTCAACCAAGGAAGACAGATTATAATCTTACGGGCTGCAGTATCGATTTTCCTATAAAGACGAAAGATGAACATAATTATCATGACCACATATAAGCAAAGTTCTATGCTGCAAACATAACAGTGTATTATTACCACAGAAATATGGCTAGGCATCTTAATTTCTGATGGTATCCAACAGATTGCAAATCTACTAAGATGTTCAAAATTATTTTCTTTATGTCCTAGTTGAACCTATCATTCTTTATCAGAGAGTTCCATCCAGAGCTGCTATTTTTCTATACCCATAAGTATTTGCAATTTGTTCTCTAACAGAAATCCTTGATTGTTGTCCTGAATAACATTAAAAAATGGTTACTTGCCAAAAACATTCTATAAGGAACTTAAAACAATACCACAAAACCTCCAAATTTTTAGAAATTCCAAACTATAGTTTACCATAAAGGTTAGTGTCCTAGACTAACTCCATTAGGGCTTCATCATCCATTTGGTGGTGGAGGAAGTAGAAAATCCTTATCATAGGAAAAGAAAACATTGAATAAGAAATATTATTTAGTCTTATTTACTGTTAATATTTACAGAAATGTGTCACTACTTACTTTACTGGGAAGTGACTACTTTATAAATTTAGCAATGAAAACCATGAAGCCATGTAAAAATAAATACAATAAAATACATGAAGCTACTGAGATTATAATAAATCTATGTAAAATACATTTCCAAGCAATTTCAATGAATTTTCTAAGTCTTGGAATGAATTATTGTACTGCAGCTACAAAGTTTACATTAAATGTTCAACTATAATTTCAACTTATAAAAACTGAAAAATATGAGAATGACTGATACTAGTCTTTTAGACTTAGTACTTCAGTCGAAGGTTACGGAATCTGTAAAACAGTTAAAGGACTATAGTTTGACTGTATTTCTCACCTTGAGGAACAGTGGTCTATGGAAACAGAACAAAACATTTTAATGGTTTCTTTTATTTTAGTTTTATTTTGGAACCTAATTTATTTGGGACCTACATTCTATCATAATTAAGCAGAATGAGACCATAGCAGCATTTTTGCCAGAGAAGGGTAATGGCTCCACTCTGGTTGGTACCTCTCACATGTCTGGGGCGGGGTATGTTCTCTTTGACATCTGTCACTGCACAGCTAAAAGTTGGGAATCGATCTAAAAGTCACACATCCAGGATCTGTCTAGAATGAACATTTGACATCGCACCTAATTGTTGTTATTGTTGTTGTTGTTGTTGTTACTGATTCACAAGCAAGCCACATTCTGTTTATGGAAAATAACCAATTCCAGTATAAATTCTAATAAGAAAGAGAATTGATAAAACTCCATTATTTTTCTTATTTTGAGAACTGCACACAAATGAATGGTATTCTATTTTATAACACTGTATGTGCAAAATGCTTAATTTTCTTGGCCACACACAGTTTGCAAATGGAGAAAGTCCTATGTTTTATTCAGTGACGAGTATCTAGCCTGAGGTCATCCATCACATATGGCATAGTGATGCTTTGCAATCTATAGCTTAGGGCCTATACTGGGATCTATTAAATGCAATAATCTCTTCCTCTCTTTTGTTAATGTCTAAATTTATTTGAGGAGATTATGTTAGGGATTCAGATGAGGAGGAAAAAGAAGAGGTATTGTGAGGGTTTGAAGAGCGAATAATTCTTTAAGAGTAGGAAAAAAAATTCAGTGAGTTTTGTAAGTACGAGCTGGTTACCTCTCCTTTGAAATATCCCCCAGAGAGTTGCAGGACCTCTGAGGGAATGGTTTCATGCACACAGCGAGGCGGATCATATACAATCAGTTTTCCAGTCTCGTGAAAGCTTCCCACACCCTAAGTTGAGTATGAAAGCTCCAAAACCACTAGTGATAAAAGAAATATATAGGCAAGGCAATAAGATAATTCAGTAGTAAATGTGGAAGGCTGATGATCTGAGGGTTTATTCCATTTCCTCCAACACTGGGCTGTCTTCCAAGATTTATTTGTTGTTCTGGGATAAGAGAAAAGGAGATTCAAAAATGATCCCAGTTGAATTTCCCTACAGCAAAGTAAGACAGAAGCTAAGGAAAGTTTAGACTGAGGCTTAATAAAGAAATAAGGTGTACATGAATTTATTGTATAAGACTAATATGTGTTATGAAAGTTTGTTTCAATCATTTGCATTCTTTATACATTTAAATCTGTAATTGATTTGGAACACCAATGTTAGTGTCTATAGAATGATAGAGTAATTTCATAAATATGACATATGTAGGTTGCAAGACATAAAATTAATCAGGACTAACATAAAATACCTTTTGATTTTATTGTATCTGACCAAACCACATAATTGCATAATTATATGTGAAAATATTTGTTTGACAAATTTCAACATGAGTTTTCTTGGTTCTTTGTACTATAGAGTTTTTTTAAAGAGTTTTAATATATTTACTATCGATCTTTGATTAAAAAATCACATATACCATTCTTAACTACAGATATTTTAGAAAGTTCTCATCACCAAATGATCTATTCTTATTGTTCCAACTGCTTTTCAAAGAAATTGTAGTTGCTTTACAATAAATGGGATTATCATATCACGAGATCAAATGTCATATAGCTTAGGGTATTTGTAGAAAAAAAGAGTGTTCCTCATTCATTTTTTCAAATAGCAAAAGTGTTTCAGATCATTTACTTGATTTTTTTATTTTCAAATTTTATCTGGAGATATTATCTACTAGGTATCTGGAAATAAAGGCTAAAATATGTGGACACATTATAAAGACAAAATAGTTGAAGAATCGTTTTCACTTTAAAACAAAACAAACAAAAAATTAGATAAAATAAAGCAAAACAAACAAAGCATAATGTAAACTGAAAAAAAAGGGTAAAAGATACCAAAATATTACTGCTCTTCAGTTGAAATATAAGTCTTATATTTTAATTATTGTTACATCATTCTAACAAATAGAAACTATTATCAAATCATTTTCTATTTCTACTATAAGACAATTTTATAACGCATAGATGACTATTTTTGTTAAGTTTTGACATATGTTTATGTCTTTTAGATAAAAAATGTTGATGAGAAGTGTTGCTTAGGGGCGCTGGGTGGCTCAGTTGGTTGAGCATCCAATTTCAGCTCAGGTCATGATCTCATGGTTCATGAGTTCAAGCCCCGAGTCAGGCTCTGTGCTGACAGCTCAGAGCCTGGAACCTGCTTCAGATTCTGTGTCTCCCTCTCTCTGCCCCTCCCCTGCTCATGTTCTGTCTCTCTCAAAAATAAACATTAAAAAAATAAAAAGAAAAGAAGGGTTGCTGAACTGGCAGTTTTTTATTAAAATGAACTATTACAAAGAATCTTATTTTATAATATTTAGAAAACTAAAACAGATATTTTGCCATTCATTGAGTTTTAGGAACAACAAAATCTTAAACATAGCATCCAGTAGCATCTTTGAATCATTTTTCCAGTTGGAAAGAATCAGGAAATGAGCTGAAAACCACTAGGGCCACATACTACTAGTCTATAAATTAGGTTTTCCAGTTAAAAGAGATTTAAATCCCAAATTGGATAAGACTTAGAATGAGAAACAGATGCTATTTGTATTGTGCTTCTTTTCAGATAGTGGATCTCCGGAGGCCACATTCAAGTGACACAATCAAGGCATCTCATCACCTGCTCAATGTTGTTTTTTTTTTTTAGATGTTTGCTTGGATGGTTCTTGAGTGTTCATACCAACATAATACATGGAGAAGAGTTTCGCTGCCTGTATGGAAGTAGATTAAAAGTTAAATAATCTTCCATGTGCATTAATACAGTTAGGTAGTATAAGAAATAACTGTATTAAAACTTAAGCTAAAATCAAGATGGCAACTGTCAAATGAATATGTGTACAATAATTCATATACATTATATATATAGACTAAAAGTAATCTAGTCTTAGAATACACATAAGTAAAAAAGAAAAATTCTTGTTTTGTTGTGGAAGAAATGAAATATGATCAAGAAGTTTTTAATTCAGAAAGAGTATTTATTTTAAATTTTAAAAACAGAGCGAAAAAGAATGGACAATTATTTTCATCATCTGGATTCAAAAAATAATATTTGATTGAAAATTGTATTGCTAGAACACTCTTAAACAATATTTCCAGGTATAGTGGAAAGACTTCTGCTCAGAACTATCAAATTATTGGAAATAGATATGTTTTTATTTTTATTTTTGAGAGAGAGGGAGAGACAGAGTGCAAGCAGGGAATGGGCAGGGAGAGAGGGAGACACAGAATCCGAAGCAGGCTCCAGGCTCTGAGCTGTCAGCAAGGAGCCCAACGTGCAGCTTAAATCAATGAACTGAGAGATCATGACCCGAGCCGAAGTTGGATGCTTAACCAACTGAGCCACCCAGGTGCTCCTTATATATATATATATATTTTTTTTTAATTTAAAACTCAGAATAGAATGGGCAAATTTCTATCAATATTTTCTTATTTTTGTAAAATCAAATTCTCGTATGCAATTTAAGGGAAAGCAGAGTGTCATGTATCCTATTTCCTTTTTTGGCTTTATGGGAAAATAAAATATACTCATATTTGATAATATATTCACATAATATTTTAAAAAAGAAAATTGTTTTATTCTTTCCTTTGAAATATCTCTCCAACAGCTAATTTTAGTTTTCCAAAAGTTTCAGTAAAAATTCTCTGAGCATTACAATGACCTTTCTGAAAGTCGTGTAATAAAAATGCAGACTATTAGTAAATTGATGGGGAAGCAGGAATTTAAAAAGATAAATATATATCAACATACACAATATCAACCATTTATAAGTCTAATAGGGGAATAGAGATTTAAAGTGTGCAAAATAAACATAAATACATTTATTTTGGTAAGCAATATTGTTTTTTTTAGTTGAGGTAAATTCATCTACAATAAAATAAACCATTTTTGAAGTATACTTCAAAGTAGCATTTAGTACATTGATAATGTTGTACAAATATCACTTCTATCAAGTTCCAAAATATTTTTGTCACCTCCACAGAATATCCTGTGTCCATTTGGCAGATACTTAAGCAACAATATTTTAAAATTGATTAGCCCTTGGGATACAGAAAATTTGCATTACTATGTAAAAAAAATCAGGAGAGAAAAGCTTTACATGGCTCTTGAAATATGAGGATTCTATGTTGACAAATTCTTCTATTCATAGATATTTCAATTTTAGTAGAAATACTTACCGTGAACATTTTGTTTGCTTTACATGGAATATAATTTAAAACAGCTATAAGTGGTGTAAAGTATAATTTCTTTGACTTAAAGTAGAGGGGTATACATCTTATAATTTCATTCCATTTCATTACAAGTGTCACATACTTCCTTACGCAGCCTTTGAACAGTAGCTTCACTAGGTTGCAGTGGCCCCCATAGGGGATATAGAAAAGGAACCACTGGGGTGTAAAAAGGAAGCATTTGAATTCTCATACTTTTTATATTTTATATGGGGTATGTTTTCAAATGTTTATGATGAAAGAGTACAATAGTTCATCTATATGTTTTTTAAACAAGCAACTATTTGGAGAATATGATTAAATAAATTGGTGCCATTGTGTTTCCAGTATCCATCATGCTCTTTCCATGGCTCCCTCTTAAGTATTTTGAGTCATTCTACCCCAATATCCATTCTTAACAATCTTCTGTCCAGATTGTATATAAGCTAATGTTCTTCTTATAAGGATAAATAAAATAAGTTTGACTGCTCATCCCTCATTGGTCACCCCAATTCTCTAAATCTTCCTGCAGGTTGTCTAATGCCCTTTATTGTAGTACGATTCACCTGCACTTTTACAGATTGTAATAGGTTGGAAATTTTGAGCATTTCAATTTGCTGTGGGTGATTAATTCTGCCATGGTCTATGTCTGGTCTTGGAAACAGAAGTGCTCAGCAGATTACTAGCTGCCTGCTTTCTTGCCTGGAGATGTCTTCCTCAAAGCAACAGTTTGGGAACATAATTTTTCTCTCTCTGTCTGCAGGCCACCAATGTTAACCGTTCCATAGGTAAAGTTATAGTTAAAGTAATACACGTTTAGCTTAGTTTTTGTGAGTGCAGAATACACTACTGTATGAATGTTGGTAAGGATCAATAAGACCTTCTAGAACTCAAAGGTCATATATTCTAGGTCCAGGGTAATTTTCCTCACTCTTTAATAAGACAAGACTTGAGCTAAATATAACTACCTTTAATTTCCAGCAATTGCTTTCTTTGGGCAATTCCAATGCTTTTCTGAAATCTTTTTTCTTCTCTATATCTCCCTTTCTGGTAGCCTTTATGTTACTGTCCATTTGCATCTGTGGTTCTCAGAATATTTAATGGCTCCTTCATCCCTTTCAGTGATCTGTTGGAGTCACTAATATATGCAGAAGAAAGCTCTAGCATATTCAGGACTCACACTGGGAATTACTTCTCTCATAAAGTCCCCATTCTCTTTCCTTCTGCTTTAGGATTTGCCCAGGGGATCAGAATTATATTCTTCTTTATCTTGTATTAAGTCTCTTCCCCCGCAAATTACATGTTTTGGAGGGCAATAATTATGTATGTCATTTAGATCGAAGTTCTGTTTTCTATGCCTGATGAAAAACATTGTCAACTATGGTTTTTTTTTTCTTTGATGCTTTTCATATAATATCTCCACATATATACAATTTATATAAACCAGAGCTGTTGCAAATAAATATGATTAAGAATATAACACCGATAAAAAGTGTTTAGAACATAGATTTTTACTGGCTTAATAGTTTAATTGTACTATGTGATACTTAAAAACAAAGAAACATTTTCATGGTAACTTTTGTTCTTGAGTCACATATTATATTTAAAGGCATATAATTCACTAGGAATCACACTAAACATACTTTATTATAAATACACACAACACATTTCAGAGACGTTGGCATTCCAGCAACTTTAAGTAGGAAAATTTGAGTACTCAGAAATACTGAAATAGCAAATATTTCAGTGTCAAATTTCTGTCAGTTATAGTACTTATCTCTATTTTGTGTGTGGAAGAGAAGGCTGATATTGAAAGTTATGATAAATAGACAATCTGTTCTTTGTTCATTGCTGTACTAGTTTTAAATCTCTAAACATTCCTTTTTTTTTTAAACTGTCTGTAATCTAGTTGATTAGCCTTTCCTTTGGCTATGAACTTCCATAACTGGTGGGTCACATCATTCTGCCAATTTTTCCTTAATAAAAGTCTTTCCCAATCCTGTGTCTCTCCCTGAATTTCCACAGTCACCAAGATTGGCCTTTGTAGCTAAGTATTATCTATACTAGAAATACCTAGCCTTTCAAAAGAACTCATTTATCATGGTGCTCCACAAAAAGAAGGGCATATGTGAACCCTGTGTGTCTGGAGAAGACAAAGGTGGAGAAAACACAGTGGAATCTGAATCTCCCAGATGTTTTAATTACCCAAATGGGTTCAGGAATACTAGCATGCATCATGCAACATCTTTATTCTCTAAAGGTTCAGGTTAAGAATTTAGAAAATTATAACTTCCATAATTTTAAAAATCCTATATGCCAGAGATTTTATTAGCACATATCTTTATACTAGCTGATTATTTCTTTTTTAAATTTTTTTTTTGTTTACTTATTTTTGAGAGGGGGGGTAAGGAAAAGAGAGAGAGGGAGACATAGAATCCGAAAGAGTCTCCAGGCTCTGCATTGTCAGCACATAGCCCTGATGCAGGGCTTGAACTCACGGACCGCAAGATCATGACCTGAGCCACCCAGGTGCCCCAACACTAGCTGATTGTTTATATTTTCTTACCAAAATTATGATATATACAACTAAAAACATATTTTTACATGTAGTACACCATTGATATAGATTGTATTTTGCTCATCTTTTGTTCATCTACCTTAAAGATTTTTCTAATATACAATTTCTAAATGGTACAACATTTAGAATTTATTAGATGCTCCATTTTCTTCTAGGATTAAAGAACATGGAGTTTGGAGATAGTTTACTTTTTTATTCTCTTTTTTAAGAGTCTGATTAGACCTAAATGTTCAAAGCATAGTTAAGTGAAAAATGGCTATTGCTAGCATTTGGAAGCTTACTACATGCCAACACTGTATAGTGTACGTCACATACTTGGACCCTTAGAACTCAAAAGACCATAAGAAATAGTGTCACTACTACTATGGATTGGACACCTTAATGATCATTCTAAAAATATTTTGACAAGTCTCCCTGGATAAAAAAAAATAATAATAATAAAATAAAAGGTTCAAACTCAAGAACCAGACTCAAGAACCTCGATTCTGTTAAGCAAATATGCCATCACAAACTGCAAAGTAGATTTGAAGTACCATCTGCTCTTTGGTGCCCCAGATATTGTTCTATAGGGGGATTCTATGAGGAGAGTCAAGTTATAGTCAAACTTTCTTCAGCTTTTTGTGTTGCATGAAGCATGTTTTTTTGTTTTGTTTTGCTTGTTTGTTTTGTTGTTTCTGAAGTTTACTTATGTATTTTGAGAGAGAGGGAGCAAGAGAATCCCAAGCAGGCTCCATGCCATCAGCACAGGGCCCAAGGTGGAGCTTTATCTCACCACTATGATATCAAGACCTGAACATATACCAATAGTCTGAGGCTTAACCAGTTAGGCCACCCAGGCACCTTGCAGGAAACTTGTTTTTTACACCTACCTGGAAATTCAGTAAAATACATCATACCCTATACAAAATTCCTTTTTGTTTATAGTAATTTGGACTTTATTTTCTGAAAAGAATAATATTAAAATAAATGTAGTTTATAAATTAGGTAATGGAGGCTAGAAGAAATTAAATGACTTGCACAAGCTTATATGACTAGTCAGTGGCAGAGCCAGGACCCAGCCTGTCTGCTTTGGGGTCCATAATTATAGACATTGTGCTTTTGTGCATTTTTTCCTTCTTTCACAAACACTCTGACTTTTGATGTTTGAGTAAATGATGAAGTTTGGGAGGAGTAAAATCTAGTACATATGCAGCATAGAAAATATTTTAATATTGCTAAAAATAGGATGCCTTAGAGTAATTTGAGTCATTTATAGTTTCTAAGGATGTTTTATAATTGTATTCTATTATGTGATTTAGGATTAATTTGTAGAAAAATATGTTTTTTTGTTTACTTTGTAAAACTCCATTTTCTGTCTGAATGTGATATTTATTCCAAAAAGGCATCAAAATGACTAAATATTTTATTACCTGGCTATCATTTTCAAAGCTATTCTTTACAAAGATTTTGCCAAAAGCTAAATACATAATTAAACAGGCAGCAAAAGAGGTACTAAAACTAAATCAGCTTTTTCTCAGGTTTCATAAGTTTTGAGACTCATCTAGTAGCTCTAGATACAAGAAGTAATACAAGAGAAAAGAAGAGTAAAGAAGTAAAGAGCCCAAAAGTAAAGAAGGCATGCATAAAGACAAAATCATGACTTTGAGTTTAAAGCACTAATGAAAGTAGCAGCAGCTAACACCTAAATAATTGTAATAGTAAAAATAACTAAGTGGTGAATATTTTTTCACCAAAATATGTGTCATAATGTGTGTTATCCATAGAAAGCTACATTTGAAAGAAAATAAAATATAAGAGCTAGGGTTATAAATTTAAAAGTCATCTGCATTGTTAAGGTGGATATATTCCCTTATAAACAGCATTTTAGAATAAATCATGTCACAAAAGGAATTTAAAGGCTATTTTACATGTCTATATAAATATGCATTTATATAGAATGGCATTTTATATTTATAACATTTATAAATGTTACAACAGCATAGTCAAATGTATCAAGATAATATTTGTCCTGAGACTTGTTCTATTTGAAATTGCTCTTTAGCAAATTATGAAGCAAAAGTTATTTCCACCCAAAACAAATATTTGAATTTAGTGTATCATAATAAAGTCATAAACTGACTCCTACATTCTTTAGGTATTAGACATTTAATATTTGTCCTGTTAGTTGGAAATTTGGTTCCAAAGTTTGTTTCAGAATTAAGCTGCATCTAGTTGTTTCAAATTCTTTTGACTTTTAGATTTGATTTATAACAGCATTTAAAGTCCTCAGCAGCACCAAAACATTTCATTCCATTTAATGATATGCTTGTAGGCATCTACTGTTTTTCAATCTGAGACTTTAATTTGAACAAGGACTTTGCTTTTTAGTCATTAGATGCATATAAAATATGAATGAGCAATAGGACCACAGCAGAATTCAAGTTGTGAGGTTTCATAGCTTGTTTCCAAATACCTTAGATCTAAGATTATTTCCACAAATTTAAGATGTGTTAATTTAGCAAGTACATTTACAATATTTGCTAAAATAATACATGTAAGCTTTAAAAAAACTTTTATGATCGTAAGCACTGGGATAATTATAGTTCTCCAACTTATCTTTATTTTTAGTTGAAAACAGAGCCATATTAAAATTGGAGCATTATTGTAGTTCTGTGAGGTTCATGTCTTACATGTGAAACCAAGACAAGCAGGGCCCTTCTACTCAGTGCACAATAAATCTTCCTGCACAGAGTTCACAGTAACGTATATGAACTGTTAATCCTACCATGTATCATAGGTAGTTGTAGAAAAAAAAGCATTCTGGAAAACCACTCAAGAAACATAATTGAAAATAAATTTCAAAATTAAAATTAGTATACTTCCTGAATTTAAAAATAATAAATCTACAGTGCTTTTTCTACAGACATGGCATTTCTTGATGAATTTGTTCAGGAAGGAAAAAGATTTTAATATAGTCACTTTGGCATCAGGCTCATTTATACTCTTTCTTTAAGACTTGGTATATGGATCTTCACAAACACATATACACACACTAAATTATTATCTGATTTAAATGGTTTTAAAATTTTTTAAGTGTTTATTTTTTAGAGACAGAGAGAGAGAGAGAGAGAGAGAGAGAGAGAGAGAGAGAGACGCTCAAGCAGAGGAGGAGCAGAGAGAGAGGAAGACACAGAATCCAAAACAGGCTCCAGGCACTGAGCTTTCAGCACAGAGCCCCACATGATACTCGAACTCAAGAGCCATGGGATCATGATCTGAGCCGAAGTAGGACATTCAACCAACTGAGTCACCCAGGTGACCCGATTATTATCTAATTATAAAATACAAAATTCTTACAATAACATGGAAACCCCTATATAACCTGTTCTCAACCCCCATCCTTATCTCCTACTATTCAACTCTCTAACTTATGACCAAAATTCTCCTTTTACCAGGAGAGATCTGCCGTACATGCCTGATGCTCTCTGTTGGTTAGGAAAGTGGTCCCCCATCATCTCTCTGTAGAGAAGTCCTACTGTGCCTTAAAGTCACTCCTGTTGACTCCTTTTCTTAGGACAATGGGCTAATAATCCTCTCCTCCGCTCCCTTAAATCTTGTTCAGACTTCTATTGTAACACTTACTGCACTGCCTTGGAATTATCTTTTATTTAATCTTCTCAAAAGATTGAATATTGGAATTTTGGAATATTGGACATTTTGGTGTCATAACTACCCTCTAACATTTTAAGATGTATTATTTTAAAATGTATATGTCCTTTTCATTGACAATTTTATCCCAATCCTGTAAATGAGAGAGAGAGAGAGAATGTTATGCTGCCTTACAGAATTAGTAACTAAATGGATTCATATAATGGGAGTTCAGCTGTTTTGTTCTTTTTCTTATTTTTCAACTAACTGTACAAAAGAGTAACTTCTTAAAATGTCAATTATAGATATGTCTTATTATCACACACACAAGTTCTTTAAGGAGTGTCAGTCCAGTGTTTTTTCCTTTGTCCCAGCAGTCCATTGATAGGACACCTGGGGGAAACTTTTTGGGAAGCCTGGACAGCCTTGTTTGCCTCATTGGCCACTATGAATTCCCCTAGTTGAAACTTTGTGTCTTAGATTAAAATCATATTAATACAACTTGATTATAATGCAGGGCAAATGCTAATATAAAAATATGAGTGTGGCTGGATTTTTATCAGTACTCTAATATATATGTGTGTGTGTGTATATATATATAATTAGTACTTTTATATATATATAGTTGGGTTATCAGTGATTGATCAGCTTGGCCTGAGTGTTTGGTGTCTTCTGATTAGAACAATGACAAAGAAAATAATCTATGATTGTCTTCCCAGAGTGGTAACCTGAAGAAACAGAATTTGCACCCAGTCTGTACTATTATTATTGCACTTGTGGTAAGCCCCTGAGGGATTTTTGTTTTTTTCAGACATAAGGAAACACACCCTGTTTCTTTGTTCCTTGCAATGCAAGGTGTTTAATACCCTGACTGGAAAGTAAAACAGTGACACACTACACTCTTCTTGGTACAGATTTATTTTCCTTCCTCTACATTGGACTAGGAGAAAAATAAGAGATGGAGCTAAGTCTACTTTTGTTTTACTAAATAGTCTGCTTTTGGGGCAAAGGGTAATCAATTTGTAGGGGGAAAAAATAAAACATTCTTACACCTACATAAACAGTAGAAAATTAGTTTTTATTTGTAATGAAATAGGTAGCTATTAAGAGATAAAGGATATTTTGCTAGATAATCTTCGTTCTAAATAAAAAGTTCTTTTTTGGAAAGAATATCACTGATCATTGTATATAGATCATCTCATAGATTCAGTGCCATGATGAACTACTTATCACTACTTCTCTCAGTCTACGTTCACACAACACAACTGATAAGTTATTTTTATGAATTTATAAATATAATTTTATGTACATTATTTTACCTAAAGCAATTCTCTTGTCATTTCTCCTAGTGTTATAGTGGAAACAATGTGCACATATAAAATGAATTGAAATGTATAAGAAGAGTCATCCTATTTTTGGAAATAAATAACACTGATAGTTTAATTCCATTTCTATGATCTTATTTCAAAATATAATCAGTTGCATTGCAAGGGTAGAATAAATTAGTAATTGAGCAGTTAAAAAGGAACTCGAATTTCTAAATATATTTCACAGGTAAAGAGAGAGCTATATTTAAAATAAAAATAAAGGAGGCTGTGATTATCTAATGATCTACAAATGAGTGAGATAGAAAACTCACTGGTTTTGAGTTATTTTTAATAATAGCAATAAGGATGAAATATTGACAATTAGCAAAGAGTAAATCTTCAAGCATAAAATTTTCAAAAATAAGCTAAAAAAACACTTCATAAAATGAGTAAGCCTCTAGAGGATACTACATGTTAATACCATGGGCAACGTCTGTATGTAATAGTGCTAAAATAAGTCAAAGCAAATGAAAACACCTTCTTATAACACTTAAGTCTTTTGTTAAATATTGAAGTCAAATAAATCTTTAGCTTAAAAATGTATATTGTATTTTGCTAACCTACCCCAGTATTTGTGTATCCTCATTGAAAGTACTAAGGATATGATGTTTAAAAGTATTCTACCCTTGTCAGAATGCTAAGTCCAAACTCCCTGAGCAAAGATAATTTGGAACTGGCCACGGTCCCTCCTGTCCTCTCACCCCAAATAATTATATGCTTTACATCTTTCCACAGCATATGTACTCTTCCATTTCTCTCTTCAGCCTATGTATGCCACACACAATGGCCTCTTTTTGATGCTCCAGGCTAGTGAGGACTTTTAGATATTATCTTGTATATAGGGTGACCAACCTTCCAGGTTTGCCTACAATGTTTCCAGATTTAGCACTGAAAATCCTATATCCCCAGAACTCCCTCAGTCCTGAGCAAACCAGGATGGTTGGTCACTCAATTTGTATGCTCTCTATAACACAGCTTCTGGTTTAAGGCTGCCTGAAAGCAGAAATGGTGTCAGGGCAGATGGAGCAGAAAAGGAGAGAGAGCTAGACTGAAGCAGTCTACCAACTGGTATTCTCCTAATATCGCTGTGAGGTATGAAATGAACCAAAACTATTTCCTATGGCTACAGCAAAGGAAGCTTAGAACTTTGTGCCAGTGTCTCCTGCCAGATGCTGTGGGCTCATCAAAGGGACCTAGAAGAAAGAAGCTATTGTGTGGAACAGACTTGAATCTCCATGGATCAGCATGACCTTTAATTGGGGCTTGTCAGTTGGAGGTGATGAGCAAGTCAAGGGCACAGTGCATTCACGGGCCAAAAGGAATGTCTACATGTGACCCCAGCCACAGATGCTTCAGTAGGAACCCCATGAAGTCAGAGGTTGACAAAGACAACTGATGAAATGACACATGTCAAAAGGAGCTGGTGGTTCCACTGAGGAATAGTGGGCCCCTCAGAACCAGCCATCCTCTCCAACACCTTTGATGTAGCTTCCAGGAGAAGGAACAGCAAGAAGGGAAAATAAGGATGTGTTTTGAAAATATTTTGCTAAAAGAGACTGTCTTAATGGGAAATAAAAGATTAAACATTTTCATATCACATTTTCCTGCCATTGGTGGATTTAGAGATTGCTTAACTCTATTTGAATTCAGTTAGAGGTTTCCGCATAAGTGAGTTGAAACTATCAAATATAAAGCCTTTACAATTTTGTCTCTAGGAAGGTGAAAACTCAAGGCTCAGCAGAGATTCATATGGAACAGTGAGGGAAAGAGATTTTTTTTTTGTTTTTTGTTTTTTTTTTGGGTGATAAATTGTATAAGTTCTTTCTGTATTTTGGATACTGACCCTTTCTCAGAAATGTCATTTTAAATATCTTCTCTCATTCTATAGGTTGCCTTTTTTGTTGATTGTTTCCTTCGCTGTGCAGCTTTTTATTTTGATGTAGTCCCAATAGTTTATTTTTGATTTTGTTTCCCTTGCCTCAGGATGCATATCTAGAAAGAATTTGTGATAGCCAATGTCAGAAAGGTTATTGTATTCTCCCTTAGGATTTTAATGGTTTCAGGTCTCACATTTAGGTCTTTGATCCATTTTTAATTTATTTTTGTGTATAGTATAACAAAGTGGTCCAGTTACATTCTTTTGCATGCTGCTGTCCAGTTTTCCCAACATCATGTGTTGAAGAGACTATCTCTTTCTCATCTGATAGTCTTTCCTGTCTTGCTGAAAACTAGTTGACCATATAGTTGTAGGTTCATTTCTGGGTTTTCTATTCTGTTCCATTGATTTATGTGTCTATTTTGTCTTTTAAGTGATACAAATATAGTCTAACACCAAATCAAGTGTTTTAAAAGAGTAGAAAGTAAGAGGTAAAGCCTCTTGTGATTTATGACTCCTCAATCTTAGGACTTCAAGGTACCATGACATTTTTTGCTTGTTTCTTCCTGCCCCTTTTCCTTCCTCCCTTCCTATATTGCTCCCTCCCTCCCTTCCTCCCTTCCTTTCTTCCTTCCTCCCTTTCCCATGAAAAAAAATCCAAAAAATATTCATTGGGTTTATCCTATCAGTACTTTGATACTGGCCTTCTACTGAAAAACAAATTTGAGAACATTTCACAGATAAACTCAAATATATTATTTTCTGGTCTAATAGGTTCTTACTACATAATCCTTTGAACAGAATTTGGGTATTTTATTATTTTGAAGTATTAATTAATTTGGATTATTTCTCACTTTAAGAAAATTGTTGAATCAGGCAAAGGAAGAATTGATTCCCAGAGAAAAGAAATGTGTCCAGTTAGGTAAAAGGAAACTAAAGAGAAGTCAAATATGTTTTTAAATATACAGATCACTTAGAACTTTGAATAGAAGTGGAAGTTTAAAATAAATATATATTAAAAAATATATATTATATGTATTTACACTCATTACCCTATAGGTTAATCAGATACACAGTATATGTTCATATGGGCTGCAAATAATACTTATTCCTGAATCAGGTAAAGACAAAAATGCATTGTTTTATGGATAAAGTATCAATTGAATCATTGAAATATCCTCATTATTAAGATGTAATAAAGTTTAAATTAGAAGAAAGAAGAAATTTCAGAATACTAATGTATTAAACTATTATGTTTGGTTAATATATTTTCAATATGAATATCTCAGAGCAGTCATAGAGTAGAATATCATTTTAAAATATTTTGTATCCTGTGTTTCTGTCTCTCTGCCCCTCCCCTGCTCATGCTCTCTCTGTCAAAAATAAATTTAAAAAATATTTTGCTATCAGTTTACATTAAGATTCTGAAAGTGTTTCTTAAGAATAAAAAAGGCAATTTCAGAAATTTCATATTTTAAAAAATAGAATATATAAAAATATGATGCTGATAATGATTTTTAATAATGCCTTCATGTATATATTTAGCAAAAGTGATAGCCACACAAAAAGGGCAGGGATGTGGAAATTGAATAATATTTTATGAGCAATTTAGAACAGTTGAAACAGAGCCTGATGGTATGCTTTGGTCCTTTTAAAAGGTCACTTACCTTTTTGTTCTTTGTAGAAAATTGTTGGCAAGGAATTCTTTCTATAGTGGTCACCAAAGTGAACCATTTCCTTTAAGTATGTCCTTGGTTATATCAGAAAGTTTTATTATAACTTCAGGGTAGTTCTCTGATACATTGATAAGAATGTCCTTAAGTGAATATGCAACCATAAAATATACCCTTTGGTGATAAAGTTCAGGAGTAAAAGTTTCTCTCTGAGGTGATTTGAGGTTTGAGAAAATCACATTGACTCTAACCACCTTAATGTGAAAAATTTTGACTGCAGGACCATCCCTTAACAACAAAGAAAATACTGTTTACAATCTTATTCTCTCCCCTGCATCGTTCATGTCTGTAAAACATGTATATATTATTCACGTATATGAAATATGATTATAACATCTTATTTAATTTTTAATTGTAAAAACATCAAACTTTAGATCTACCCTTTTAGTAAAATTTTAAGTGCACAAGACAGTATTGTTAACTATAGGCACAATGTTGTACTTTAGCTCTCTAGAACTTATTTATTTTATATAACTAGATAACTCCAACATTATACCTTTTCCCCAACAACTCCACTTTCCCCCCTTTCCCTAGCTCCTGGCAACCACCATTCTCTTCTCTGTTTCTATGGGTAACAACGCTAAAGGCAGCAGAAGATCATGAGAGACTTCTGTAGGCACGATGATAAGGAAGAGTCTGTTTCTTACATCGTTGATGATTTCAGGAAAAGAGTGTTGCCAATTGCCTATGTACTAAACAAGGCTTAAACAGCTGCCTCCTTGAGTCACCTGGTAGCTTGTTTATTGCACCTGGAGCCAATGCCAGGGAGTCACTCTGATGTTACAGCAAAATAGACCTGATTCTTCAAGAGGAAAATAAGAGCTTATATTACTTTCTTTTATATTCCAGATGAAAGCTACATCAGTTAGTGGGATAATGGTTAAACAAGGTGTGATCCATTGCATTATTGAAGGGCTAAATATTTTTTTATGCTTTTCAGGCTCTTCCTGAGGAATAGATAAGGCTTCAGCACAGTTATGGTGTTGCCCTGCTCCATTTTTAGCAGGTGTCCATGGTACTGACCACAACAATTCATTTAGAAGATGGCCAGTTTCTGCATCATACAGTATCAGAGGCAGCAGTAACGAGATCTGAGCTCCCACGCCACTAAGGAGGAAAAGAAATAAAGACACTATTTTGAACGCTGGGGATTTTTGAATGGAAAGGTAGTGAGAGCTTGAAGCTACATCATTGTAGGTTGATATTGGAGACAAGGTGTAGGGAAACGTGTTCTGCAATGGGACAGATAGCAAATATTTTTGGCTTAGTACTGTTCATGATTTCTGTTGTAACTATACAATTCTGCCATTCTTGCTCAGAAGTTGCCAGCGACAATATGTAAATGAGTAGGCAGGGTAGCATTCCAATGAAGCTTTATTTATAAACAATGAAATTTTAATGTCATATAATTTTCATGTATGAAATATGACTCTAATTTTGACTTGTTTTTAAGCTTTTCTTTATGTAATAACTATTCTTAGTTCATTAGCAGTACAAAAACAGATGCCTGGCAGGATTTGGCCTTCATAGTTTGCCTACCTATGTTGTAGACAATCTAGTGAATGACTAACCACATGATTTAAATATAATTTGATAAGTGCATGGATGAAAAAGGACAGGATATGATTGGATCACTTAGAAAACTTATTCAGGGTGGCTCAGTCGATTAAGTGTCCGACTTCAGCTCAGGTCATGATCTCATGGTTTGTGAGTTTGAGCCTGTGTCGGGCTCTGCACTGACAGTATGAAGCCTGCTTAGAATTCTCTCTCCCTCTCTGTCTTTTCCCCTCTCCTGCTCATGTGCACTCTCTCTCCAAAATAAATAAATAAACATTAAAAAAAATATTCAGACTGTTTTTTAAAGATTCAGGAAAATTTCCTGATGGAGATAAGGAAGCTGATGCAGAAAACATGGAGAGTAGGTATCCAGCTGAAGATGGGTATAAAATGTGTGAAGCCAGACTGAAGAAAGAAAGTAAAGCAAGTTTAAGGAACTAAGAATATTATAATAAAGCCAAGCAAATTTCATCATGTCTCTCTGTATACATTGTAATGTATGTTAATAAATATACATGCTTATTTATTTATTCTCATTCAGAAAATAATTTTCTTTACTTTTCTCCTCAGTTTCCTTCACATGAAGTTTGATAATACCTTTGGTGAGAACAGGCACTAGCTAAAACTTGATGTTTGTTGCACTTCCCAGTAGTCTCTTTTCTTTCTAACTTTTTTATTTAAATTAAAGTTAGTTAATATACAGTGTAGTATTCGTTTCAGAAATAGAACCCAGTGATTCATCACTTACATATAACACCCAGTGCTCATCCAAACAAGTTTCCTCCTTAATGCCCATCACCCATTTAGCCCATCCCCTACCTATCTCCCCTCCAGCAATCCTCAGTTTATTCTCTGTATTTAAGAGTCTCTTATGTTTAATCTTATTTTTCCTTCCATTCCCTTATGTTCATCTGTTGTGTTCCTTGAAGTCATATGACACCTCTTTCTCTGCTGACTTATTTTGCTTAGCATAATATACTCTAGTTCCATCCAAATTGTTGCAAATGGCAAGATTTCATTCTTTTTGATCAGCGAGTAGTATTCCATTGTATTTGTGTGTGTGTGTGTGTGTACATATATACATCATATCTTTTATTTATTTATTTATTTATTTAGACAGTGGGAGAGGGGTAGGGGCAGAGAGAGAGGGAGAGAGAGAATCCCAGTCAGCCTCTGCACTCTCAGTGTGGAGCCCAATGCAAGGCTCAAACCCATGAACTGTGATATTATGACCTGAGCTAAAATCAAGAGTCGTACACTTAACCGACTGAGCCACCCATGCACCCCCCTTTTTTAAAAAATTAATTAATTTTTTTTATACCACCACTTCTTTATCCATTCATCATTTGATGGACATATGGGTTCTTTCCATAATTTGGCTATTGTTGATAGCACTACTATAAACATTTGGGTGCATGTGCCCCTTCAAATCAGCATTTTTGTATCCTTTGGATAAATACCAATAAGTGTAATTGCTGGGTCATAGGGTAGCTCTATTTTTAATTTTTTGAAGAATTTCCATACTGTTCTCCAGAGTGGTTGCACCAGTCTACATTCCCATCAACAGTGCAAAAGTGTTCCCCTTTCTCTGCATCTTCACCAACATCTGTTGTTTCCTGAGTGGTTAATTTTAGTCAGTCTGATTCTATAAATAATCAGCAGGAAGGATTAGGGAAGCATACTGTGGGAGTTTGAGAAATTGTTTGGGATCTGGTCCTATGGAAATTTTTCATTTGAATACCTCTTAAAATAACTATACAGACAGATTTCAGGTGTAAAGGAGACACAGATATTAGAAGGAATAGAAAGTCTTTAAAGAAATTAAAAATTACTATTTAAATTTTTAATTTTTTAATGTTTATTTACTTTATGTTTTTATTTTTGAGAAACATAGTGACTGGGCATGAGTGGTGGAGGAGTAGAGAGAGAGGGAGACACAGAATCTGAAGCAGGCTCCAGGCTCCAAACTGTCGGCACAGAACCTGACCCAGGGCTCAAACTCACAACTGCAAGATTATGACCTAAGCAGAAGTCAGACACTTAAATGACCCTGCCACCCAGGTGTCCCTAAAATTTATTTTTGAAAAGATCATATCAAGAACATTTTATCAACTGATAAAAAAGAACATACATCGAGGGGCCCCTGGGTAGCTCAGTCAGTTAAGCATTTGACTCTTTTTTTTCTTTTTTTTATTTATAGTTTATTGTCAAGTTGGTTTCCATATAACACCCAGTGCTCTTCCCCACAAGTGCCCTCCACCATAACCATCACCCCCCTTTCCCTTTCCCCCTCCCCCTTCAGCCCTCAGTTTGTTTTCAATATTCAAGAGTCTCTCATGATTTGTCTCCCTTCCTCTCCCTAACTCTTTTTCCTCCTTCCCCTCCCCATGGTCCTCTGTTAGGTTTCTTAAGCATTTGACTTGATCTCGGGTCAGGTCACTATCTCACGGTTCTGTTAGTGAGTTCAAGCCCCCATGTCAGGCTCTGCACTGTCAGCACTCTGTGCTGACAGTGCAGAGCCTGCTTGGGAATCTGTCTCTCCCTGTCTCAGCCCCTCCCCTTGTCCTGCTCTCTCTCTCTCTCTCTCTCTCTCTCAAATATCAAAATAAATAAACTTAAAAAAAAAAGAACATACATTGAAAGCTATACAGGTACATTTTTTCTTTTCAAACAGTTCTATTCAGAAAAGTCAGACAATCTATTCTCAGAGTAGTTGGTTTATCACTACGTGTTTTTATAACATTTTAGTTTCTGCACAGAAAAAAAAAAATCCCAGAAGGATCTATCCCATAGAAAAACAGATTATTTTACCACTGTAGTTGAGTGGAAATTGTAAGTGTATTGACCCATAACAGTGTCCAGTAATTCTAAAGTCCACTGTTTCAGTAAATTTCTTTTAAACTCAATCTTCAAAACTAGATGCTGCTTAAAATAGGTGACTTTGAGAGACTTTGAAGGTATGCAGCACCATGAGTCAAATACTAAAGTACATAATATCTCCAAGTAAATTATTATTATCAGTAATAGTATTCATAAAGGAACCCTCAAATGAGTTTTGCACTTATACATAGAACTCTTTGCTTGCATAAAGTATTTAAAAAATAGTGAGGCCAGTGCCATTAGAGTTCAACAATACCACCAGTATCCCTAGACCCATGCTCTTTATAGTGTAATTCCTTCCAAGATACAGCAAAGTTCATTGACAATGAATTTTACTTTTTTAAATGTTTATTCATTTTTGAGAGAGAGAGAGAGAGAGAGAGAGAAAGAGAGAGAGAGAGAGACAGATTGTGAGTGGGGGAGGGGCAGAGAGAGAGGGAGACACAGCATCAGAGGTAGGCTCTAGGCTCCGAGCTGTCAGCACAGAGCCAGACGTGGGGCAGGAACCCATGGACTAGAGATCATGACCAGAACTGAAGCCTGACACTTAACCAACTGAGCCACCCTGGAGCCCCACTAACAATGAATTTTATACCAATGCCATCATTAGTTATGTTTCCTAAGAATAATATGATTGAATTTTGGTTTTTATAGCAGTCTAACATAGGTCTTTATTATTAAAATATATATTTTATTTCACAAAGTTAATTTTGGTATAAACTTTCACATATTCTCTCTTATATCAGCTCTCCTGTTTATCCTGGTCTTCTTTTCCGTCCTGGTAGTTTTTCAAAGTTCTGTGAACATGGTTGTTGTTTACTTTAGAGTATAAGGATCTGTTGATTAGTGTAGGCAGCTGTAATGGATTCCTCAGTGGGTGTGTAGATCTTCAAGGGGCCCTGTGCCCTGGGAAGGAAGGCTTCCTCAAACCCCTTCTAAGCGGATATGGCATGGTTTGGTGGATAGCCTTTCACAATTTTTTGAATTATGAGGCTTTTACTATAAGACTGAAACATTTTTATTCATTTCTCTTCTTGACTTTTCTTTCATTTTTCCCTGTCTCTACTTCAGAGACCCAGAGTTTACTTAACCTGTGATTTAATCTCAGGCCCCATCACCCATGTTAATAGCATTCCTATGCTGATCATTCCATTTCTTAAGAGCAGTCCAGTTTTGCCTGGGATCAGAACTGCTACTACTTGACTCAGAAAAAGCACAAGGTGAGCTAGAATGGCCTGAAGTTCACAGTGTTATCTCTTAATTGCCCGGATTTCCCTGTGCTTGGGTCCTCCTCCTATTTTTTCTATGTGTGCACTGAGCTTTGATCATTACTGAAATTTCAATTGCCTCTACACTAGTTTTTTTTTTTTTTTCTTCACCTTCGTGTGTTTTTTCTGCTATGGTTTATTTCAGTCTTGCTTCTTTGACAATCATGAGTTTGTTTTCCAGAAATTTGTCAAATGCCTTGGCCCCCAAAACTATGCTTTCATAATTGCTGGCATTGTTAAAATTTTATCCTAAAAACGACAAAAACAAAAATAAAAAAAACCCTCAACAACAGGTTTTTGATTTGTCAAAGAAACTAGAAGGGGATGTAAATGCATATGCCCAGTTTATCATCGCAATCCATCTTCCAAACATTTTCTAAAATAATCTTTTCTTATTATAAATACTTTAAAATTTGGTTTTATAAAAATACAGAGCATCAATAAATAAAATTAATAAAAGCTCAAGAATTCTATCCACAAGACATAAATACATTTAAAATGTTGCTTGTGTGTTTGTGTTTGTGTGTGTGTTTCTTTGTAGACTTATATGAGCTCATATACAATATATGGTTTCTTAGGCCATGATGTAATGATATTTATCTACAAGATCATATTTGTTTCTGGATACAATTATTTGTATGAGAATACAGAAGAAACACTCCAGAAACAGTTTCTTCCGGTGATGAAAATTAGTAAGGAGGAAAATAATAAATAATAATTCGATATTACGTGACTATACACTTAAATTTATAACACACATATAAACATGTATGTGCAATCATATACACATATATACATATATGTATCCAATCACTTATTGTGGGGTGTGTTTTCAAAGTTTCTATTATGAAAAAAATTTCTTTTGTACACTGACACACACACATGTATAAACACAGGAAATTTCTCCCATGATCTAATTTATTTATTGAATTACAAGAACTGGTATGATTAGATAAGTCTTTTGATAGACATTGTCTAATGGATCCCCAAAGTAATTGTATATTTTTATACATGATTACCAAAAGTATATATTATAGTATTTTATACCTTGGCTAATTTAAAAAGATTAAATGACATTTTCATTTTGTCAGAAATGTCTTTAATTAAAATATGCGTTGAAAATTTAATATACTTGTTAGCATTCCCTATTTTTTCCAGCATTAAATACTCATATTTTTGTTCATTTTATTGCTGTTCATGTTTTGTTATTGTTTTCTTGTTGATTTTTAAAAACCCTTTACTAATTGTAGTGGGTGGGTAACTCAGTTGGTTAAGCATCCAAGTTCAGCTTAAGTCATGATTTCACAGTTCATGAATTCGAGCCCTGCGTTGGGCTCTGTGCTGACAGCTTGGAGCCTGGAGCCTGCTTCAGATTCTGTGTCTATCTCTCTGCCCTTCCCCTGGTCACATTATGTGTCTCTCTAAAAAATAAACAAACGTTAAAAAAATTAAAAAAATAAAAAATCCTTTACTAATTTATAGCATGCAACAATATTTGTCACATTTTTTCTAATTTTTCCTTTGTTAATAAAATTAGCTTTATCATTTCTTGAGGTACAGAACTTTTAACATTTTGTGTAATCAAATTCATCAATGTTTTGTATTTCTACTTAGGTCATATTTCTAAAGACCTTCCCACTTTCACTTATATTTTCTTCTAATATTTTTATGGCTTTAATTTTCACCTAACAATCTTAATCCATTAGGAATTCATTTTATTGCAAGTGTGTGGTACAGACCTAATCATGTTCCCTAAATGTAGAGGCTTTCATCCTGACATATTTTACTAAGTGCTCTGTTTTTCTACATTTATTTTTCAGGTCACCTTTAATATATAATAAATATTCTATATTCTTGTTTATGTGTTTGTGTCATCTCTCTCATCTTGGGATCTACGTACTACCCTTATCATTGCAATTATGTGTAAACTTATTAGAAATTGAAACCTACACATTCATAATTAAAATATCATCTAGCTAACAGGGCCCAACAAAGATACTTGAATTCCCATTTAATAAAATGAAAAACAAGAATGTTATTAATGGATTAGGATAGAAAGTTCAGAAATAGGTTCTTTCAGTTGAAGTAGCACATTTAATCAATGGAAATTAATGGATTCCTTAATAAACTGTGTTGGAATATCTATGTCAAATCTGGGAAAGCAAAATTAGGGAAAAAAGCTGAGTTCCTATTTCACGTCAGACACCAAAGTATTTCTAAACCTAATAAATAATAAGTATTAACATAGAAATAATATTAGAAAAATTCTGATAATCTATATAGCTGATGTCAGCTAATATTTATTAACTTTAACAAAATGAGGTGAGTGTTGTATTTGTATTCAGCAATGACTAGACATACACAAAAATATACATATGTACATTCAGCAATGTTGTCTCCTCTCACTACTCCTTTTCAACATCATATGAAAGTCTTAGCAAAAGCAATATGACACGAAAAGGAAATAAAACTTTGTTCATAGATATTACTGTCTGTATAGAAAATGCCAAAAAACTGACAATAAAATATAATGCACTAGCAACACTAATGCAATGTTACACTAGCAACAAAAAAATGAAATACATGGGTATAAACTAACACAACATGCACAAGATCTACATGAGGTAAACTCTACAACTGTGGTTAAATAAATCAAGGGAGAATCAAATAAATGGAGAAAATACTTCATGTTCACAGATAGGAAGATACAATATTGTGAAAATGTCAGTTCCTCCCAACTTGATTTATAGATTCAATAAAATGCCAATGAGAATACCAGCAAGTTTTTGTATTAACATTGACAAACTGCTCCCAAAATTTGTATGTAGAGGCAAAAGACCCCCAATAGCAACACAATATTGAAGGAGAAGGACAAGTTTGGATACTGACACTATCTACATTCAAGAGTTACCATGGATCTACAGTAAATCAAAGTGTGATTCTGGTGAAAGAACAGACAATTAGATAGAGATCCCAGAAATAGGTCCACACAAATGTAATCTATTTACCTTTTTAAAAAAAGTAAAGGTAATTCAAGAAGAAATGATAGTCTTTTTACAGATGATATAGGAAATCATAGATATCAACATACTTAAAAAATAATTCTTGACATAGACATTATGTCCTTTAAAAAATTAACTTAGAATTGATCATAGACTTAAATGTAAATCCCAAAACTATAAAATTCCTGTAAGATAACATAGGAGAAAATCTGTATGATTTGGGATTTGTCAATGAATATTTAAATACAATACAAAAGCATCATTCATGAAAGAAAGAAATGATGAGTTGTACTGTAATTTTATTTTATTTTATTGTACTGTAATTATAAAATTAAAAACTTCTGCATTGCGAAAGACAGTGACAAGAGAATGAGAAGACAAAACACAGACTGGGAGAAAATATTTGCAAAAGGTATGTTTCATAAAGTACTCTTACACAAAATACAGAAAAACCTTTTAAAACTCAACAATAAGAAGATAAATAACTTCATATTAAAATGGGCCAAAGACTAACAGACAGCTTACCAAAGAAGATATATAGATGGTAACTAAGCATGTGAAAGGATGCTCCACAAGTCATCAGGAAAATGCAAATTAAAATATCAATTAGATATCCTACTCACCCATTATAATGACCAAAATCCAAAACACCTACAGCACCAAATCCTAGGAAGAATGTGGAGAAATAGTAATGTCCATTCATTGCTAGTGGGAATGCAAAATACAGCCACTTTGGGAGACCAAAGTGAAAAAAGCCAATCTGAAAAGGTTACATTGTATGTGATTCTAATTACATGATGCTTTGGAATAGCTACAACTACGGAGGAAGTAAAACGATCAGTGCTTTACAGGTGTTGAGGGAGAAAGAGGGAGGAATGAATAGGCATATTCATTCCTATTCATTCATTCAAGGATATTTAGGATAGTGAAAATACTCTGCACAATACCAAAATGATAGATACATTACAATATATACTTGTCTAAATCCATAGAATATATGACATCACGAGTGAACCATAAAGTAAACTATGGATTTTGGGTGACTAGATGAGTCAATGTAGGCTCATCATTTATAACAAATATACTATTCTGGCTAGGGGATGTTGATAACACAGGAGGCTATGTATGTGTGGCAGAGGGCATACGAGAAATCTCTAAATCTTCCCCATTTTGCTGTGAACCTAAAGCTTCTAAAACAGTAAAGTCTTAAGAAAAAAATGATCCGTTTATAGAAGAAGGCAACATAAAGTCAAATATAAATGTATACACTGCATTGTGTATATTTAAATATTTATATGAAACGATCATTAAAGGGACTATCCTCGCAGCATTCTATGGTTAATGAAGTTTAACCACCAGTGGATTTATATCCACAGTAATGTGAGGAAACACACAAACAAGAAAACTTGTTCATAAATCTTTGTTATAGCAAAAAATTAATCTTTGATCATGAAGCCAGACCTTCATGAGTAGTAAAAAATGAGAATAATTTTTTATGATTGTAGTAATTTAGCTCATAGATAACTATATGGATAATATTGCTCAAAGCAAAATCAGCATTTTCAGTATGATCTGAGCATTGTCACACGAGCATTATCAAGGGCAACAACTACATTATATTTTATGTAAACTAGGGGCAACTTATGCAACCAATAGCTGGCCTTATTTTTAAATTTTAAATTAAGTAGTGGCAAAAGCTCCAAAAAAAGTTGAAGACTTAGAAAAGCAGAACACAAGAACCCTGTTTTTCCCCTCCTCTCCCTATATCACCAGCAAGACCCCACATGATCAACCCCAAGACATGACCTGTACTGCCCACCTGCATGTACCCACTGACCATTGTCCCATATTTTCCTTAAGTTCCTATTTTCCAGTTTATCTTTTAACTCAGACAAATGACCAGCTGGGCAAAGCATCCCATGATGGAAACCAAAACTATGCCTTCAAGCAATAATGACTGCCCTGATGTAGAGCTCTGGCCAGCCGAGACCACCCAGACCAGTTTGAGCTCAACCACTGACTCACACCGCACAGATGGGTCATGGAGTGACCAGTGGTTACCTTAACCTAATTATAATACTAAAATTTCCACCCAAGGAAAAGCATAAACCTTATTAACATAACATAATATGTGTGTATAGGCATGTTTCCTTAAGGTGTGTACACAACCTACCTCTATATATAAGACAAAACTCCCCTTTCTGAATATTTATCCTAACCCTAAATCAAAGGAACCAACTCACCCTTGCTTGGGGAGTCACAGCTTTGGAAATTATTTCCCATGATTTCTTTATTTGCTGCAAATAAAGTTTCTTTCCTGTGACAGTTTCAGCTGGTGTAGTCTCTACCTGTAACTCAGCAAGAAAAGAACTCATTATGTTAGTGCAGTTAAAACCCAGTTGTAGATCTCCATGTGACCCACACTTCACCAGCCCTCAAAATCAGATATAAAAGGGCCCTGGGTCTTTTTTGGAGAATCTCACAAATTTCATGTTAATCTCTCTCAGAATTTTGCTTGTACTTTCAAGGTTTCTCCAGGGTTGATTGTGGAAAAGAGATTCAGGAAAGTGAAAATCATTTGCCAAGCAGTCTCTAATCTTTCCTTATCATTCCTCTTTCTTTTATATTAAAAGGGGGGGGGAAATGACAGAAAAAGGTTAACATAAACCCATGGTTATAACTGCAAAGTCTTGTAATTGCAGTTATTTAATGTTAATTTGCAGGTTTATCTTCACTCAATCTGAGATCACTCCTAGACCCGTGTAGAGAAGAAAAAGCATAAAAGCACCTCAATTCACTTATGTATCCACTTAGCAGGGAGTTAATTTTAGCATTTTAATTAAACTTAGAATGTTAATTTTAGCAATTGCTTTCCATTTAACTGTACACCATTTGCATAGTAACAAAGGTCCCATCCTGATTTTTGACTTATGCCTCTACAAGGGCTTTGTCTTCTGCCTTGGACCTCCATCTGTCATGTTTAAAATATAATTCCCAAAACTGAATCTCTTGATAACATGTACTTGTTTGTTAACTGTCAGTCAACCCCAATCTAGCCTCTCTAAAATCAGATAGTCTCCAAACTTCTCACCTTCATTTGAAAGTCCCACTATAAAATCATTCTCCTCAGACTAGATTTTTGTCTCACCCCTCCTTGTGATTACTTCCTTTGTTAAACTTATTACATTTTATCTGATTCCTTCATTTAATGTGACACCCTGTGCTCCTACCTGTAGTTCCTCCCCGTGATGGCAAATTAGAATATTGTAAATGATACTTATATTTCCAACTATTTAACATTTGTATCACTGACCAGTGTTTTGTCCCCCGGAAAGGTATTTCTAACACCTATCAGATAACTATATTTACTTATACTGTAAACTGGGAGTGCAAACTCAAATACCTAGAGATACTTGGAACAGATAATGTGAAGGAGTGAAACTATCCCTGGGGTAAGCCAGCACAGAATGGTAAGGCTGAAAAATCTCATGACTGCTTAAGTCATTCAAAATCAAATCTAAAACTCCATAAAGTCCAAGTCAACAGACAAAAAAATAAACAAACAGACCAAAGAGGCATGCTCTGCACTGCAAGTTTGAGCAGGCAGCAAAACTGGTACTAAGACATTCACCTCCAGTCCAAATATATTTACTTCTACTGCCAAGGCTGCATTTGGTCATTCTGTGACTTTTTGATTTCCTTATACCAAGACTGCTCACATGGTCCACTTTTAACATGCTTTTCTCTCAATAAAAATTTAAAAAATTTTTCATATTTATTTTTGAGAGAGAGAGAGAGAAAGAGCATGCACACAAATCAGAGAGGGGCAGAGAGAGGGAGACAGAGGATCTGAAGTGGGCTCCAAACTGTTAGCACTGAACCTGATCCGAGTCATGAACCATGAGATCATGACCTGAGCCAAAGTCAGACACCACACGTACTGAGCTACCCAGGTGCCACTATCAATAAAATTAACCTGAGGAAACAGGATGTTAGACCTTAGTTCAAATCCCAAAATATTTAGGAGCTGAATCACCTGAAGCAAAAGATTAACTTCTCTGAGCTTCAGTGTTCTCTTTTATTTTTATTCATTTTTAATTTTTTAATATTTATTTATTTTTGAGAGACAAACAGAGATAGAGTGAGGGCAGGGGAAGAGCAGAGACAGAGGGAGACACAGAATCCAAAGCAGACTCCAGGCTCCTAGCTGTGAGCACAGAGCCCTGTGTGGGCCTCAAACCCATGAACCGCGAGATCATGACCTGAGCCGAAGTAGGATGCTCAACTGACTGAGCCACCAGGTGCCCCTCAGTGTTCTCTTTAACAAAATGAGCATAATTATTTACATATTGAATGGTTGTGGGAAGATTAAAGGTAAACTAAGAAAGAGATTCTAGAGCACAAAATAAAATGTTTCACGCTAATCCTGTCCTCACTCTCATACATTCTACATATTGTATTTTTTTTTTATTTAGGCCACAAAACTCTTTTAAGAACAGTCCTGCTCTTAGCAGTTGGACTTCAGGACCAAAGAAGCTACAGTAGGGAAATATTATTATCTATAGTTAAAATTCTCAATAACTATATTAGTGTTTTTATATGGAAACTTCTTCAGGAATTCTTATTAAAAATCTGAAACCTTACAAGTATATAGAAAAAGGCATAAATAAAAATGCAGTATTTCTAAATTTGAAAAAAATGAAATGATAAAATATAATTGCTAGTTATTTGTGTTTTGTTTCCTCTGAGACTTATCTCTCATTGGTGCTGATATTTTAAAACAACATTTCTCTATCAGGTTCAAGTTTTACATACCTTTTACCTTTTTCCCTTGCAAAATTTATCAACAAAACAGAGCTTGCTGCAGAATTGCTGTTGTCTATAAAAATGCAAATGGCACTAAATCAAAATGGGCTGCTGAAAAAACAAAAATCAAATATTGTACAAATCACCCAGCTGCCTGGACTTAGAAGGAGAGCATTTGAAAGCTCATATGTGGACTGATATTGCCAATTGACATACTCCATTGTTTTAAGCAAACCCTTTAAAAATTCATTGCTTGAGCAGATCTAGCAAACCTGTTTTTCTGGCCAGATATGCTTTTCCTATTTCAGTGGCTTATGAAGTTTCATAGGATGAGTTTTAAATTACTCTAGAAATAGCTATAGGGGATCCTATTTACATCATAAAAGATACACTGACTGAACCAGAGGGTTTATGACAATCTGTAACACTACACAAAGATTTTTCATTGTGATGCAGGGTACATAAGGAGCTGTTTCTTGAACATATATAGGAAAAGAAATAACCCTTTATATTTTCATTTAAATATATCTTTTTGGCTCTCTGGTAGGCCATTCATTCTTTGAAGGATAAATTCTATTCAATTCTTTGCTGACTACTGCAGTTTCTGTGTCATTATATAAATTTATCAGAAATAGTAAGACTGTCTATATTTAAAGTGAGACTGTTCTAAGCTATCACCATACATATAATAATAAGGCTTTACTTTCTTTCCAAATAAAAACATAAATATATGTAATAGTATTTTGTTTTGGTGCTTAACAAATGAATACCAATTGCCACACTGTCAAATTGGTATCACAAGCTAAAACGGTTGACACTTGCTGAAAATCTCTTCCCATGCTTCATTAGCTAGACTAAGAAGTCAGACAAGAACATTCCTGTCATTAGGATCCCTACTAGATTTCAGATGTTATCTAATTATATAGCAAAATGTGATACAAAATAGGCAAGACAGACTGTTATATTAGGAGGAACTCTGGCTTCCAGATAATAACAGGATTTTAGTTATTATTCCTTATACCTTGGAGTCTCAAAGCACTTGACAACCAATGACCTTAATTTGGTAGTGAACATACTATCGGAATGTTGAGTCTGGTAAAGTTAAATAACCAAAAGAAATAAACGGCAGCTAAAAAGATGAAGAAACAAAATGCACATAAGGCTGTGCATTTCTTTTGATTTGTTTATAGTGCTTTAAATATCACACTCTGACCAGAAGTAATGAACAGGTCCTGAGCTTTCCTTAAATGTGTTTTCTGCTTGCTTTGTTGTTAATATATTGATTAGTTTTCATAATGAAATCACAGCAAAGTTGTTACTTGGAAATAAAAGCTTTGCCACAGGTTGCAAGTAGTGAACACTATAAACTATAAGTAATAAAATTCTTGCAATTTCTTTTTCCTTGTTTTAAATTGAGAATATTCCTCCTTTGGTTCATATACAAGGTACCTTGGGGGAAATTAACAACCACCATGCTCTAACTTACTTCATCCTCTTTCTATAAACCTTAAATTCTAACAACAAAAGCTAACTTAACCTGAAGAAATTGTCATGAATTTGAAAATAATTTCAAGACCATGGGGTAATTAATGATAAAATAAACCCTACATTTATCTAATGCTGGTAGACAATATTAAAATATAGAGAATTATGAATACAAATATTTAAGGATAACATTTAAGTTTCTATGCGATTCCAACCCAATTGAACAGCTGATTAAATGCATTCTTTTTAAATTAACTAGTTGATTTAGTTTGTTCCTTTTAGAAATGTACTGGTAGGTGTAATCTCATCATAATGAATAACCCAAAGTCTGGCTGCTACTTAGAATCCAGTATGTGTTTATACACATGTATCAGATATCAGAAGAACTTGGATAAGGGCTGATGCCATTATGGTTATTGAAGAATTTACCTTACCTTGAAGTTGAGAGTCCTAATGATCATGAAGAGGAAAGGATCCACATTTGAAATGAGACTCATATAAAGTAAGATATTGCTTGTTCTATGTTCAAAAAATCTGCAAAAGCTTGGGCTCCAAGTGTTGGCAGAGTAAAATTAAAAAGTCAAAATATTTGTGAGGGTTATACATACAAAAAAAAGAAGACCATTTATTCTTAGGCATTCTCCTCTGTTCCTTTGTCAGTCATATCTACCCAATTCTGATGTATTACAATCACGAGAAAACTTCCTGCTAGATGGCTGCTCCTCTCTAAAAATTTAAGCATGAAGCCTTCACTCAAAGAAAAAAAGTCTCTTGAGGTGTCATAAGAGAATAAGAAGACAAGCCTCTGACTGAGAGAAAATATTTCCCAAACACATATGAATAAAGGGCTGGTATCTAAAATACAAAAAGAACTTTTAAAACTGAACAATAAGGACACAATAGAACTAAAAAATGGGCAAAGCATTTCAAAAGACACTTTACCAAAGAAGATATATAGATGACAAATAAACACATGAAAAAGATGCTCAATGTCATCCATCTTTAGGAAAATTCAAATTAATACAAGATATCACTACATACCTATTAGAATGGTTAAAATCCAAAACAGTGACAAAATTACTTTTAGAAGCATTTTGCAAATGTAAACATACTCTTTCCATACAATCAGATAATCACATTCTTTGGAATTTACCCTAATGATCTGAAAATGTATGCCCACAAAAACAAAACAAACAAACTAGGAGACAAATAGCATATTAATTAAAAACTGTCAAACCTTGGAAGCAACCAAACATGCTTCAGTTGGTGAATGAATACATAAACTGTGGTACATCCAAACAATGGGTTTTTCAGTGACAAAAGAAATGAACAATCAAGCCACTAAAAGAGGAATCTTAAATATATATTGCTATGTAAAAAAAGAAGATTCTAAAAGGCTATATGATTCCAACTGTATGACACTCTGGAAAGGTGAAACTATGGAGATGGTAAAATGATCAGTAGTTGCCAGGGGTTGAAACTGGGAGGATGGAAGAATAGGTAGTAGAACAACAATATGTTTACAGCAGTTAAACTATTCTATATGATAATATAATGGTAAAATTAATGCCAATATACAATTCTCAAACCCATAGAATAGTACCCATAGTAAACTATGGACTTTAGTTAATAATAAAGTGTCATTGTTTGTTCATTAACTGTAACAAATGCAAGATGTTACCACATTCATGCAAGATGTTAATAAAAGGGAAAATTGGGGTGGAGGTAGTGGAGTATATGAGAACTTTCTGGAATTTTCCACTCACTGTTTTTGTAAACTTTAAACTGCTTTAAAAAGTCTATTAATTGAGGAGTCCGGGCAGGAAGGCGAAGAAATAGGGAGTTCTGTACTTCCTGCCTGCCTCTCTCAAACAAAGAAGGGCTGAAGCCAGAGGACTCTGAACTGCAAGAGTCTGGGAGGAAAAGAGATGGAGTCCACTAAGAAGACAGCCTCATAGGGCTACCTCAAGAAACAAGCCAAAGTACACATGGTGGAGAGTCCCAAATATCACCACGAGTAGGAAAATAAAATAACCAGTCTCAACAAGAGAGACCAAAGGACACCATTAAAAGAATACTTCCTGAATGGACAGCCCCTGGACAGTCTATGAGCCTCCTTTAATATAGCAGTACTTGCAGGGGCAGAGCACATAACAATCTTTTAAAACAGACAAGAGACAGAAAGCTAGCCCAAATGATGAAATGGAAGAACTCTCCTCTAAAAAAATTCCAGGAAGAAGTAACAGCTAAAGAATTGGTCAAAACAGATATAAGCAACATAACTGACCAAGAATTTAGAACAATAGTGATAAAATTAATTGCTGGGCTTGGAAAAGGCATGGAAGACACCAGAGACACTATTACAATAAAGATTACGGACTGTAAAAATAGTTGTGATGAATTACAAATACTATAAATGAGGTGCATAATAAGATGGAGTCACTGCACGGATTGAAGAGACAGAGAGAATAGGTGAATTGGAACACACAATTATAGAAAAAGAGGAAGCTGAGAAGAAGAGAGATAAATTGATCCAGGAGCACCAAAGGAGAATTCGAGAACTGAGTGATGCAATCAAATAGAACAATATCTGTATCATAGGAATTACAGAAGAAGAAGAAGAGAGACAAAGGGACTGAAGGGGCAGTTGAACAAATTAGAGCTGAGAACTTCCCCAATCTGGGAAAGGAAACAGACACTGAAGTCCAAGAGACACAGAGAACTCCTCTCAGATGTAACTTGAATCAAACTTCTGCATGACATATCACAGTGAAACTGGCAAAATATAAGGATAAAGAGAGAATTCTGAAGGCAGCTAGGGATAAAAGGGCCCTAACATACAAAAGGGAGACCTATCAGAGTAGTAGCAGACCTATCTACTGAAACTTGTCAGCCCAGAAAGGGATGGCAAGAAATATTCAATGTGATGAACAGAAAGAATATGCAGCCAAGAATCCTTTATCCAGCAAGCCTGTCATTCAGAATAGAAGGAGAGATAAAAGTTTTCCAAAACAAACAAAAATTGAAGGAATTCATCACCACTAAACCAGCCCTACAAGAAATCATAAGGGGGACTCTATGAGGGAAACGTTGCAAGGAACACAAGGTACCAGAGACACCACTACAAGCATGAATCCTACAGAGAACACAATGACTCTAAACCCATATTTTTCAATAATAACACTGAATGTAAATGGTCAAAATGCTCTAATCAAAGGACACAGGGTAGCAGAATTGAGAAAAAAAAAAGATCCATCTATTTTCTGTCTATAAGAGACTCATTTTAGACCTGAGGACACCTTCAGTTTGAAAGCCTTACGGGATGGAGAAATATCTATCATGTTACTGAAAGTCAAAAAGAAGCTGGAGTATCCATACTTATATCAGATGAACTGGACTTTAAAATAAAGGCAGTAACAAGAGATGAAGAAGGACATTATATAACAATTACAGGATCTATCCATCAGGAAGAGCTAACAATTATAAATGTCTACACACTGAATTCAGGAGCACCCAAATACATAAAACAATTAATCACAAACAGATACAATATTATTGATAAGAATGTGCTAATCGCCTGGGACTTTAGTAGTCCACTTATAGCAATGGATAGATCAAACAGACAGAAAATCACTAAAGTAACAATGGACCTGAATGACACATTGGACCAGATGAATTTGACAGATATATTTAGAACTCTACATCCTGAGGATATGGAATTCACTTCTTCTCGAGTGCACATGGTACATTCTCTAAGGTAGATTATATACTGGGTCATAAAGCAGTCCTCAATAAATATAGAAGAATTGATATTATACCATGCACACTTTCAGATCACAACGCTATGAAACTTGAAATCAATGACAGGAAAAAGTCTTGAAAACCTCCCAAAACATGTAGGTTAAAGAACACCCTACTAAAGAATGAACGGGCCAATCAGGCGGTTAGAGAAGAAATTAAAAAATAAATGGAAAAAAATGAAAATGAAAATACAACAATCCAAACTCTTTGGGATGCAGCAGAGGCAGCCCTAAGAAGAAAGTATATTGCAATCCAGGCCTATTTCAAGAAACTAGAAAAAGCCCACATACGAAATCTAACAGCACACCTAAAGGAACTAGAAGCAGAGCAGTAAGAACACCCCAAACCCAGCAGAAGAAGAGAAATAGTAAAGATCAGGGCAGAAATAAACAATATAGAATAAAAAAAAAAAAAACAGTTGAACAGATCAATGAAACCAAGAGTTGGTTTTTTGAAAAAATAAACAAAACTGATAAACCTCTAGCCAGGCTTCTCAAAAAGAAAAGAGAGAGAACCTAAATAGATAAAATCACGAATGAAAATGGATTCATTACAATCAATTCTTCAGAAATACAAGCAATTATCAGGGAATACTATGAAAAATTATATGCCAACAAACTGGACAACCTAGAAGAAATGCACACATTTCTAAACACACACACATACTACCAACATTCAAACGGGAAGAGTTGGGGAATCTGAACTGACCCATAACTAGTGAAGAAATGGAATCAGTTATCAAATATCTCTGAACAAATAAGAGCTCTGGGCCAGATGGCTTCCCTAGGGAATTCTACCAGACATTTAAATCACAGTTAATACCCATTATTCTCAAGCTATTCCAAAAAATAGAAATGGAAGGAAAATTTCTGTACTCATTCTATGAAGCCAGCATCACTTTGATTCGCAAACCAGACAGAGACCCAGCAAAAAAAAGAGAACGACAGGCCAATATCCTTGATGAATACAGATGCAAAAATTCTCAACAAGATACTAGCAAATCAAATTCAACAGCATATAAAAAGAATTATCCACCATGATCAAGTGGGATTCATTCCTGGGTTGCAGGGCTGGTTCAATATTCACAAATCAATCAATGTGATGCATCACGTTAACAAAAGAAAAGATAAAGATCCTGTCGATAGATGCAGAAAAAGCATTTGACAAAATACAGCATCGTTTATTAATAAAGACCCTCAAGAAAGTTGGGATAGAAGGATCTTGCTTAAAATTCATAAAAGCCATTTATGAAAAGCCCACAGCTAATATCATCCTCAGTGGGGAAAAACTGAGAGCTTTCTCCCTGAGATCAGGAACACAACAGGGATGTCCACTCTCACCGCTGTTGTTTAACATAGTGCTGGAAGTCCTGGCGTCAGTAATCAGACAACAAAAGGAAATAGAAGGCATCAGAATTGGCAAAGATGAAGTCAAACTTTCACTTTTTGCAGATGACATGATACCCTACATGGAGAACATGACAGACTCCACCAGAAGCCTACTAGAACTGATCCATGAATTCAGCAAAGTCGCAGGGTACAAAATCAACATAAGGAAATTGGTTGCATTTTTATACACCAATAATGAAGCAACAGAAAGAGAAATCAAGAAACTGATCCCATGCGCAATTGCACCAAAAACCATAAAATACCTAGGAATAACTCTAACCAAAGATATAAAAGATCTGTATGCTGAAAACTATAGAAAACTTATAAAGGAAATTGAAGAAGACACAAAGAAATGGAAAAACACTCCATGTTCATGGATCGGAAGAATAAATATCATTAAAAATGTCAATACTACCCAAAGCAATCTACACATTCAATGCAGTCCCAATCAAAATGGCACCAGAATTCTTCTCAAAGCTAGAGCCACTTTCCTAAAATTTGTATGGAACCACAAAATACCCTGAGTAGCCAAAGTAATATTGAAGAAGAAAACCAAAATAGGAGGCATCACCATCCCAGACTTTAGCCTCTACTACAAAGCTGTATTGGCACAAAAACAGACACATAGACCAATGGAATAGAATAGAGAACCCAGAACTGGACCCACAAATGTATGGCCAATTAATTTTTGACAAAGCAGGAAAGAGTATCCAATGGAAAATAGACAGCCTCTTAAAGAAATGGTCCTGGGAGAACTGGATAGCAACATGCAGAAGAATGAAACTAGACCACTTTCTTACACGATACACAAAAATAAACTCAAAATGGATGAAGGACCTGCATGTGAAACAGGAAACCATCAAAACCCTAAAGGAGAAACCAGGAAACAACCTCCTTGACTTCAACCGCAGCAATTTTCTACTCGACACATCCCCAGTGTCAAGGGAATCAAGAGCAAAAATGAACTATTGGGACCTCATCAAGATAAAAAGCTTCTGCACTGTAAAGGAAACAATCAATAAAACTAATAAGCAACTGACGGAATGGGAAAAGATAGTTGCAAACGACATATCGGATAAAGGGCTAGTATCCAAAATCTATAAGGAACTCACCAATCTCTACACCTGAAAAACAAATAATCCAGTGAAGAGATGGGCAGAAGACATGAATAGACACTTCTGCAAAAAGGACATCCAGATGGCCAACAGACACATGAAATAATGCTCAGTGTCACTCATCATCAGGGAAATACAAATCAAAACCACACTGAGATACCACCTCACGTTAGTCAGAGTGGCTATAATAGAACTCCATTTTTTAATGATATAATAGTACTGTACTTTTCAGTATATATAGTAAGATCTATCACATAATACTATAGCAAAATGGTATATTAGTATATACTATATATAATATATATATTATATATGTATATAGGCAACTATGCCTAAAGAAATTAGAAATAGACCAGTTGGAAAAAGAATTTATAGAATTCATAAGAGAGTAAATTTTGCCCTTATTATGGTTCAAACATGCTTCTTACAAAGATAATGAATAATAAGCAATATTTATGATTCATAAAATAATTTTATGGTTCATACAGTAACTTACAGATTCAAAATCTATTTTTAAAATAAAGAGCAATTTCTTAGTTTTACAGTCTTAGATACAGATTTAGTAATCTGTGGTTTCCAGAAAAAAACCAAAAACAAATACATGAGCCACATTCTTTATTAACATTACATAATTGTATGGGCACAGTAATAATAGGACACAGGGAGAACTTTTAGATCCTCCTAAAGACCTTTTTTATCTCTCCCACTATTCAGTCGACAGATTCCGTTATCACAAATAAGAGATTTCTTTCACAATTAATTAATTTCCTCATCTCTTTATTTTTAAACAAAATCACAACATTGTATCCTGTAGTCCTAAATATTTAATAATTTTTCCCAACCAGTATTCTAAATTAAAAACTACCACAATTTAAAATGGATTACATGTTTGACCTTTCCAAAGCATTTTATTACTTTCCTCTGGTCTCCTATCACTATGCCCTGCTATCTCTGATTTTACAGAACTGGTTACATTAAATTGTACCTTTCATGCTATATAATGCCTGGTAGGGAATCTATTCTAATTTAAGAGTTTCTTAGTCAGTAGCCCTAGTGAGAATATTCAGCATTTAAACCAACTAAATGATATAGGCTAAAAATAAATATCTTTACAGAGTCACATTTTACAGAAATTTTGCATAAAGCGTGTCATGATCTGAATGCCAGATAATTTTCCGTTTATTCCCCAAAATGAAAGGTAAATCTGGTTTTAATCTTATCTGTATACATATGGAGCAACTTGCATTCAGACATAAGGGGAATTACTGGAAGTTAGAAATGGGGAAGCGGTACTAATTAATCAAGTACCCTTGAAAAAATTAATTTGGTTCAATTTAAGGTACAGTTCGTTTTATGGCTCAGGCTCATTCTAAGTGATTCTCAGTAGTCTAGTTTAGGACCATAAATGCAGGATAAATTTGTAGCTTAGTATTCACACAACTTAAAGTATAATTTTAATGTAAGTTGTATTTCTATCAACATAAAAACAACATACAGTGCAATCTCTAGGCTCTTCCTGCTCAAACTAACAATAAAACCATGATTTAGCAACTTTTTCCATTTGTGCAAAAGACCCCCTCACCAAATGCCAGGTTTGTTTGTTTATTTTTTGTGTGTGTTGTCATTTTGTCCTGTTTCTTAATTATCACACAATGTCCCTTCTCTTATATAGGCTCCAACTCTCTTACTTAGGCTAGATGCTCCTTCCAACAGATACCCCAGAGATGATTTTAACATATAATGACATAACAAGTTACCAAAGTCTAAGTCGCACATAATATAGTTACAGAATGGGAAATGAGTGGAATGCTTTCATGGGCACATACGTGAATTTATGGACCAATACAGAAGTGCATGCCTTTAGAGTATTTTTTCCCATCACTTCAATTATTGCCCATTACAGAGGCATCCAATGGCAACAATGTTTCATTTTAAGCATATATTAATACATGTGGATTATCTTTTTTATTAAATTATTTTTGAAAAATCTTGGAGATTAAAGGGTAAAGAATGATGATTCTAATAAATGAAACTGATGTTTGATTAATAAATGTAATTTTTGAACATAGGTAAAACAAACTGTTAAACTCAATAAGAATAAATCTTGTAACCTCTTATCATGCTTTGAATCAGGTATTGCCAGAATTTAAGCAGTTTAAAGAAAATCAACTTTTATACTTAGGATCAAAATGTCCTTTAAATGAACAGAAAGACGCATATGTGGTCTTTAAATGAACAGAAAGACGCATAATTTAAAAACATAACTATACTTGTTAGAAAAAAACACAACTAATACAGGTACAATTAACTTTCATTCAGTAAAATTTTCAGCAAAATGTACATTATTCAGCCACATTCCCCCTGTCCCAGATTTCCAATACAGAATTACCATTTAAAAAACTTTTACTCTTTCTATAGAGTTTACAACTCCTAACAGTTGAGGAATCTTTATAGAAATTTATTGTTATTTAGTTTATATTATAAAGATACTTTCTGAGGCATTAGTAGAGCCCCCATGCAGATATTGTTTTCGGGCAGTTTCTGTATACTTCCATGTATTCTAAAAGGTATATGCTGGTTTTAATGATGTTTTAACTCACTCTGGGGAAAGGCATTATATCTAGCAATTTTAGGTATGGAACATCTTCAGTTTGGAGAAATTCAAAGATTCTTGCTTGTTGTTTGCAATTTGGTTGTACAGTGTTTAGAATCTTCTTTATAATAACAACATTATATATTAACCCTAGTATTAATTATATCTTGATACTCCTAATGAAGAATCTTATAAAGGAGAGATTCTTTTCTCTTTTCTATCCTCTTTCATTATGGCATAGTTTCATTTGGGGCCAGATAATTATGTTTTGGGGGATATTCTGTGATTTATAGGATGTTCAGCAGAAATCCTGTCCTCTATCCATTAGATGCTAAAAGCAACTAAAGTATATCCATACATTGCCAAATATGTCATAGGAGATAAAACTATGGAGAAGTATAGTCTTATGGTAGGCCACAGAATTTATTAGGCCTGCTTTATGTATAGAAATGCATTTAGATTTTATGTCTAACAAGTATACAATTTCCCCATTATATTTTCACCTTTAGTTACCGTTACAGTTGTGTAGTGTCTCTTTGAAGGTATTTTACTCTTAATTAAGAAGTATATTATAGACGTGATAGATACTTAAGATTTTTAAGAGAATGAAAGAAGAGGAAAAGGCATGAAAATACGCTGATTTTTATAATCATTATACAATCTATCTCTG
>CM053577.1:88077914-88140435 GCA_028646485.1 Cryptoprocta ferox | reverse complement strand
TTATTTGTTATCCATATAATTTAATTTTTTAGTATATCTTATTATCTAACTATTATAAAGAGAAGGTATTAGCACCAAGATAGTTACAGATTTTCACAAACATTTGAATTTGTTAGAGAATAAACCTAAACATGTGCATGTTTGTAAATTTGAACTAACTTGTTCTATGGGAAAGAATCTGAGGTCAAGGCTGGTGATATAAAAGACAACATATTTGGAGTGAAAAGCCTTTGATTTATTGATACTCTGCCTCTTAACAGCAGGATGATCTTGGCCATGTCTATGTGAAGAAGAGGCACACATATATTCCCAAAAACCAGAAGCACCTAAGCTACTGAGAAGTTTGGAAGTTCTTCATATTTCCAGGTAAATGGAATTGTTGTGATCTGACTAAACACTCAATACATTGGATAGTGAAAAATTCAAGATGAAAATAGAAATATTGAAAATACACCTAAAAATGATGTGGGATTTGTTCTATAGAATATTAAGAGGCACTAAAGGTTTTACAAATATTTACTTAGCATTCCTAATTTTTTTTAAATATAAGCCTGCTAGAAACTCTATTATAATGAACTGATTGGACAAACTATTAGACATAAAAGATGACTTATAAGGTTACTGAATAATTCTAAGAAGAAAAGATAAGGACACGGACTGAGGAAAGAATCTGCAGAAGAGGATATGTATGAAAGATAATGAGGCAGGAAGTATGTATAGGTTTCATTGGATTCCCCAGGACCAGACTCTTAGGCAAAGAGTAGTTTCTAAGTCCTTTGAAAAAAAATGCTCTTGGGGGAGCTGTTAAGGAAATGGAGAAGGCAGGACAAGACAAAAAAGCGTATAATATCAGACTTGAATTTCATGTAAGAACTATGTTAAAGGAAATACACAATATATAGAATATGAGGTTATACATGGAGGACTGGAAATAAAAACAGAATAAAATTACTTAAGAAATGGATTTAAAACTGTAAGATATTACATATAATATTAACTGTTACTACTACTACTACTACTACTACTACTACTACTATATTGTTCTATACTTAAAACAATTGGAGATATATTTACCAAACTATCCCAAATGGTTATCTCTGGAAAATAAAACTATGGGAGACTTTATTTCATACATACTTGTTAATTATTTATAATGGTCATACAGTTACTTTTTTGGTTAAAAGTATTATTATAATGAACTAATGTTGCAAAACCAATTCACAGTCTCTGGTGCATTTTTAAGCCAAAACAAAGAAAAATAGGGGTGCCTGGGTGGCTCAATCAGTTAAGTGTCCAACTCTTGATTTTGGCTCAGGTCATGATCTCACGGTTTGTGGGATTGAGCCCTGCACTGGGCTCTGTGCTGACAGCATGGAGCATGCTTGGGAATCTGTCTCTCCCTCTCACTCTGTCTCTCTGTCTCTCAAAATAAATTAATAATCAAACAAACAAAAAACAAAGGAGGACTTGTGGGGGAGATGGAAGAGTAGGAGGATCCTAAGCTTACCTTGTCCTGTGGATACAACTAGATTACACCCACATCAGTGTAAATAACTCAGAAAATGACTCAAAAACTGGAAAAGCAGACTCTCCACAGCTAAATGTAGAGAAGAGGCCACACTGAAGACAGGAGCTAGGCCAGAGATGGATGCAGTCTGGAGCTAAAGAGACGCATAGAAGTGTCTATAGGAGTGAGAGATGCAGGGGTGGGGGTGGGAAGGTTTAGAGAGAGGAAAGAAAAAGACTCTCACACCAGATACCCCAAGCATGGGGAAAACTGCATGAGACAATGAATCCCCAAAACATCTGACTTTGAAAACCAGAGGGACACAGTTTTGTGAGTTCTTGCAATCAGTGGATCTTAGAATCTGGAACTTTAAAATTCAGCAGCATTGGCTCTTCCAGAGCCAACAGAGCAATAGGAAGCTGAGTCCCCCACCCTTAAAGGGATGGCAGAACAAACAGATACAAGGAGATACAGCATAAAAACAGCAGTTTCAAAAATGCCCAGAATATACAAGAGGTAGATTTGTTTACTAATCTCAGAGTGCAGGCTAGAGAGACAGGGATCATTGAGAGACTTCATGACAAAAGAACTGGCTGGTTCCATTTCCCTCCCACACCCACTAACCTGGATACAGTGGGACACCTTTGGGAACCAGCTCAGTGCCAACACTTACTACTTTATTCACTAACAGCACACTTCATGCCCAAGTTCTCCAGCATAAAAGCCTCCTCCAGCCAAGCTTCTACTCCATGTTGCCTCCCACAGCAGATCCACACAAACCTTACTAACATTATATGCCCTGTCTCCTGATCCTCCTGTAAAACTTCCCCCTCCAATATGCCCTTGGAAGTAATAAAGATTAGAGTAGAAATAAACAAAATAAAAAGTAGAAAACATTAGAACAGATCAATGAAATCAGGAGCTGGTTCTTTGAAAAGATGAACAAAATTGATCTTCAACCAGACTGAAAAAATAAAAAAAGAGCCAGAGGACTCAAATAAACAAAATCAGAAATAAAAGGGGAGCTATAATGACCAACCCCACAGAAACAAAAGATTGTAAGAGAACATTATAAAAATTATATGCCAGCAAACTGCCAACCAGGAAACATGGATAAATTCCTAAAAACATATAACCTATCCAAACTGAAGCAGGAAGAAATAAAAAAAATTTGAACAGACTGCTTACCAGCCATGACTTTGAATCAGTAATTAAAAAAAAAAAAAGAAAAAAAAACACAACTCCTAACAAACAAAGTCCAGGAATAGATGGCTTCACAGGTGAATTCTACCAATCATTTAAAGAAGAGTTTAAGAGTTAATACCTATGCTTCTCAAGCTATTAAAAAAAAATAAAAGAGAAAGGAAAGCTTCCAAATTCATTCTATGAGGTCAGCATTACGCTGATACCAAAACCAGACAAAGATACCAGAAAAAAAAAAAAGAACTATATGCCAAAATCTCTGATGACCATAGATGCAAAAATCCTCAACAAAATATTAGCAAACCAAATCCAACAATATATTAAAATAATCATTCAGCACCATCAAGATTAATTCTAGGGATGCAAGATTGTTTCAATATTTTCAAATCAATCAATGTGATATAACACATCAATAAGAGAAAGGATAAAAAACATGATCATTTCAATAGCTGCAGAAAGATAATTCGACAAAGTACAATATCTATTCATGATAAAAACCCTCAACAAAGTAGGTTTAGAAGGAACATACCTCATCATAATAAAGGTCATATATGAAAAACCCGCAGCTAACACCATACTCAATGGTGAAAACCTGACAGCTTCCCCCCCTAAGATCAGGAACAGGACAAGGATGTCCACTCACCACTTTTATTCAACATAGTACTGAAAGTCTAGACACAACAATCAAATAAGAAAAAGGAAGCTAGTAGAAAGAAATTAATAAAGTTAAAATACTAGCGCATGCACTAGGCCTAGTGCATGATATGTAAAGCATTTAAATTCATTTTATAAAACTAGTATGAAACTGAAGCCAAATTTGATATGTACTCTCATTTTCACAGTAAAAATATGTATGAAGGGACAGCTGGAATTCTTTCATCTACATGATGGATATAAAATTTATTAAAACTTTCTTGAAAATTTTTCTTTAAAAAATTAAACACAGGAATTAAAATCTTTTGATACCCTTTCACCAATGTTTTAGAGTTATTTTCTTTTTATAATTTTTAAAAACATTTTTAATGTTTATTTATTTTTGAGAGAGAGAGAGAGAGAGACAGAGTGTGAGCAGGGGAGGGGCAGAGAGAGAGGGAGACACAGAATCTGAAGCAGGCTCCAGGCTCCAAGCTGTCAGCACAGAGCCCGATGTGGGGCTTGAGCTCATGAACTGCGAGATCATGACCTGAGCCAAAGTCAGACACCTAACCAACTGAGTCACCCAGGTGCCCCTAGAGTTATTTTCTAAGGATGAAGTCATGAGAAAATAAGTGAACAAATAACTTCTCAAATAACCATCTAAGTTGTGAAATCAAGAAAGAAAAATCGGGGCGCCTGGGTGGCTCAGTCGGTTGAGTGGGCTCAGGTCATGATCTCACGGTTTGTGGGTTTGAGCCCCACATCGGGCTCTGTGCTTACAGCTAGCTCAGAGCCTGGAGCCTGTTTTCAGATTCCATCTCTCCCTCTCTCTCTGTCCCTCCCCTGCTCGCACTCGCTATCTTGAGATCTCTCAAAAAAACATAAAAAAAAATTTAAAAAGAAAGAAAAACGGAAATAAAATGCTTTTAAGTTTGCATTTCTTATGCCACAGTTTGATTTGTAAAATCAATATGCTTTTTATTAATTGATTCTGATAATCATGAACAGAACTCTTCATGTCTCAAGATGCTGGGATGCTTCTCATAGAAGGACAAGTTCTCACAAGGAGAGGATGTAAGTGACTCCAAGATAGAGCTACTAGATTTAGCAAACAAACAAACAAAAAAAAAAAAAAAAAAAAAAGGATGCCCAGTTAAATTAGATTTTCAAGTAAATGATGAATAATTTTTAGTATAGGTATTTTCTAAATTTGTGTGTGTTTTTCTTATTGATATCCTAGCCCCACTCCAGACCTATTAAATCAGTGTCTATGAATAGGGACTAAGGCATCTGTTTTCTTAAAAAGTTCATCAGTGATTCTATGTGCAGCTAACGTTGAGAATCACTGTACACAATGCTAATTTACTAATCAAACCACCTATGTGATATATGCCATAACAATTACTCTGCCACACCACACAACAAATCCAGAGGTGTATAAACTTGCATCCTGTTAGTCACAGTAGTCTTCTTTGGTTAAAGATTAGTAACAACTTTTCAACCTTACCCAGATTTCCACTTTGGCTTCCTTTTTCTTACATTCAACAATAAGCTATAGGTACCACTACCCATTTAATTTCTTCATGTTAAGGTCATCAGGAAATGTGCATAAAAGTAAAAAAAAAATGTCTACTTGGGGTGCCTGGGTGACTCAGTTGGTTAAGAATCTTGATTTTGGCTCAGGTCATGAGTTCTAGTCCCCCACTAGAGTCCCCCACTCTTCACTGACACTGTGAACCCTGCTTGGGATTCTGTCTCTCTCTCTGCCCCTCTCCTGTTTGTGCTCTCTCTCTCTGTGTCTGTCTCTCTCTGTCTCGGTCTCTCTGTGTCTCTCTCTCTCAAATAAATAAACTTAAAAAATAATAATAATGTCTATTATAAAACTGCATAATATAGAAAATTTTAATTTGCTATGTAATAAGCATTATGTTTCACCTTATAAAACATACAAATGATTGAGGATGCTAAATATAGTAGAGTGGTTAGGAAATTCATTTTGTCAGGAAACATAGTCATCTGCTTCCTTGGTATGCTAGCTAACCTTTTTTGGGCCACCGTTTCTTCATTGGTAAAACTGATAGTTTGATTTGGTGACAGTCTAGTTTAAAATCTCTATAATCTGGTGTTTAAAATATCCCTTGGAAAAACTGAGATTGACACACCTAAGTTATTAGATGATCGACATCTTCTGACTATTGTTATTAGAGACATTAATAAGAACATGTGGAAATAAAATAGATTAGTATAGGTATTTATGCTCCATATTTGTCATTAGGGAAAATTCTTAGATACAATTAAATGTATTGAATTTAATACATTTGCAGTCTACAATTTATAGCAACACTGTGAACGTTGAAAATACTGAAACTCAGTTTTGGAGAAAGTAAATGTGTCTTGCTTTCAGCTCACTTGCAGGAATAATCAATGACCTATTTAGGGCCATGAAACAGGGACAACAAACTTTCATGAATTTTAATTAAGATTTAGCTTGCCCAATGGACATAGAAACATCTCTCAAATACTATCTGCTAGCAACTGACACTATTTCTATAAGTGACTAAAGAGGGGCTTTTCTTTTTTAATAATAATTCATAGCCTATTAAGTGTTATTTTTTTCCTTCTAATCTCTGCTCCAGGGTAAGTACATTCTCATTTTACTTTTTCTTGTTTTTTAATTTTATTATAAAAGATAGTGATTGATGATTATTTTCCTAAATTTAAAATCTTTAAAATCTGTCATCTCAATATTTTAATTCTGAAGATGAAATAAATGTGTCATTAAATACTATACATAATAGTAGTAAAGGGATGAGAATTAGCCAGCTCTCATATATGTTATTTTGTTCACCATTAAGTAATACAAAAAATGAGTAGGTTCATTGTTATCCACTAGTAGTTTTAGTATTTATGATTCAAGTACATTATTCAATTTATCTCTTCCTTGAGCTAAAGGAAAATCAACCTGAAAAAATAAGTCAAGTGAAACTATAACCATGTCTTTGGATGTTCCCACTGTATATCTAAAATTATTATTAATATTGTTCTGATGCATAAACACAAATGGAAAAATTTGTCCAATGTAGATGAAAATTGGAACTCAGCATCAGTTCAGTGACTATGCCAATTAAAAACATATGTGTGTGGTCAGTGTCTGCAGCAGAAAAAACAACCATTGTAATTTTCTAGTTAGTTAAGCCTTTGTCCTTCATTACAGTTATCAAAGGCTGTCAGCAAATTTAAAAATCTTTAATAATCCAAACCGTTTAATATTCCAGACTCTTAAATATTCCAAAGATAGGACTGAACTTCCTGAACATCTCTACTCTGCTTTAGTACCCCAAGTTTGACCAGTATTTCCCAAGCTGAAAACTGTTTGAAAAGCAGATTCTTTGAAGAAACAAATTATCTTTTATAATAGAAGTTTAAATAAAATACCATTTGAAAATGTTGTCTTCATGATTAAAAGATAGTTCAGGTACATATTTGATATTTACCATAAACTTTATGTTTTTTTGCTCACTTTTATATTCTTATTTAATATTGATTCTATAAATATTAAAATTGCCTTTAACATTCTTAATATTATTTGTGACATCTTCTTAAACAAATTTCTGAGTTTTGATTATATTTTATTGTATTTTCTTTCTGTTCTTTCTATATAAACAATTTTATTACCTTTCTTCTAATCTCTTTGAAGTTACTATTTTCTTCTAATGATTGAATGAAATACTTTGTCAGTTACATATACTTCACATTTAAAGCACTAATATGTACTTTAAAGAATATAAATTCCATTTTTTATAATACCGTTTTATCTGTATCCAAAAATCTAAATATATTATAATATTCTTTTTTTAATTTTGTCAAATGTAAGAATGGCTTTTTAACTTCCCTTTTTTTTTTTTTTTGGTCATAGACTAATATTATCGTACTGTGACTGGTAATGTGGTTTGCTTTATCTACAAATAATCTTTCTTTTACTAGAACATAAGCTCCCTGATAGCAGGACTAATTTTGTCTGCTTTGTTCATTGTTATATCCTCGCAATCAGAATAGCAACTAGAACATAATTAACCTCAGTAATTACTTATTTGGTCCTACAGGTTTCAGCGATCTTGAGCTATGTTTTATATCATTAATTTCTTTGATATTGGTGTTAATTGAGCCATCATATACTTTTTGCACAGAATGGCATTTTCAATTTATCACAGTATTTTTCCCACCTGTTCCTTGGTTTGGATAAAATATTAATTTTAAAAAAATTAATATTTTTCAGATTATGAGTGTAAAGTGGTTTCAGGTTTCCTTTCACAGATTGTACAAACCTCTAGGGAATCATGTGCATCAGGGTCCTTTTTCTGATCTCATGACTTGGGTAGACCCAAATTATCTTCTGTACCTGTATATTTAGTAAAATCTAGGACCGCAATTTCCAAAGAACATATAAATACATATTTAAGTTTGCTACCGCTTGAGTTGTCAGTATTTTAGCAGGACTATACAATCTATTTTCAATTGCTTTTTTCATTTCTAGCCCCTGGCAGGTTCTATTTCTTTTCTTTTCTTTTCTTTTTGGGTTTGGCTACATATTACAATTTATCATGTTTTATCTAGCATTTGCATGTGGTTGCACTAATCACTGTTGTTGAAAGTTCGTAAGCTTTTTTTAGATTAAGTCTTGATTTAAAATGAATGTACCCAAGTTTTGCTGACCTAAGAACTGTTCTGTTTCCTTAAGGAAAATGTATACAAATTAAGGATTATCCTCTAAAAGCTATCATAACTCTCTTATTTCAGAATTCCTATATCACTTACTGTTACACCCATAGATTGAGAACTACCAGATAAGAGTTTCTCCTCTCAAACACATTCTTCCTTATTATCATGAAAAAAACTGTATTTATCCTAATCTAAGATTGTTCATAGGGTCCAAAACTGGACATGTTTCACCTTTTGTTATTCTTGACAACTAACATTGCATCGTAGCCTGAAAACTGCCAGTATGGCCAAAGCCAAGGTCCTTTAACAGTACATTTATTCCATAAATATTTGTTGTACTTTTACTATTTGTCAAGCACTATTTGTTATTATCTACTGTGTTAGTTGCTGAAGGAATAGAGCTACATAATGTAGACAAAGTCCTTGCCATAATGGATCTTATTTTCAAAAGGGGGCAATCAAACAGGGCAAAGGCTGGTTAACTCAGACACAACTCAATCCTTCAAATCTTCCATAAATATTTCAAGAGTTCCTTCTATATTCCAGTGCTACAGAAAATAAGAATTATTTGTCACTTTTATAGTCAAGTAGAGATGAAAGGCACTGAGACTGGCACATCACTAAGTAAATAACTATAGGAGGCACATATTGAGAGAAAAAGATTATTTTAGAAATTCTAGCAGAATACAATTGGGGTTTTACAATGAGTACATCTTGCTACTTGAAATTTCTAGCCTTCCTAGACTGAGTTCCTACCTTGGGAGTTGGATATTTTTTATTGGTTCAACTTTTGAGCATGTCATTCACACTAATCCCATTAGTCTTCAATACTGAAGCACTCACTGGCACCTGGGTGTCTCAGTTGGTTTAGCATTCAACTCTTGGTTTTGGCTCAAGTCATGGTCTCACAGTTGTGAGTTCAAGGCGCACATGGAGCTCTGTGCTGTCAGCATGGAGCTGCTTGGGATTCTCTCTCTCCGCCCCCCCCCCACCCCTACCCAGCGCGCTCTCTCTCTCTCTCTCTCTCTTCCTCTCTCTCTCTCTCAAAAATAAAATTAACAAATACTGGCACCCTTACCAAGTCATCTTAGCTGACCTCCACTTACTGATATTGATTCTCAGACATTCTAGGCTTAAGAAAATCTTGTCCATGTCTTGCTTATAAATCTAGAAGACCCGCCCCCAAAACTTATGTTTTTCTCAATATGTTTTTGTTTGTTTTTAATTTCCTTTGCTCAAGGGCCCTTGGTTGGAAAGTTCATCCTTCTTTGGAGCTGAGGGACTCTAATGGCAAATCCTGGGACTGTTCTCAAGTTTCTCTACACTCCCTCTAAGGAGATGAGAACCTTTTTTCTATGCTGCCAGGAAGATTTGCTGACTTTCACTCTTGGCTTTCAATTGCTTGTTAATCACACTCAGCCTTTTATTTTTATTTTTCTAGATGTCAATAGTTTGGTAATAAAATACAACCCAATTGCCCTTCACATTACTATTTCCGTCATGCTTTTCAACATTGAACCAGGTATTGGATTCCTCTTTCACTGGTATACCATTCCAGTTTACTACCAATGAAATTTAAATAATTTGACTACTACATTGTGCCAGGGATATCTATGGTCCATCTTTCCAGTGGTGGGGCACTCACTACTAGCTAGGCAGTTGGGGATCTAGGTCAGAAAACATTTTATCACCTGCATTCTCAGAAAACTCCTGACACATGCTATAATAGTTTGAGTTCTTTATTTCGTTATCATACATCATTTGTAGTTTGGGTGGTATAAAATTTGAAAACCATTTTTCCTAAGATTCTGTAGTTTTTCCTGTGACTTGTGATTTCTAATATTTTGCTTTAGAATCTTTACTGCTCCTTTGTATGCTATTTTTTTTAATTGGGGGTGGTATTTTGTTTTGTTTTCTATCTTGAAACAGTCAGGGCCATCTTTTCTATTTCTTTTTTTATCTCTAATTTTCTGAAAATTCAAAATGGTTTTTTCCAGGCCCTTGTTGAGCCCTTTTCAATCTACAAATGCATGGACTTCAGTTTTCAAAAATGGTATTCAAATATTCCATTATTAATTTTTTCATTTGTGTTATTTCCTTCTGAGAGTACTAAACATCAAATGTTGGATCATCTGAAACTTTCTTAATTTTCTCATCTGATCCTCTTGTGTTGCATCCTTGTGTTTTTTGAGATAGGAAGGGCATCTGCCTTCTGGGAAACTTCCTTAATTTTATCATGCAAGCTTTCCCTTTAATTTCTTCTATATATTTTTTTATTTCCAAAAACTCTTGTTTATGTTCTTTGAATTTACTTTCCATAGCATGCTATTTTGTGGTGGTTGTTTTAGGTGTCTGTATATGTTGCTTGCTTCTCTGAGGTTATCAGTTATACTTTTGAAGCTTTTTCCTTTTCCTTCTGCTCCTGCACTGCCTCCAATTCCTCTGAGTTACTCTTTAATGTTTCTTTGTTTGATCCCTTTCACGTTAGAGTTCTCCAGATGTCTAGTGATCCCTGTCTATCTGATCCTATTTAAGAGTGAGGCACTAAATATCAGATTGGAAGTTTGTGCAAATTTTAAGGGTCAGATACAGGTGAAGGTGATTATGGAGGGACATGATTATTTCATCAGTATCTCCAACAGTTAATGTGCCCTTCCCCGGGGAGGGAAGATTGGTGCTTTCTGTAGCCTGAAAATTATGAATCTGAGGACCTGTCATGGCACAGCTGAGTAGGAAGACGGGTGTGGATTCTCACCATTTAATGTGTAGATATCCATCATTCTCTGGGGTCAGCAGGGTACTCCCCATGTTAGTAGTGCATCCTGTTCACAATTCCAAATTCCTTCTGTTTTAAAGTTTCTTGAGGGTAAATTTTCAATACTCTGCTTAGTTGTGCATATGTTGTGTGAAACAGGGTTAGAGGGAATAACTGAATACTTGGGAAGGGGAGTGTATCTTGCTGTTTAAATGTTTCTAACAGTGGCATTCAAGAGTCTTCCTTTTTCAGCTCTACCCTCATCCTTGCCTTCACAGGTAGCAATTGCCTCCAATTCTTCATCCTTTTAAGAATACTTCAGTGGCAATTTGTTTCTTAATTTCTTCCCCTATAGTCATTTTCTCTTGTCTGAAAAATTTACAGCAAATTAGTAGCTTCCATCATTCAATTAACATCTTTTTTCTTGTGATGTCCTGTCTTTGTCTTTTTGCTCTATGGAATTATGTCTTTCAAAATATCTTTTATTTAGCTATTTTAGTAGTGTTTGTAGAATTTTCAGTGGTAAAGATATGTGTGTTCAACCTGCTGTGTATAACCAAAAAGTCCATAGGTCACCTTGAAAAATGATTTCAATGATAAATCTCTCATTCAGCACTCATATCCAGTTATTCTTTATTTTTTAAAATTAAAAAATAATATTTATTTTGAGAGAGAGAGCATTAGCAGGTGAAGGGAAGAGAGAGAGGGAGGAGAGAGAATCCCAAGCAGGCTCTGCACTGTCAGCATGGAGCCCAATGTGGGGCTTGAACTCAAGAACTCACGAACCATGAGATCATGACCTGAGGCGAAACCACAATATGGACGCTCAACCGACTGAGCTACCCAGGTGCCCCTCCAGTTATTATACTTTAATTCAAACACAGAAATACATCTGTGTCTCTGACTCCAGTCAGCCCACTATTCTTCATTCCCTGTGCTACTATACCACTATAATATTTGACCTGAGTTACATTTCCAATCTTGTCCTAACAAATTCCATTTTTCAACTGCAACAAATATGTTTATCTTTCTAAAAAACAAACATGGCTATGTCATCTTCCTCAAAAACTTTCAACAATTCCTCTAATTTCCTAAGAATAGTGTCTAAAGTTCTTAGTCATACACACAAAATGCTTAATAATCTGACTCTCAGCCACCGCAGCACTTGGATTCTACTCAAAAACCGTCCCTTTGCCTTGCCCCACCAGATGAATATGAACATGGGGTTATGCACATACACACACATACACACATACACATATGCTTACATGCACCATGAGTATCAAACTATTTTCAGTTCTATAAATATTCACAATTTTCTTATATGCTGGACTCCCTACCCTAATTTCTCTAACAAAATTATGTCTTTCTTCATATTCTTCATATGGTAATTTAGCTGTAACTCATACCAAGACATTTGCCTGGCTACCTTCATGGTATTCTCTTTTTAGCCCAAGTGTCATTTACCAAACTGCATTCTTTTTTTTTCTTCCCTCTCTCTACAACCACTTGCTGTGCTTTACTCCCAAGACTGTACACTCTTTAAGGCTTCTTATGATTTCCTATATTCAATTTTAATTCCTGACACACTACTTAGCACATAGCCAATGCTCAATAAGTACTTGAATAAAACAAAACAAAACAAAACAAAACAAAACAAACAAAAAACCAAAGACTACTAAAAGTGCCAAAAAACTAGGGGGATGTGATTATTATTTGTTATAATTAATTTGTGGGGATAAGCAACTTATCATTTGAATTGTTCTTTGTTTTTTAGTCAGAAACTACAACAAATAAATCCTGATACAAACCAGCCAATGAATCATTTATCATCACATTGATTTTCTAATTAGATTCTTCTTTTTTTAAAGAAAAAAATTATCTTTTATAAAGCACTAAAGGGGATCTTTTTTACTTCACTTTAATAGGTTTTATATGTAAAAACAAATAAAAAGAATAGAGTTTGTGTTTAGTCATGAAAAGAACTGCAAATATATGGCAGAAACTAAAATAGGCCCTTACATATATTTTTGATTTCAAGAGTATTAAAGCATAATAATTATTTATAGCATTTAAATGGTGATCTAAATGAAATGAGAATTACAGATTCAAAGTTAGTTTGGTCATAAGAGATGAAGAAGAAACATATGGGTACACAATTATCAAGTAGCAATCTCCTGATAAGCTGCAAGGAAGAAAAGAATACATATATTCTTATGACTATTCTACATGTCAAACACAAGACAAAAGGAGTACAGTTAGACAGATTTTCCAATAAATCTGTGTCACTGAAACCAAGACAAATTGCAATAGACCCCTTACTGAAGATTTTATATAATAGAGTAAAATCATTCTACTTCAGTATTACTAAGGAAATGTAGAAAAAGGAAACATGAACATTATCATATTTTATTTTCAAATGTTTCTTACCTCTATGTAAGGCTTAACTTACAAAAGAGTTATCATTTAAAATATCCAATTGCTGGTAACTTTTTGAATGGCAAAAGGAGATCAAAATGACATTATCGAGAAGGATTTTTGTCTTTATTATGCTATTTATTTATTTCTGCCTTTTCTTAACAAAAGTAGAATGAAAATGGAAGGAAAAAATGATATGTCTACACAGTTTAAAAACATCTTGTGCTATATTTTTAGATTTTATTTGCAAATTTATGACAAATGTTTTATATGCATTTTTGTACATGCTAAAAATAATAGTTTTTACTTATTCTATTTATGCTCTCTCTCCTTTCCCTGTAAATAAAAGCCTAAGAGTTTTCATGGATTATAGCTTTTCCCATTCTCCTTTCATTGTAGTTCACTGTTTTGCATAATGTACAAAAAAAGATTTATAACATACCCAGTCCATTTTAGCTTAAGACCAGGAGAAATCTATAAAGTTTACAAGTCCTGTAAAACCCTTCAAACATAACTGTGCAAGAAAAAAAAACACACTGTTTTTTATGTTGTCTTTTAAGTTAGTGAATGTTAGTGAAATAATAATGAAATGGCTAAGTAGAGATAATTAAAAATCATATTAGGTGTTCATTCATTAGGACCTAAAATTTATGTTTATGCACAATATTATTACTAAAGAAAGGATATCAAGCACTGTGTACCATAAAGATTTTCTATTTCTTGCTAATTGAGAAAGGTAAATTTAAAATTTTTAAGAGGAAACTTCATGATAGAATAGGGATAGACCACACAATGCAACATTTTCATGAATTATTTAAGATTATACCTACATCTTAAGCAGTTAACTGGATAGGAAATGTGTAATCAAGGAAAAATTTAAACAATCTATAACTTTGAATTAGTGTTGATTTAATTATTAGCAGTGACTGCAAACATTTTTTGTCTTATTTTGTGCTCAAAATTGTCTTAAACCTGCATAAAAATGCAAACAAATAACTATAGTTCATTGCTTCAAATACTAAATTTAATGTTTGCCAAAGTTAAGACCTATTTTAAAGGAAACACTATTCTCATGGCCTATCATGTTGTACTGAATTATTTTTAGTATATCATTTAAATAGCATCAAACTTAAAACATGCCCCAAACTTTATATACTTGTAGTTTTCATAGAACTATATGACCGGAGCAAAATTTTGATATAGTATTCACAGAAATATAAAGCTAATAAAGTTTAAATTAACAGTAATTTTATGATTGATGATAATGTTTGTTGAATTGTATTGACTGTTTGCAACATGACTATGACATTCACCATTGTCATGCATATTCTATGGAGCTCAGCCCATCTTCATTCCTCTTTGCCTTATAATGACTCAATTCATTCACTCTTTTGTGTTTTCAAATTATTGTGAAATCTTCACTCATCTTGTTGTAATATGACATCAGGAGGCTATTGCTTGGCTCTAATTCCAAATACACAAAATAACACTGTCCAAATTATTTTCTATTAACCTCTGATGATGAAAGTAATACTACTAGGCTACAATGTAATGGGAAACAGAAATATGTATGTGAGCCATAATATTCTGTGCCTATACCTGATTACACATTCATAATACAAATAATTGGGAAATAATTGTGTTTTGAGATATTGATAAATATTAAAATATAAAATTAAGATCATTATGGTAGATAATTTTTAGACATGAAGCATATGTCCATGGGCCCTAGTCTAGAAAATACTACCAAAGAGTCACCATAAGGATTAGGTCCTACCTAAAGTTACGTAATATCAAAATGTCATAAGGGAATTATTTTATATGCCCTGCAGTAATTTCTAGGATTAGAGTGAGATCATTTACTTTTGAAAAATTAAGAAAAGAAAATAGAGGTAGAAATATACCTGAAGTGCCAAAGCATGGAAAATTCAAATATTTTAAGGACTCAGTGTTTTCAGTTCAGCAAAATTGATGTGTACCTTTGAATAAAAAAAATTATTTCACATAGTGTGCTATTAAATTTATAATGTTAGAAAAAGAAAGATTTCCCAAAGAGTTTGTAAATATGTATGTGTGTGTGTGTGTGTGTGTGTGTGTATGGAAGATCTTTAATAATTATCTAAATATCCAGGATATGCAGAGACATGTAAATCTCTAATTATGCTGCAGCAAAATTTATTCATGCATAACTCAAAACAGATGTATGGAAGTCACTTAGAGAATAAATGCATCTAACTGATCTTTCTACATTTGCCTTGCTACTTAACATTGTATGACCTTAAAAAGAATACCACCTCCTACTACTAGTTATAAGAATAAATGGTATATAGAAAACACAAGAAATAAATGGTTCTTTACTGGAAAATACAAATGTAAATATCCTAGGCCTTGTGTTTACCAGTGTAAAGCAATTAATTCTATTTTTTATCTACATTTTACTACTTGTTTGGGATAAAGTAATAAAATATTTGCAAATTAAAACTACAAAAAGTTGATTGATACTGTACAGTTTTGGGGAATGTTGATATGGAGGATCTTAAGTGGTCAGTGGAAAATGTAAAAGCCCTTAAGTGGCCAAAAAAAATGCTCAAATGTATATTTAACAATTTTATCTAAATGTGGTTTTAACAGAGGGTTATAAATTAGCTGTTGCAGATGTAACTAGATCCTGTCCTAGTCCTGATAAAAAATACATTAACATTGATAGCTACTTTTCATTTTATTTATGATCTCAAGTTCAATGGCTTGAGTTTCATGAGTAAATATTCCAATGAATGATTTTTCTTTAGTAGGTGTCCAATCACTAGAATAAATTTCCCTTCCTCACTTATTTTATTACATAAGTTCCATTTTTTTTAAATTTCTTGCAATAGAGCAACTCAAATAATTAATCCCTATAGCTATGATATTTTGAAACCATATTACAGGATAAATAATTGAGATATAGACCAGCATTATTTTATCCTACACACACACACACACACACACACACACACACACACTAAACATCTATTCTCTTCTTCACTTTGAGCTTTTGTACTACAGGGACAGAAGTAGAAGTTGGCTTTTATTTTTAAAGAATACAGACTATGTCATTTGGGTTTCCTGGGGAAATGTAACCCAGGCAACAATCTCTGAGGAAGAGCAAGATGAAGGAGAAAGTTGAAGAAAGAGAAGTAGATATCTCAAGTATAAGAGAGAGAGGAAAGACAATTCTTGGTGCGGTGGCGGGGGGGGGGCGGTATTTCTATAGTATTCTTTAGAAGGGTATGTTGTTCTAATGTGCTGTTGTTTTAGAGCAGAGCAGATTTGATTCAGAAAAAAAAAAAAGAATGCAGCACTTCTTACAAACATATACACACTTAGATCTGCTATACATAAGGACCTTATCCAGGATTGCAAAGAGACAATAGTCAGGGTACATGCATAGTATAATGGTAGCAATCTACAGAGATGAAGCAAGATGATTTTCAGACAAGAGTGTTGACGCAGTTGCAGTATGGCATATAGGGATAAGTCTGGACTCTTAGAAGTAACTACTGGTTTAGAATATACCAGAAGTCTATGCTAAAACTAAAGTTGAATTAAAAATGCTTATGTGATAAAGAGAATAAAACAAAGAGAAAATAAGCACACATCTGGATGGTAATGAGTCAAATAAAGAAGACTAAGACATGCTTCTGAAAATCTATTCTACATCCAAGTCACATAATAAGTTATTGATGTTTTGTTCCATAACGGAAGACTGTGCTTTTTATGTGGAACCAATTATCCTAGGAATCTATTCAGTGCCTCAAATTTATATAGGGCTTGTGGGATGGGGAATTCATTAAGAGACACACAGGCTTCTGATGAAAAGTATCATTGAATAAATAGTGAGGAAAGAAACATATAACTGGTTGTTTTCCCAGTGAGTTGCTTTCTCACTATTCCCAGGAAGAAGAGACTAGCAGTGTGTTTTTAAAAGCCTATTGAAGAAAGAAAATGTGAGGCACACCAGCAGGGGTAGGAGTTAGAAATTTGGTAGGGCAATCAACTAATTAAAAATAGATTTAATGTAGGATGCCTGGGTGGCTCAGTTGGTTAAGCATCAGACTCTTGATTTCGGCTCTGGTCATGATCTCACAGTTTGTGAGTTACAGCCCCACGCCAGGCTCTGTGCTCACAGTGTGGAACCTACCTGGGATTCTCTGCTCCCTCTCTCTCTCTGCATCTTCCCTGCTCACCCCAATATTCTCTCTCAAAATAAATAAATAAACTTAAAAAAGAGCGATTTAATGTGACCCCCAAGTTATCTGATACAAAATTGAATTTCAGGTTTTGAAATAATAGGGACCAACTCCTACTTCCCCCCAAGATCCAAGGAGAAATGGCAGAACCATAGGGGCAAATAGCAACCTGATACACACAGAGGATATCTTCTGAGGTTCCAAGCTGCCAATTCTTGCCAAGGGTTGCAAAGCCAAGTAGAGCCACAAAGAGCAGAACTCTCTCTTTTCAAATTAGTGATGCAGACTTGAGTTTGAATGTTTCTACTAAAAAGGAGAGTCCTTTACCTGCATATCCTACATACCTTTTAAACCTAAGAATTTTCGTGTGACCCCAGGTTATGTGAGAAATGCCAAGACATATTAACTAAATTCAATATTATGTTGAATTTTCATCCTATAATTTGGGACTTGGCATTCACTTATATCTTAATTTAGAGAAATTAATTAGTATTTCTTACACTGGGTATGATGAGGGAATATTCATGCCACTTATACTTTCATTGTCAATACTTTCCATGATAGTTACAAATATAACTGCTTCTCCAAAGCACTGTAGGATTTCAAGCAAGGAGAAAAATCTGATGGGAGTTCAGTTCCTGCCTACCACATCCTAATTAGGTCAGTCAGTATCAGCCAGTTCTACCTTCCAAATACCAAATGTTGTGATATATGCTGTGCAGGACCTGGAAATAAGCAGTTGGCTGAAAGAAAGAAACACTAGGATCTGATACAGGAAAGGAAAGGAAAGTAAACTTGGAATTAAGAATAGCCTTATTCTTCAAGAGCGCAGGGTAGTAGGATTAATTACATTGAGGGATGAGGCATTGAAGTTATAGACAGAACTGGCCAAAAAAAAAAAAATAATAATAATCTTCATAAGTGATTCCTAGTTTAAAGATCTTAATTCACATTCAAAGCCACTTTGTGGTCCTCAAAGTTATTTAAATATATTTTTATGAACTTGTAAATTTGGTAGTAAATGCGTGATTTTTCAGAGAAATCCTGACTGGTAAAGGAAAATAAAAATATGATGATCAGTGACATCTATGGGCATTTCTGATTTCCCAAGATATGCTAATACTGTGCCTCTAAATTAGAGTGATAAAAAATGTCATATTTAACATTTCGTATAGTAACATCTCACCTGGTTGACCAATTGTAGGAGATAAAGCTTACCTACAATTTTTTTTCTCTGAACATAAGCTGTATTTTAGAAATTACAGAAATCATATAAATCATAAAATACAAACTATAAGAATATGTTTTAATTTTCTATACATAATTCTGAAAAGACATTTTAAATGAGCTCAAAGTTTAGTACCTGCATATAAATGCTTGCATTTCCTCATCTTCCATATAAATCTTAAATAAGCGATAGACTCATGAGATCACTAAATCACAAATGCAAACTGTCTATTCATGTTGCCAATAAGCCAGATGGCATTCAAACTTAAAAAAGAAAATAACAGAGAGAGAGAGAGAGCTTTTCCAATACCCATATAACACCTGCTTACTCCAATGATTAGATACTCAAAAGAGATACTAAGGATGGGACTCAATATCTTATACATACATTATATAATTGTTATGAATAAACCGATTATACATATGTATATTATTAAAATTATTCTTTCATTCATTATATTATTTATACTTTTAATGATATTAAATAATACACAATAAATATTAGAAATCCCCAAACTAAAAACTAAATCATTTCTTTTAGGTTAATTTCCTTAAAGGAATCAAAGGGAAATCTTGCCATACTTGTGCCTACGTATGCCTACGTTGTGATATACAGTAAGTATTCAACTTGGACTATTACAAAAGCCTTTAACTCATCTTTTTTCCTCCATTAATTTTATGAATTCTAAAGTTATGAACTCATATTCCCCAAGGATTTTTAAGGGTCTTCATTTTCTTATTTATAGATATGTTAAAACATAGTTAATAGCATAAAAATGACTAAATATTTTTAATCACAATGATATGAGGTTTGAGATACTAAGGAATATGTTTCAAAGTAAACTATTTACAGATCAACAATCCTTTCCATATGTTTTGTTACGTAAACTTTTATTTTATTTCCTGCAAAATTATTGGATTATTTTTCCTTAGTTTTATTTTTTTTTATTTTGAGAGAGAGGGAAAGAGAGCCAGCAGCAGAGGGATATAGAGAGGGAGAGACAGAGAATCCCAGGTAGGCTCTGAACTGTCAGTGGCAGAGCTCAACTCAGAGTTTGAGCCCAGGAACACTGAGATCACGGCATGAGCCAAAATCAAGAGTCTGACGCTCAACCAACTGAACCACCCAGGTGCCCCTTAGATTATTTTAATTACAAAGAAGGAGAAGGAAAAGGAGAAGAAGAAGGTGAAGGAGAAAGAGGAGAAGAAGGAGAAAATATACATGACAGAAGCTACAGTGTCTATAAATTTCTATAAGTCTTAATTCTAATACTTATTATGTCCCCAGGTCAAAAGAATTGGTTTGAACATTCACTCTAGTTGGCTCTTTTGCATCATTTAAGTTAAAAGGCTTTGGGCTAACAATTCATTCTGTCTGAGCCACAGGACTACACAAAAGTAGGAGACCTAGGATCTGTTCCCACTTTGGCTGGAGACAATGATTATCACATAAATGAATTCATATTAACAACAATGCCTAAAAAAAATAGAGCCATCCTTGACTCTTTATTCGACTCCCACATTCAACCAATATTAAAATCTTTGATTCTTACCTCCCAAATCTCCTTCAACAATTTTAATGGTCTCTTCTGGATTTATATCAGCCTTATCTAGGTCATTACAGTACTTGGTACTTTATTTCCCTAGCCAGATAAATTGCTCCCAAAAGTTATTTCTCCAAAATACAAATCTGACCATTTAACTCCCTGTCTTACAAGCCTTTAAAGAACCTTCTCTTGTCATTTACAGGATTAGGTCCAAAATCCTACAATATTTTACAAATCTCTTCAGGGTCTGGTTCCTTAGTATCTCAGCACATCTATTTTTGTTACAACTTCAATACATTTTTTAAAGTTTTATTTTTATTTATTTTGGGAGAGAGAGATAATGGGAGAGAGAGAAAGTGTATGAGCAATTGGGGGAGGGAAAAAGAGAGAGGGAGAAAGAGAGAATTGCAAGCAGGCTCTGTGGGGACAGTGCAGAACCCGACCGGAGGCTCAAACTCAAGAATCATGAGATCATGACCTGAACCAAAATCAAGAGTCAGATTCTTAACTGACTGAGTCACTTAGGAGCCCCAATATATTTTTAATTTAAATAACAATGAAGTCCTTATAACAGAGTAAAGTCTGCATGTCATTTCACCTTTCCTTGCTTCATGTTTTTTTTTATCTGCTTTTGTTATCAAATGTATCAGTGTGATGAGCTCCTCCTTTAAGACAGTGTCAAAAGACACCTCTTTTTGAAACATTAAAGGACTCATCAAAAGAGTTTACCATATCCCCCCACAGAAACTATAGGTGTTTGTACTGTGTTGCCCTTACACATCGTGTTACATTTTTCTTTTTTACAGATTTCCTTAATAAACCGTAAACTTATTTATCTAAGATATGTATTTACCTCTATGCCTTTAAGTATATGCCAGATCAAAAACACTCACTAAATGTTTGTTGTATAAACAGATGAGTTAGATAATTTTAAAAAAGATATTTATATAGAGTCAGTTGGTCATATATGACACAATATAATGATATTCTGAATATATGTGTTCAAAATATATAAAAACAAAGAGAATGCCTTTCTATGTCTAACTAGCTGGGAGATATTAGTAATTCTCTCTCATTCTCCACTTTGTCTTTCTCTTTGCCTCTCTCTCTCTCTCTCTCGCTCACACACACACACACACACACACACAAACACACAGTCTGTCTGCCTGTCTCTCTCTCCTACACAAAGACTTGGACTGATATTTCAATTTAAACTACTTATAAGATAATCTTCAAAAATCTCATTATTAGGTTTATAGTTCTCCCAGACGTAAAATATTTGGGAGAATCTTGGAAAACTTATGGATAAGGAAAAATCATCTTATTAAATTTGGAAGGCATGAAGACATTTTAACCATATAAATTGGTCTACAAAAGGTATTACTAAGGAACTAAAGTATGCTGTAAATGTACTGATGCCCTGACCTGTGGAGATACAGTAATTCCACTGACAGTAAGAAGTATGAGCATTTTTTTTCTTTCCTTACTGCCCAATGTCTTTGATGAAAAAGTACTGTCAAACTAGACTGCAGAATGTGGCATTAAAGTTTAATTTTGTCCAATCAGGTAGGCAGAGATCAAATTCTGACACTGACTTTTATTGTGGAAGAGATAGAACTTTCTGAAAACTCTTTTAAACCATTGTAGCAAACGAAAAATATTCTAATAGCCAAGAGGAAAGATTTCCAACTTTATTTTTTTCTTCATTGTTAAAATATCTGTGTAAGTGTAATGTAAATACATTTGGAAAATGTGTTCTTTTTCTTTTCAGAGCAAGCATTTTATTTTTATTTCAAAGTTTAACATTGCCCCTTATTTAATCCTTAAGAGTCCTGGTCAAACTTTTGCATAAGCACTATTACATATTAGGTAATCCTATAAATTTAATTTATTAACAACAGAAAAAGTGTTATTGTCAGTAATTCTTCTATTAAAGTTCTCCTATGTTTTCTACTTCATTAATAAAAAAAAAATTAATGTTGATAGAACTTCTTTTTCCTTTCAATGTCAACAAAATTCATCAATGAAATATGCCTAAAATTTGAAAACCAAGGTACAAAATGGGTTATATTTTTTGAAATAATAAAAAGATTTACATTTAGGACACTTAATTTGTACAATTGCAAAAGTTAGACTAATATGCTATAACAAGACACATAATGAGCATAATAAACTATTCACCAGTGTTCAAAATCATTATTTATTTATTCTCTATCATCTGAATAAACTATCTTCCTAGAAAAAATGGGATATTATCCCTTTATTTAAAAAAATAAAGCTACCTCAATTTTTATAACTTAAATATTCTGGGAAATGCACCCTTACTTTTGGAAGGGCTTTACTTCCAGAAAACACTTGACTATATCTTAAAAAGTCATGATTTTAGGAACAGTGCTTAGTTGAAGGGATTGAATAACTGCATATTTGCTTAAAATTTGCATTTGACAAATTTCTATACAGAACAAGCATTAAACATTAAATATAATTAAATATACTTTTGAAGAAAAAAGTATTAAAGTCTTTATCTACTGATAACTCAAGCAGAAATTAAAAATCACATCATTCTAATAATTGCTAAATGATATGAACTGGAAAAATGTATTCTCTTTTTTAAATTTTATTTTATTTTTTTATTGAAGTATAATTAACATAGTGTGTTATTAGTTCCAGGTGTACAATATAATTATTCAACAGTTCTATTCATTTCTGAGTCCTCATCAAGACAAGTGTACTCTTAATTCATTTGCTCTGTTTCACCCATCCCTTTCACTTCGGCAACCATAAATTTGTGTTTAAGAGTCTGTTTTTTTGTGTCTTCTTTTATTTGTTTGTTTGTTTCTAAAATTCCACATATGAGTGATATCATATGAAATTTCAAGATTCCAACCTCAAGGATATTTTTTTTGTATGGTAGTTTCCCAAGAATTACTTGCTGAATTAAATTACATAATAACTAGTATTACCATGAAATTCATGTTTTTCTCAAATCTAATCTTTAATCTTTTGAAATTAAATGAGTATTTGCCTGAAAGATAGAGCAATCACCAATTTTCAGTATAACTTTATGAGAGTAGATCAGTAATGTTCTTATTTTATTTTCTACATGTGGTAATAAACTAAAATGACCTTCATATGTCCCCAAGAGGAATAAAAATCTATATAAAACTTAATTTGGTGAAATAGAGCAATCCCTATGTGTGTTATTTAGAGTCAAACTCTTCATATTGAATAACGAGGCTTTCTCTGTCACTAATATCAATTTTCTATTTAACACATAAACATTGTTTTTCTTAGATTTACGATCACATGTGCTGTGTCCAACATTGCTTTGTGTCAAAAATAATATAAATTTATCTTTTAAAAAGTAATGATTTGGTCATGAATTATAGTCAGGTATTTTGAAAGGCAAAGTATCATATAAATGCTCACCAGTGATTATATGTTTTTACTTACTTACCTATGGAATGACAAAGAACATATATATCGCAATAGCACTAAACAGAGAAGAAAGTACATACATTACATTCAAAGTCAATTCCAAAGGTTATAAAAAAGTTGGAATATGCAAGTATTAATGTAATTCTGCCTTACTGATTACTGTGATGTTGATTTAGTAAAATTACATTTTAGAGTGATTTAATTTATTGATCTTTGGAAAATCTATAATCAGTGTTAAAAACACAGTGGTTCAAATAAATAGAAAGATATTCCATGCTCATGGATGGGAAGAAGAAATATTGTTAAAATATCCATACTACCCAAAGCAATCTTCAGATTTAATGCAATCCATATGAAAATACCAATAACATTTTCCACAGAACTAGAACAAATAACACTATAATTTGTATGGAACCACAAAATACCTTGAATAGCCAAGGCAGTCTTGAAAAACAAGAACAAAGCTGGAGATAATCACAGTGTCAGATTTTAAGATAGACTATAAAGTTGTAGTAATCAGAACAGTATGTTAGTGGCACAAAAATGGACACATAGGTAATGGAACAGAGTAGAGATCCCAGAAATAAACCAACACTTATATGGTTAATTAATGTACAACAAAGGAGGCAAAACTATACAATGGGGAAAAGATGATCTCTTCAACAAATGGGAAAACTGGACAGCTACATGCAAAATAATGAAACTGGATCATTTTCTTATACTATAAACACAAATAAACTCAAAATGGATTAAATATCTAAATATGAGACTTGAAACCATAAAACTCCCAGAAGAAAACATAGGCAGTAATTTCTTTTGACATTAGCCATAGGAACAGTTTTCTAGATATGTCTCCTTAGGTAAGGGAAATGAAAGCATATTAAACAACAACAAAAACAGTAAACTTTTGCATAGCAAAAGAAACTATTAACAAATGACAAGGCAACCTATTGAATGGGACAATATATTTGCAAATGGTATGTCAAATAAGGAGTTAATATTCAAAATATGCAAAGAACTTATACAACAAAACACCAAAAAACTAACTAATCTAATTAAAAATGGGCAGAGGACATGAATAGAACTTTTTCTAGAGAACACGTACAAATGGACAGCAGATATATAAAAAGATGCTCAACATCATTAATCATGAAGGAAATGGAAATCAAAATCACAATGAGGGGCACCTGGGTGGCTCAGTTGGTTAAGCATCCAACTTTGGCTCAGGTCATGATCTCATGGTTCATGGGCTCAAGCCCCATGTCGAACTCTGTGCTGACAGGTTAGATCCTGGAGCCTGCTTCAGATTTTGTGTCTCCCTCTTTCTGTCCCTTCCCTGCTTGAGTTCTGCCTCTCCCTCTCTTGAAAATAAACATTAAAAACAATTAAAAAAAAAACACAACAAGATATTACTTCACATCTGTCAGAATGGCTAGAATGAAAAAGACAAGAAATAACAAGTATTGGCAAGGATATAGAGAAAAAGGAAACTGTACACTGTTGATGAGAATAAAAATTGGTATAGTCACTGAGGAAAACAGTATGGAGGTTCCTCAAAAAGTTAGAAATATAAATACACATGATCCAGCAATTTTACTACTGGATATTTACCCAAAGAAACAAAACACTAATTCAAGAAGATATATACACCCCTATGTTTACTGCAACATTATTTATAAAAGCCAAGATACGGAAGCAGCCCAACTATCAATCAGACAAGATCGGGCATGTTCAGGGTGGTATGGCCATAGACCCAACTATCAATCAATAGATGAATGGACAATGGTGGTGGTGGTGGTGGTGTGTGTGTGTGTGTGTGTGTGTGTGTGTGTATGTGTGTGTACAGTGGAACATACAATGAGATCTTGTCTCTTGCAATAACATGGATGTACCTAGAAGGTATAATGCTAAGTGAAATAAGTTAGAGAAAGACAAATAGCACATGATTTCATACATATGTGGAATTTAAGAAACTAAATAAATAAATAAAAAAGAAACCAAATAAACAAAAAAAGCCCAAAAACAAACCAACAAACTCAGACTCTTAAATATGGAGAACAAACTGGTAGTTGCCAGAGGGTAGCTAGGTGTGTGTGTGTGTGTGTGTGTGTGTGTGAAATAGATAAAAGGGATTACACTGTTTTCAGTGTAATTGTAAATGGGATTGATTCCTTAATTTCTCTCTCTTTCTTTCATTACTGGTGTATAGAAATGTGACTGATTTCTGGACACTGATTTTGTATCCTGTGACTTTACTGAATTCGTGGAACAGTCCAAGTTTCCATTGACTGATGAATGGATAAAGAATATGTGATACACACACACACACACACATACACACACACACAAAGGTTTACTACTTGGAGATGAAAAAGAATGAAATCTTGCCAATTGAAGCAACATGGATGGAACTAGAATGTATTGTGCTAAGAAAAATAAGTCAGTCAGAGAAAGACTGAATTAAAAGGAACAAAACAATGAGCAAAGAGAAAAAAACAGAGAGAGAGAGGCAAACCAAGAAACAGACTCTTAAAGATAAAGAACAAACATATGTTTACCAGAGGGGAGGTGGGTGGGGTGATGGGTTAAATAAGTGATGGAGATTAAGGAGTGCACTTGTGATAAGCACCATGTGTAGTATGGAAATGTTGAACCACTCTATTGTACCCCTGAAACTAATATTACACTGTATGTTAACTAAGTGGTGTTCAAATAAAAACAAAACACAAAAGAGAACACTTATCTTTTTTTTTAAAGGAAAGTGTGATGGAAGTAAATCCTCCCCACAGTTTTTTATTTTCAAAGATTATTTATTTATCTATTTATTTAGAGTGTGAGAGAGAGAGAGCGAGCGAGCATGCAAGCAGGGGAAGGGCAGAGAGAGAAAGTGAGAGAGAGAGAGAGAGAGAGAATCCCTAGCAGGTTCCATAGTGTCATCTTAGAGCCTGACACAGGGCTCAATCTCACAAATCATGAGATCGTGACCTGACCTGAAACCAAGGGTAGAATGCTTAAATGACTGAGCCACCCAGGCACCCCACTTATCCTGATGAGCACTGAATAATGTATAGAATTGTTAAATTATTATATGGTACACTTGACACCAATAGAACACTGTATATTAATTATAATTCAATAAAAATAAATGCACTAAAAATTTATAAATTAAATAAAAAAACATAGTGTATCACTTGATTTGGAGAACAAATTGCAAAATGTATAATTTAATAAGCACCGCAAAATATTGGGAATTCCAGTGATGGTTTTTAAAAAGTACAAACATAGGAAATATTTAATTGCTGGAAGCCATTTCTGAAGTAAGGCAGGTTTGCAAGGCAGGGCCTCCTGCTGTCAGATGGCAACCGACTTTTGCTCGAGTACTGACCCCCAAGGCAACTGGCTGACTGGTATCAGACCTTGTGAAGGAACTTAGAGAACTTTCTTCTTTTGTGATTATGGGAGCAAATATTACATTTCCCCAAGAAAACAGGCTATTGAATGCTGTTCACAAAAGAACTAACTCTTGCCTTTGTTATGCTAAAAACATTGCCTTGTATTTGAATACTGAGGGCATCTTCCTTCCCCGTGTGATAAGCATCTAGTCACCTATATCAATCACTATTGATAAAGATTATGCATGAGTCTTCTACCAATCTATGTTCTGGGAAATTTTTACATACCAAGGATCTGTCATCAGGAATCATTGTCTAAGGCAATTGCCATTTCTGTTTTCTACCCCATACATTTTTTCAATAAATAAAGCTGACTCTCTGGTCAGTGCAGAGATGCCTGCCTGGTGATCAGAAAGAAGCTGAGGCTCTCTCGCTTCCTTTTGCAGACACCGTCCATCCTTCAGGGAGACCTGGACCTGCTGGAGCTGGACTCTGGCATTTAAAGATTAATTATAAGATTTCTGATGGTTCAGAGGGTCATCAAAAGGAGTCCTCATTATTACAAAACAAATTTTAAAATAAGGAAATACAATCCTACGTTTGACTATGGAAAAATGCATAATTTGATTAATGAAATATATATTTTAAAATTAAAATTTTATCATAATTGGTAAAAACAGCACTTTACATATAAGAATCAAAATAGGTTCACATTTTAAATTTGAGTCTTTATCTTCTGAAGCATCATGCTAAAATAGCAAATATAATGTTCATATGGTAGACCTATTAAGGAAAATGGGTCCTGGTTATTATTCTATCACTTGTAATACTTTATAAGACAATATAATGCAATTTCTTTTTCTTTGTCTTATTTTTAACATTTATTTATTTTAGAGAGAGCATGAGCAGAGGAGACGCAGAGAGAGAGAGGGAGATACAGAATCTGAAGCAGGCTCCAGGCTCTGAGCTGTCAGCACAGAACCTGATGGGAGGCTTGAAGTCACGAGCAGGAAGATCATGACCTGAGCCGAAGCTGGACATTTCAACCAACTGAGCTACCGAGGTGCCCCTTATTTTTCTTATAAATGGATTTTTTATTATTAATTTAATTTTGGATTTATGGTCAAAGATTTATTTTTTGGAGACAAAAAATAAATAGAATAACAAAAGTAAACAAAATAAAAAGTTGTTAGCATATTTCAAAATCCATCTGAATTTCTAAAAACATAAAGGGAAAGCCACCTAAGTGTGATTATTAAATACAGATATTTCATTCCAAGTTATAAAATGAATTATCTTGAGCAAAGATGATATTAATGAGTGTTGAAAATGTGTTATTGTAGATCAGTACCCTTACACTATGTATACTTCATAAGTTATCTATGACTTCTGATTTTTCTATCCAAACAGGAAAAGAAGTAGAATCTATCTTTCCTTACTTATGATACTAGGGGATTCAGGAAAGTTTACTTATATCAGATGCTTGATTTACCAATATGTTATGGTTGTTGAGATCTTATAACAATTTATTAGTTTTTATTGATGTTTTTGAATTTTTTAAAAATTTTTGAAAACATTTATTTATTTTTTAGAGAGAGAGACACAGAGAGAGAGAGTGAGAGAGTGAGAGAGAGAGAGAGCAGGGGAGGGGCAGAGAGAGAAGAGAGGGAGACACAGAACCCAAAGTGGGCTCCAGGCTCTGAGCTGTCAGCACAGAGCCTGAAGTGGGGCTCGAACTCATGAGCTGTGATATGATCTGAGCTGAAGTAGGACATTCAACTGACTGAGCCACCCAGGTGCCCTTTGAATATTTTGAAAAGGAAAAATACCAATGTGAGCAACCAAATATTTTTTACCTCTCTTCTAACATAATACATATAGTAGTATGAACTAATTACATTTGGTTTATAGCATTAATGTAATGCTTTACAGCAGTAATGTAATGAAGCTTAGGTGAATGAGAAGGGAAAGAATGTAAAATACTTCAAGAACTTGGAGGCAATGACCAAGAAAAGTTGAATTTGGAGGAAATATCAGAGTGAGGGGATATTTCCAGCTGGAAAGTTGTGGCAGATGGAAAGAGATGTTGCAAAGCCAAAAGCAGAGAATACCAAGGGAAAAATTATCTAGAACAGGATTTCACATATTAAATAAAAACAAGTATCTTTGTGCCTCAGTGCTCTGTTTTATAAATTACTTGCTATATTCTTTATAATCTACATGTTGCCAGAGAAAAAGTTATGTATAGTGTTTTTACTTATTTCTACAGCCCTCTGCTGTGTGATTCTAATTTGGATTTTAGTGTAATTTCAACATAGTTTTTATGATTTAATAAAACTTGCACACATTAAAATGCTATTAAACTGTTATACATGGTTAATAATACTTATGGACTTCTGAAAGTAGCCATTATTAAACTGAACAAAGTCATTAATGTCTTTAAACTTTGCACCAGGATATGAACTACAAAAGAGATGTTTAACTGTACCTACAGAACAGTCATGGTATCTGACTATATACTTTTTTTTCACTATATATATATATATATATATTTGTATTAGTACTCTAATGAAAATTAAAAAAAGAAACTCACTGTGTTCTAGAATTGTCTTTCCCACTGATCATGACTTAGCAGGCAACTGATAGTATAAAACTCCTATGCTTTTGCTTCTTCCTCTACGTACTAACTAGACCACTAGAGATAATTTCTATAATCTTTTTTACCCCTAAAATTCAATGTGTTAATAAGAAATACCATTTGAGTTTGGATGACAAATACAATAGTAAATTATTATATTTTCTGCACAAAAGATTATTGTCATTTCTTTTAAAGTAACAAATGGTCAATAATTGATGAGAGTTTTTAAAATCTTTGCCACTATTTGTTATTTTTAGAATTTTAAACATTCATATTATTAATTTAATATATCTTCATTGGGAAATATAAATGACCTCACTTAGAGCCTGAGTTGTTTAACACATATATTATTAAAAATAAATTTAGGTATTTGAAATGTCCTATCTCTTCTCCAGAAATTATCTGAAGTATGATTATAAAATTGTCATTAAACTATGATTGAATTACTTCAACATAATGTTCCTTGGCACCTAGCAGCCCAGTTATTATTTATCTAAAACTAATCCTAGCTCATCTGCCTTGAAATGGTTAACTGATTTAATTCACATCAATATTCAAAGCAATATTACCTATGTATTTGTCCGTTGTAATGAAGAAACTAGCTACATATCACTGGCTTATTCATTTTACCATCTTCCAGGATCACATTCTAAAAGGACAGACTTAAGTACATCCTTGCTTTTTTCCTTCATTTTATTTTCTATTTAAAGATTCTACCTATGCCTTTCAAAATTTAGTAAGTGTCTGGAAGATTAAAAAATGAGTATTAGCTATTTCTTTTTTTTCTTTTTTTAATTTTATTTATTTATTTAAATAATCTCCATACCGAACATAGGGCTCAAATGTACAACCTGAGATCAAAAGTTGCATGCATTTAGTGACTGAGCCATCCAGGTGCCCCAATAGTGGCTATTCTTAATATGTGTCATTGTTGTAGTTATAAAATAATCTAAACTAATCAGATGTCTTCATGAGATGTATCGGCAATAACCAAACTATAAATCTGACTATAGATCTAGAGAAACCCAACACTCAATGTCTAGAGAGTAAAGTGGAGATATTTAAATGGGTCCACACATGCCAAGCAATTTCCCACTGGATGTAAGCCACAGGATGTAAGCCACAGTAACATATGTAGTTAAAGTAGGTTTTCTCAGGCATGCCTCTGCATTAATACATGCTCCTACTCCACTCCTTAAGTGCTAAGTCCTATCGTTTAAAACAATCTTAGAGACACAGAAATAATTCAATAATGAAGAGTCTGGCCAATAGATGTGAAATATAAAAATGGTCATATGATTCACCTGGGTAACAGCAATAAAAATCAATAAAACAAGCAAAAAACTGTTAGTAACTGAGACTCTGAGTCAACTTAAAAAATTCTAACAAAAAATCAGGCAAGTTAGAAGAACTTTAAGGAAAATGAACTCTTCAAATAAATTACTTTATAAACAAAAAATAATATTATATGGTTTGCGAAGTGGGCATCGCATTTACAATGGAAGAAAACAACTATGTAAAAAGTGCATATCCACTGAAATGTAAGAGAAAATAAATATTATCCTAAGGAAAAATTTTATAAAACCATATAAAAATGGTTGAGAAGTAGACAAATTCAGAAGGAATTTTTAAAAGTCATAAAAATAGAAATAAGAATAAAATGCCTGACAAAATTTAAAATTTGTGATTACAGTAGGTAAGCAATATTAGTACTCAAAGAAGAATGCAGAATGAATGAACCAGAATTAATGCTGCAAAGAATAATAACAGAATAATAAAATTTTCCAGACATGAAGAAATAAGAAAAATATATAGCATCTCATATTCTGGTTAAATGCTTCAATGTCAAAGATAAAAGGGAAGAGAATTAAATTATAAAGTATCTACATGCCAGTCATTGGGTAAGTATTTTATACATCATTTTTAATTAAAGAAATTAAAAATCATGTATCAACATTCATGAAGGAACTTAATCAAGTGCATTCATAAAACATAATGTTCCTGAGAATAGGCCATTCACTGGTTTACTTTCTACAATGATGGAAATGAAAGCAAAATAACAACATCAACTACATAATCCTCAAACAATAAAATGGTCTAAAAATTTGTATTTCTCCAAGTTTTAATTCATATGTTAAACTAAAAACACAACAAAATATTTTAGATTGGCAGTTTCAAATATTCCAGTTTGTCATATAGCATAAGATTTCAATCAGAAGAAATTTAGTTTTCCTGAAATCATTAGGAAACCATTGGTATAGAATATTCTATAGATCGTTAAAGGCTGAAATCTTTTACTAACAAAATTTCATCAAAAAGAGGACTTCAGGATAAGTGTCACAAAGGGGGAAATTTACAGGCTTTGACTTTTTCCCCAGTTAAAATCAAACAAAATTTAGAAAGCTGATTAACCAATAAACCAGCAATGAGAAAACAAACATTAACACTGATTTATGTAAACACTTAGGGAAAATGAGCATAACAAAGACTGAGCTGAAGTAGGACACTTAACTGACTGAGCCACCCAGGCATCTCTATTTTATTATGGTTTAAATAAATACATCATAAATTAATCCTTAATCCACAAACCAACCTATGATTTTTTTAAAAACATTTATTTATTTATTATTGAGAAACAGAGAGCATGAGCAGGGGAGAGGCAGAGAGAGAGTGAGACACAGAATCCGAAGCAGGCTCCAGGCTCTGAGCTGTCAGCACAGAGCCCGACGCGGGGCTCGAACCCACGGACTATGAGATCATGACCTGAGCCAAAGTCGGATGCTTAATCGACTGAGCCACCCAGGCGCCCCCCAACCTATGATTTAATTTGCAAAACAGTCCCTCCAGGTGAGTTTTCTTTTGTAAATAAATGGCTGGAGGATTGTGCTAACCTGGCACCATAATCTATGCCTACTCATCACTGTGCAAGTCCCCTAGAAACTGAAATTCCAAAAGCATTTAAATTACCATTCACAGACTTTCAGGAGCTTATAGGAATATTGAATCAGCAGGTATATTTGAAGACAGACTACTCTTATTTAAATGCAGTTTGGGGGTGCATGGGTGGCTCAGTCATTAAGCATCCGCCTCTTGATCTTGGAAACTTGATTTATAACACTGTATTAATTGGAAATAAATGTTAAACTTACTGTTGTTGACTTCATCCAGGCACTGATTAGGTATAGCCAGAGGGTCCTTACAATGGTCAAGTGACCAGTTTTTAATATTTTACAAAATTACAATTATATTGGAAACATCTTTACTTCCTATACTTTATCAAACCACCAGAGTAAAATAAGCAAAATTCATGCTCAAAAATACAATATACAACAGAGACAATACACATACCCATACTACAAATAAAATTGGCATGGTAGGCCATATGTAATAAACAATAACTGTGTCATAATAATAACTTAACTCTGTGTATGTTAAATGAAACAATAATAATCATGGGTTTATGTAAAACAATCACCTATGTATGCCTTGAGATATGCCCTAATAAAATAATACACAGAGATCAAAATAAATAAAAGGACAAAAACACACAGTAGATATTGAACAAAAAAATGTGGTGGTGGCAATATTAAGCATAATGCACAATATATTAATAATTTCAAAAAGGAATAATTAATAAATATAAAAATAATAGATATACTTTACTATTAAATAACTATGCACAAAAATAAACATGTCCAACCTTCCCATAATTTAAGATATTTAGAAGGAACACAGTTGTACACAGATTTTAACTTAATATCGAGCTCTCAAAAATCAGAATTAAATAGAAGCGGTAAACTACTTTTTTAAATATGTGGGTTCAATTAACATTTTACAAATAGAACAGAAATGGCAAATTCTCAAAATATCAACCAATTATATATTATATCATCATAAAAAAAGCAAAGGTAATGAAAATTATCGCCTAAGAATTTTTAAAAGATACCTTAAATAGTAGTTAGTTCAAAAATACAGTGATACATTAATCTATTTTTATAAATCTTAGCACATAAAAAATTTATCAATTGTTAACATATTCAAATTATAAGTACAGAAGGATGACTAATGAATCCTTGTAATAAGTCTATTATAAATACAAACTATTTATGTGTCATTCACGTGGTGTAATATTTAAGAAAATAAACAAGAATTTAATTCTGGGAAGGATAGGGGATATTAAACAATTATAAAATAAGAGATAATGAAATTTGGAAGTCCAACATGGAATTTATATGAATATATAGTATTTGGAAAAACATGTAAGCAATGCTTCCTTAGAATTGCTGATTTAAAAATTGTGATTTTATTTTTTAAGATGAAAACTTAAATATTAGTATCTATGTTTCAGAGTGCATCACTCTTATGAGGTTTATATGCTTTCCTAAATATATATTTAGTTAATTGTGGGTAAATAAATACTGACCTGCAGTAAAACATGTGTCCAGGTCCATCAACACAAATCCTTCCATTAAGACAGAGGACCAAATTCAGTTCAGGCTCAGCACAACTGTCAATATGTATTTCACAATATGCATCAGTGAATCTACTTGGGCAAATGCAAGTAAAGTTGTCGACTGATTTCTGACAGAAGTCTTCATTCATAGGAGTAGATGTACAGTTCTATTAAGAAAGAAAGAATCAAATTTGATTATTAGTGATAAGACTAACAATTTTATTAAATTTATATTTATTTAAACATTTTTAAGAAATCAATATGCAAGCTTATCTGATATTCCATTCACCTAGGAACTGAAATACATTTTTGGTAATAAATGATTTTCATTTTTTATCACCAGAAATGTCCCATTGTTGATTTTTCATAAATAAAAACACAACTTTATTAAACTTTACTAAAACATGTACCATGGCAGTAAAAACCTACCCCCTATACACCCAAACAATGATGCTAGACCAAATTTCCTACATATATTACGTCAGAAATTCACTGACCCTTAGCATACATGCCAGTTTGCCTGGAACAGTCCCAGATTAATTATCCTGTCCTAGGGTGATTAATAGTGCCTTTATTAACCCTCAAAGGAATCCTGGGTTTGAACACATACTTCGACAATTCACAATTGACTTACATCTCTCTAAAAAACAAGGCATCTTTAATATCTGAGCTTTTATTTCATTCAGAATCTTTTTTCCACCCAAACATATTTCCACTGTTTTAATATGTATATTCTTTTTTCAGATTTATTAAGGTATATTTGACAAAAAAAAACCCTGCACTATATTTAAAGCATAATGATTTCATATATACATATATTGTGAAATGATTCCCACCACTGAGTTAATTCATACACCTATCACCACACATATTTACCTTTTTTCTTATGGAGACTGGAGGGAGTAAGAACACTTAAGTTCACTCTTTCAGCAAATTTTAATTATAGACTAGTATATAGTCACCATGTTATGTATTAGATCACCATAATCTATTCATCTTATAAATAAAAGTTTGTATGATTTCCCTGCCTTTTCTATTTCTCTCATCCTCTACTCAATTATTCTATTCTCTGTATTTGTGAGTCCAACCTTTATTTTATTTTTTTTAGATTATTTTTATAAGTGATCCCATGCAGTACAGCAGTGGCCTTTTAGTTTGGTTTATTTGCCTTAGTATACTGCCCTCTAAGTTTATCAATGTTGTCACAAATGGTAGAATTTCCTTCCTTTCAACGTTGAATAATATTCCATTGTGTGTGTGTATATATATGTATATATATATACACATTTTCTTTATCCAATCATCTATTGATGAACATAGTTTGTTTCCATACCTCAATTATTGTGAATAATGCTACAGTAAACATGCAAATACAGATATATTTTCAAGGTGATGGTTTAATTTCCTTCAGTTATTTACCCAGAAGTGTGATTACTGGATCATATGATGGTTATATTTCTATTTTTGTAGGGAACCTCCATAGTGTTTTCCATATTGACTCTACCAGTTTACATAGCTATAAGCAGTGCCAACATCCTTGCCAACATGTTATTTCTTGTGTTTTTGCTAATAGAACTCCTAAGAGGTTGGGACGATATCTCACTGTGGATTTGATTTACATTGCCCTGATGATTAGTGATGTGGACCACCTTTTCATATATCTATCGGCCATTTGTATGGCTTCATTGGATAAATGTTTCTTCTTTTGCCCATTTTGAAAATTGGGTTATTTGGAGTTTTTGTTTTTTGTTTTGTTTTGTTCTGTTTTGCTATTAAGTTGTATGAGTTCTTTATATATTGTGGATACTAAACCCTTATTAGATATGTGGGTTTAGTGAAAATTTGTGAATTTTTCTCCCATTCCATGGGTAGCTTTTCATTTTGTTACTGGTTTCCTTTGCTGTGCAGAAACTTTTTAAGTTTTATGTAGTCCCACTTGTTTATTTTTGCTTCTGTTGCATTTGCCTTAGGTGTCAAATCCAAAAAAAAAAAAAAAAAATGTTTGCTAAAATCAAATATCAAGGCGCTTACCAGATATGTATTCTTCTAGGAGTTTTAATGTTTCAGGTCTTACATTCAGATCTTTAACCCATTTTGAGTTGGTTTTGCAATGGTATAAGATAGGAGTCCAGTCATTATTTAGAATGTGGCTATCAGTTTTCCCAACACCATTTTTTGAAGAGATTATCCTTTCTGCATGCACATTCTTGGCTCCTTTGTCATAAATTAATTGATCATATTTACATAAATTCATTTCTGGACTCTTTACTATGTTCCATTGATCTGTGTTTCTATTTTTTATGCCAAACCATGCTGCTTTAATTACTATAGCTTTGAATATAGTTTAAAATCAGGAAGTTTAATGCCTCAAGCTTTGTTCTCCTTTCTCAAGATTGTTTTGGATATTTGGAGTCTTCTGTGGTTCCATACAAATATTGTTTGTTTTTTTCTATGTCTTTGAAAAATGCATTTGGAATTTTGATAAGTGTGGTATCAAATCTATAAATTGCTTTGGGTAGTATGGACATTTTAACAATATTAATTCTTCCAATTCAAGAATAGGAAATATCTTTTCTCTCTTTTTTTTCCTGTATCTTCATGAATGTCTTGCATCAATGTTTTATAGTGTTCAGTGAATATATCTTACACCTCCTTGGTTAAATTTATTCCTAAGTATTTTATTCATTTTGGTATTATTATAAATGGAGTTGTTTTCTTATTTTCTCTTTCTGATAGTTCATTGTTTATATACGGAACTAATTCTGAGGAGTGCCTGGGTGTCTCAGTAGGTTAAGTGTCTGGCTCTTGATTTCAGGTCAGGTCATAATCTCACAGTTCATGAGTTTAAGTACTGCATCAGGCTCCGCACTGACAGTGCAGAGCTTGCTTGGGATTCTCTCTTTCTCTGACCCTCCCCTACTCATGGTTGCTCTTTCTGTCTCTCTCAAAATAAATAAAAAGTTTTTTAAAATCGCTAACTTTTGTATTTTGTCTATTTTAGAGCATGGCATGTCCATGTTAACAACTTAACTTTGAATGCATACAAAAGCCCTAGATTTATGCTGTCTTAAAATTTGGGATGCCAGGGTGGGGTCCAAACCCATAATTTCTCAAGGAGAAGCTGGAAGTTAGGGATTTCTTCTTCATTGTATGGCAGTGTGCAGGAGTGGGATTTATGGTGAAAATGTGTCTCAACTATTCCTGCCAATTTCAGTGTGGGTATTTTCTCAGTTGCCCAATGTGTGGTAATTTCTGAATTTCTCTCTAGGGGACTTCCTCTGTGCATAGCTGTACATTCAGTGCATCCATGGCAGGGGGGAACTTCAGGAGCCTCATATGTCGCCATCCTGGTCCAGAGTCTTATTGTGTATCCAATCATAATCTCTTAATTAGCCAAATTTCCCATGCATTTGCTCAAATTTGTGTCTGGCATTTCTGCGTCCTATAATCCTAGAAATACAGGGGCTTTGTGTAGTTAGAGGAACTTAGAAAATATCTGTCTCTTACTTTTTAAGTATTGGTATATTTTTATACTTTTATACTACTTTTACCCACTTATTAAATAAATGGTATTTTATTTATTACACGTATATTCTTGCATAAAATGGTGATAATTTCATCCACTTCATACAGGTTCCTATGAGAATTAAATAAAATAATAAATATAAAGTAATTAGCCCTGTTCTTGGGACATAACAGCTCTTCAGTAAATGTTGTATTCTTTCCCTTTATATGTTGAAGGCCAAAGGCCTTGTCAGCCTCTATTTCAGTCATTTGGCACTTGCCTAAAACAGTAAATAAGTTTTGTTTGTTTGTTTGTTTGTGGGGTTGTTTTTCTTTTTTTTTTTTTGGTATATTTAATGTCTACCATAACATGCCATATGCTTCTTAAGTTTACATTTTGGATACTATACATTTGCTTATCTTCTGGAAAGCACAAAGTATGGTGCTTTAAACATGGTATGACAACATTTTTCATGGTAATGTTAGCTCTGAAGAGATTTGTACCTATAATTTTGAGAAATAATTTATGGAACTTTATGACATCATTAGTAAAACATTTTTATGTGCTCTTAATATGTTGTCTACACAGAATTTCTTTTTTTTTAATTTTTTTAAATGTTTATTTATTTTTGAGTGTGAGAGAGTGTGAGTGAGAGAGAGGCAGAGAGACAGGGAGACAGAATCAGAAGCAGATCCCAGGCTCTGAGGTGTCAGCACAAAATCCCATTCGGGGCTTGAACTCACAAATGTGAGATCATGACCTGAGCTGAAGTTGGATGCTCAACATACTGAGCCACCCAGGCACCCCCAGGATTTCTGAATGAATATACAGAAATATGAATAATTTGACTCTGGAATCTAAGTTACTACATCTTCAAAGACAATTACATATGCAAATATGCGGTATTTCTTTAACATTTTACTCTGAAAAGTGGTATTTTCTAGAACTATCATTAGTTGGACATTTATGCTTGTAAACATTTAGTGACTTTTAAAAAGTGTTAACATAACAATAAAACTCACACTGACATGGCTACTGTGATACCATTGCATTCATATCATTTATCAAATGGAAAAGTAAAGATTTGTCAAAATCACTAGAGAATTTTATTATTATCCATTTCAATAAGAAGTGGATTGTGCCCTTGATTATAAAACTCAAGTCATGCTTGGAACCCAGATGGTGATCTTTTACACTTGCCCAAGTGATAGAGTTAAATCTATGATTTTATAAAATGCCTTTTGGATATTTGTTCTACCTTTGCTGAAAATGTAAATTCCTTAAGGATAACCAAGGGAACCAAAAGCACTTAGTAGACTTTGTAAAGGTACTGCAGTTATTTTCATGGAATGTAAATGCAGAGTTCCACAGGGAATAACATGGAAACACCATGTTTCCTTCTTAGCCTTATGGCTAGGTATATATAGAATGATATATTAGAAAGCATTACATAAACTAATTGAATTATATCTCCCATGGGAAGAAAAGGATCATTTTTAGACTGCCAAAAGTTCCGTCCCTAGGGTTAATGAGAATCTTTTACAAAATTAATTAGCAGGCTTAATGGAAAATACAAAAGCAATTTCTTGTCAGAAAAAAAAATCAAATATTTAAAATTCTTAATCTTTCCTTGTGCAAAACTTAAGACAGATGGCTTTTCTTCTGTTCATAATAATTTATGTTATTTTGCTATACTCTATTTAAATATAATAAAGTGCTTTCCAAGAAGAATTTACTAATTTAATTTCAGAAAATAAGAAAAATAAAAGGCTGGGGTGTTTAGAGAAAGAAAACAAAGTTAAGAGTGATGTTGCAGATCATGGCAATCTGGACAATTAAGCTATACCCCAATACTATGTTCATTCAACTTGCATTCAAAATGCCATGCCAGGAAATGTACAGAAGTGTAGCAGTAACAGAGCAGGGATGTATTCATTATGGACTGCTTAGCCAGAGCAAACTACCAGATTGGCTAGTAAATGTGCCAATTATCTCTCTGATAGTTGTGTTCCATCTGAGTTGTATAGTTTAGATCCAGAAGTTGTTCTGTAATCTCTGAACTTCCCAGAAGAACAGAAAGTTATTACTTGAGATCCTCTATCATAGTATTTCTCTCATAGAAGCCTATGTTTTCTTCTTTTACACTGCTGTTTTTAAGGTAGTGGGCTACTTTCTTCAAATAAGATCTTGGAGAAACAGAATATATTAAACAGATAATCATGAAACTGTTCTATCTGAAGAATGGAAATGGAACATGGTACCCATCACAGCCTTAACTTATCCAATGCAAACACTTATTAAATGCTCATTAAAAGCATTTCTCAAATTGTGTGTAGCTCTGAATAAAAATTACTACTGTAGTCTACTGTTCCTAAGACTTAAATTGACTATGAATACTCTTTACCTTGTTAAACTGAAGATTTAAACTCAAAAGATCTGGTATGAGGCCTGAGTTTCTCCATTTCTAACAAACTCCCAGGTGATTCCGAAGCTGACAGTCCATGGACCAAACACTCAGTAGCAAAAATCTAGTTCAACAATTTTATTTTATGCTCAAAAATGAAATAAGCCCAAGAGTGTTACAGCTGTCAGCACAGAGCCCAATGCAGGGCTCGATCTCACAAACCATGAGATCATGACCTGAGCTGAAGTCAGACACTTAACTGACTAAGCCCCCCCTGGAGCTCCCCCCTGCAGGACTTAATTAATGAGGGATCCAGATTATAGAAATTGATGACAACAAGAGATAGAGGAGGAAAAATGAAAAGAAGCTGTGATTTTTCATTCTGTTTAGAACAACTTAGAAACTCCAAAGAAGAAAGTTGAAAGAGCAGTTAAAGCTTCGATAACTGTTGATGACTTTGAAACCCATAGCAAGTAGTTTGGTTTTTATTTTAAATTACTTTAGATTTAATAAAAAACTATGAAACTTACATTAATCTTGATTTCACATCTTGAGCTAGTCCATTCTGCAATACATGGACATTGATATTCACTAATGAGATCTATGCATCTGAAACATAGAATTTTTAAATAAATAAGATACTAAAGCCTTATTCCAAGGGATTTCACCATTTTAAGTTTTTCTTTTCCAGTTAAGGTAAAAAAAAATGCATTCCCATAAGCATCAGAAGGCAGAGTCTGTTCCTGGTTTCTTATCCTTCAAGGTGACTGGACTGAGAACGGATCAATTTTAATTTTTGTCATTTTCCCCATGGCAATGTAAAGAAAGATAAACAGTATGTCTAGAGTTTATGTAGGGAACTGAAGTCAGCTATGGCCAAACTGCATTGCAATGAGCTACCCATCCTCATCGTCTCTTCCCTGCTTACAAAGTCAGTGGCAGGAGTAGAAAAGAAACTAATGCTGTAGAGGCAGGCTGGTGCATCTATGAGCCATTCTTCTTTGCCACCTGCATCTCCTAGAAATATCAGGGTCTCAATTTGCATAAACTAATATTCTATCCATGAGCAGGACAGTCATTATACAATTCCATAACGACAGTCAAACAATACCTTACATGTTCATTGGGATGAAAGAACCAGTCTACTTAGGGACATTTTAAATACTAAGTGTGTGGTATTATCCCTTCACAAGACAAATAATAGAATGTTTCATCATCTTACCTTCTACTTCTATTACTGAAAGCAGTTACCTTTAAGTATATTAAAGTCCAATTAATCCACATTTATTGAAAATTACTTTATGCTAATGAGCAGAAATAAAAGAAGGGCAGAGATAATGTATCAGCACATTGCATTAAGTAAAACAGGCAGCATCTGTCATCTTAACTGTGCTTAGCTCTTGTTTTGTGAAAGACCATAATTAAAATTATCTTTATCAACTTTCCCTTGACATTAAGTCTTAAATATTGTGAGTTAAATTTACTTTTGGATTTAATAATAGAAAAATAAAAATAGCTACCTTCCATGTAGACAAGGATTTGAGAGGCAATCATTTGCATTTGCTTCACAGTGTGTTCTGAAAAATCCACTCTTGCAGTCACAGGTATAATGATTGATGCCATCAATGCCAGCTCCATCATGGAGACAGGACTTTGATAGACATTCATCTGTGTTTACTTCACAATCGATGCCTACAACAGAAGAGACAAGACAAAACATGAGACCATTTAAATGCAAAACTCAAGAGTTTGTTCATTATAGTAAACGTCACCAAGAAATCAAGCTCCCTCTCCATAAAGTTAATTTGACACATTGTAGAGAAAAAAAAACATTTTTCAAGGTTAAACATATTTAGAGGTCTACGAACTTGCACACTACTAATTTAATGTAAATAAGAGAAACAAAGTACAAGCTTAATCTATTTAAGAATATTTTTTAGTGTGAGGAATTGTTTATTGAGAATATTAGTGAAGTAATGAATTACATCAAGTTGTCACTGTAAATACTAATTCATAGTTTTTTTTAAATAACGATTCTTGACAGTTTAACATTTCTTACCTACAGAAGTTAAGAAAGAGCTTGACTTTTTCTAAATTTGGTCTTGGTGAGTCTATTTAGGGGCTGTCTGAGATTTCTAAATGCAACCTAATTTTGGTGACATATATAGTGTTTTCAAAGGCTAAGTTTTAAATATTTATAAAGCACCTACCGTGAGTTACCTCTGTGATCAACTAGGGGTATCAAACCAAAAAAAAAAAAAAAAAAGGAGAAAAACCACAACAATACAAGAAAAGAGAGTGACCCTGTTAATCCTGAAATGTGATGTCAGAGGCAATATTTATAGTTAGAAAACATCTGGAGAGCAATATAAACAAAGTTTAATGGAAATCTAAATTCTATTTTAGGTTTTACATGTGAGAGATAGTAGGAGAAAGTAGAGAGACAAGGTAAAAATGGTTGGAATAATCTCTTAGTCATTTTGTCCATCCTTACTATGCATCTAGCTACCATCAATTGAGCACTTATCGATGCGTCAGGCCCTGTGCTGAAGCCTTTACATATATTACCTCAGTTAATGGTCATCTAACCTGGAGGCTGATATCATTAACTCTAACTCACTGGTGAATAAATAAGAATTTGGAGAGTTTAAATAATGTTTTCAAGTCACACAGACCATAACAGCAGACTGGGATTCAAATCACGTCTCCTGGAATTATGTTTGTAATCATTAGTTTAAATGGACAATTCTGCATCTACTATGGTATGTGTTTAAGTTGCTGTGCTGAGTAATACAATATATGCTGTTAAAAACAAGACAACACCTAAAATAGAATCACGTCACCAAACCAAGACTTAATTATAGCTTCAGCCCTCCTAGGAAAGGAATCTTAAACCAGTCAGTCAAGAATCACTTGATCAGCACTAGTTAGGTAGTCTGCCTGATAGACCCCTGCCATACCCTAATTATTGCCATAAAGAACCTGCTTTTGTGTCGAGAATAACTTCCTTGTTTCTGCTCCCTTTGGGCCATAAAAGTCTTTCATTTTGTACAGCTCGTCAGCGACATTCTATGTATTAGATTGGATGCTGCCCATTTGAGTAAATTTTGAGGCAAATAAGCTCTTAAAAATTTTAATATGCCTCAGTTTATCTTTTAACAATTCCAATTAAAAACGTCTCTTATAGCCAAGAACATAATATTTATCTGAGAATAAAGATAAGCTTATTAAACATGAAGGTATCATAATGCTTATAAACAGATATTTATAAATAAACTAGCTGGAAATAAAGAGAACTTTTTAAGTAAATAAGTTTATTACAGTGAAGAAAATAATAATAATAATAATAATAATAAATAACTGATACTTGGAGAACTTACTATGTGACAGGTACTGTTGAGAAGTTATATAGATCAACTCATTTAAAATTTATAGTAATTTTCAGACATGGAAATTGCTCTCCCCATTTTATAGAATAAGAAAATAAAGAACCAGATCTCACAGCTAGTAAATGGCAGAGTACATGCAGTGAGCCATTATGTGATACCATCATGCCACATCTTAAAATGTAACAGTATGGTGTCTGTCCTAAAGAGAGAGCAAACAGTTGCTTTTGGCATTTAAGAAATGAAGTAATTGAGTCCATATCTGAGAAAGAGGATCAAGAAAGCTTTGATGTTCATGGTGAAAAGGAATCTGAAAAAATTCAGATAAATAATTTGAAAGAGTACATTCTATATGAGTTAGATAACTCAGCATTTGTTTGCATATCAGGAAAAAAGTTGACTATTGTCAGAAGGCAGCCATTTCTCAAAGTGATATCATAACTTTACTATATATATACATTGTAGAATTATTTATTCAAATGAATATTACTTAGAGCACTCATACTGGGAGAGTCAGTGATTTATTGTAAATGAGGCTTCAAATGCAAAAAAAATATTTTTGGAAATTCTCTTTGCAGATTGTCAGTTTTCAAGTCAAAATCCTATTACATAATGGTTACTTTTTTTTTTTTTACCATAAATGTTATTACCTAAATAGAACTTTGGATATTAATGATGCTATAAGAATAATGTGTGTAAATTGGTCAAATATGCAGCCATATTTAAAAGGATCATCAAAACTTAGGTTAAGAATATGGATTAAATAAGTATAATAGAGCACATTAGGCTATTAATAATAAAAACACTAAAGGACCCCCTTTCCTAAATCTCTGTAGCTCATGTCACACAGGTTTATATCTTACTCATACTCCGTGACCAAGGTGAGCATATCCACTTTACATTATCTTCATTCTGGGCCCCAGGTTAATGGAACATCTTCTACCTGGGACATTGTCATCATCGTGGGACAGGGAAAAGGACACTTGGCAAACATATACGGGTTCTTAAATCTCCCACCTACATTTCATTTGCCAATCCAAGTCACACGAGAAAGCCCATCATAAATGGAATAGGCATGATTGGTCTTCCACCAGGAAAAGAGCATATATTTATAACAATAATAATTTTAGTGAAGACACATTAATCATTTATTAGGACATCGCTGGTTTACTGACATGATCAAGTAAAACTGTGTATTTAAAACAATGGATACATATTTAACACATAATTAATATAATTTTCTTGACAAAAAAAATCACACAACAACATTGTATCAAATGAGTGGTTTTGGTGTTTCCAGAGGCATCTTTCTAATTAACACTATCAGTAAAAAGTGACTCTATAGGACTATGCAAAATATTGGCAGAATCAGTGATAAAAATTTCAATTAAAAAAAGATGGTCAATATTACCAGAAAAGTGTGGGGCAAGGGGTAAAATGATAAAAGCGAATTGGGCAGGATACATCTAGCACTACTTAGAGCAGGAGACTTGATAGAAGATACTACTCTCTGCTGTTGAAGTATTCTCTGTAGAGAGGGCAAGTGTGTCTCAAATTTTCTGGAGAAACATCATCATTATTTTAGGAACTTTTCATCCCCCTACTGTTTTATTTAGTAATAGTCATAATTCGACTTCCTAAGTAACTTCCAGAGAGAATAAGAATGTAATGATTAGCTTACTTGGACATTCTTGTCCCTGTAGACCATTATTTTTTCATTTTTAATACCATAATCCTTTAGCACCATAAAAATTATGTCCTCTTTTTACCTCTTTAATTCATTATATTCTATCCTTACCCTTGACTACTCTGCTGTAGTTACACTGAACTTATGTCTCCTCAAAGATTTGTTCCTCTTCCTAGCTTTCTCTTTTCCTAGATCTTACACAATTCATTCCTTCACTTTCTTCAGGTGCTTATTCAAATGCTATTTTCTCAGTAAACAGAGTAGATGATAACTTGTGGAATTTGGAGGACTTTCCATGCCCCTGTTTGTATCAAAACCTTCTTTACCAGACTGCCTCAACATGTGCCTCTCTACTGAACATTTTCACAATAGAAATTAAAGAATCCTTTAGAGAAATAAGCCATTAAAGTATATGAACTAAGAAATATGATCAGTAAAATATTTACATGCATAGACAATGTTATAACAGAAATAATAAATGCAAATATCTATCATCATCTAACTTTATATCATCTATCATCTGTCATCTATCTCTGTATCTATCATCTATCTATCTATCTAACAAACTTTTCACAAGTCTGTGTTCCTTCTCTTACTTTCTCTTGAAGCCCCCTTCACTCGACTTTCTCCAACTGGTTAGTCTTACATGTTGGACAAGTTTTCCAAAATGACTTTTCTGATTCCTAATCCTTTTCATGTCATATATGTTATCCTAACAAAATAGTTAACGGTCACTTTAGTGTCTCCTGAAATAAATGTAGTCTTTTTAGCCTAAAACTATCTTCTCTGGGTCAATTGCCTTGCTAAACATTCCTCTGATGCTATTAACTACTCTAGTACCCTAGTTTACAAACCTAATAGAATTACCTGTGGAGTTCAAAAAATATATATAAATTCCCATATTTGAATCTCTGGGGAGTATGCCTGACAAGCTGTATTCTTAAAAAGCATAGGCAGATGTTAGGAATCCCTGCTTTCATCAAACTAGAGTAGAATTACATATTATATTTTCTTATATCTTCGTTTACTCCCGATAGTTCTGCCTGGAATATTATTTCCCTATCTCTGCTTATTGGAAGTCTGATTTTACCCAGACCCTTCTAAAATTCTAATTCATTTTAAAATTTTTCTTTTAATATTTCCTAATAAAATTAGCTGACATTTTTTATCAGATTATCCTTAAAGTATATTTATTTGAATTATTGTCTTATATTCCATATTTAATGATTGAGGACAGAGATCATATATACTTATTTTTACTTTATATAAAATGCCAAATACAAAACTTCTCATGACATCAATGATCAAATAGTCTGCTTATCTAATGTTGAAAATATCCAAATTCTGATGACATTTTGAAAATGATTACAACTTACATAACAGGATGATAAATATGAATGACCTAATAAAGTAATACAGAAACACAATAATCACAGAATCAATGGACTTAGTAATCAATGACATTGAAAATTTAAATGGATACTTCTAACCATTTTTTTAAGTTTATGTATTTATTTAGAGAGAGAGACAGACAGCAGTGAGGGCAGAGAGAGAGGAGAGAATCCCCAGAAGGCTCTGTGATTACAGCAGGGCTCGATCTTAGGAACTAAAAGAGATCATGACCTGAGCCGAGATTTAGAGTCAGACACTTGACCAGCTGAGCCACCCAAGTGCCCCTATTCCTCTTTGTTTTGACTTAAAAATTCATGAGAGACTGTGAATTGGTTTTGCAACTTAGTTCATTATAATATTAATTTTCACCAAAAAATATGACCATTATATATAAAAGTATGACCATATTAAGTGTGACCATTAATTATAATTAACTTGAGCATGTATTAAATAAAGTCTTTTACACTCTTATTTCGCAGAGATAACCATTTGGAATAATTTGGTAAATATATTTCTATTTGTTTTAAGTATAGTGTGTTGGTACTTCTTTGCCCAATGTTGTCAGCAAATAGACAAACATATCACCCACAGCCTTACTAAGAGATCAGAACTCAGGCATAACATTCTTAGATTACTTCACCAGGCAAACCACTAACTAGCGTATTTTACCAAATAAGGATGAGAGTAATAGAAATTGCAGAGGAGAACAGGAAGATGTGTATCAGCTATAGTATCAAGAACTGCTTCAGTGGCAGAAGTTATAGTTCTTTCCAGTAATCACCCTCTTGTATATTTTCTCAGAAAAAAAAAAAAAAACAGACACATCTGAATTTATGAGGAGCATTTTTCAGATGAAGTGTATTTAGTTTTGAATGCAGTTGAGGTTGACTATGGTATATGAAGTGATGAGCATCTCAGATCCTTGTTCAGGACTGAGGAACTCATTTCTCCTGCTGCTGGAGGTGTTGCCTGCCAACAGTTTGGAAGTGAATTCTTCCCCATGAATTGAATTTTCCTTGGCTAAAGAGAATTGCCTTGCTCAAGTTTGGGCTCTCTCACTGGTTGATATATGGTGTATGAGAGTGACTCAGTTTGGTCAACTCTGAAGGATGCTTCAGCATGCCTGAGTGATTAACTGAGGCTTCTGTTATAACTACCTCTTAGTTCAACATCTTTCTTTCCCAGTCCTACTCTTGTTTCTCTCTAACAGGCACTATTGTTGAAAATATCCTCCAGAAGTTCCCTGCATGTAAATCTCAGTTTCTCTTTTGGGAAGCCTGACTTATGAACAGTTTTCTAGGAACTGAATTTTTCCCTCAGAGTCCTTTTCAATTTTGGTTAGAAACAATAAAAAAGTGTTGGAGGTAAATAAATTAATAGTTATTATAGTTATTAGCAAAACATATATCATTAATGCAAAAATAAAATCATGTGATTCTAAAGTTTGAATTTTCATTTCAAATGCTGTAAAACAAGTATAACTAGATTTTATATGTTGATTTCAAGAGATGCCCTACAGTGCTATATGTTAAACTTCTGAATAAAAGTACTAATATATTAGGTATTGGATGAAACAAGCATGGATTAAGCATTGAGTTAACAATCATTTTGCTGATGTTCTCATTGTTAGGAAAGATTTTATGGAGACATTGCATAACCTAGGTTTATTTTCAAAAGCTCTCCAAAGAACTTTTACTAATGCTTTCTTTTTCTATCTATAACTATCCCAAGATTGGGCAAGGGCTTTTAAAATTCATCATAGTAGTCCTTAGAGCTTTGGACATAGGACAAGTATCAATAAATATTTTACGATAAAAATGATGATGATAACGATGCTCATTTGAATCTTATCTCTCCTCATCTTTTTGTACCTCTTTTATGAAAAGAATGGAGGCAACTCTTCAATATCAGGACAGGATTAAATGAAAGCTTCTCTATCTTAGACTTCATTACCACAGGAATGTGGCTTGACATTAGAGTACTTCATAGTTCATTGGAAAAGTCATAAAAACAATTACTATGCCATTAGAAGGAATTTTTAAAGAGGAGATTCAAAGTACCCTTCACAGAATTGCTAAGACAAGCAAAAACAATATTCCAATTCATATATGTTGCTCCCTTATTGTTTTTAGATCATACCAAATGAAGAAGTCAAGAAGCATGTGAAATGAGCCATGTATTTAATTAGGCAACTATGTTGAGAGCTTTGGAAAAGTGAGAAGTTGTTCAAGGTGAAGGTATGCAGTGTATATGTAAGTGCAAATAGGCATATGAGGACAGATTAAAAGTGGAAGATATCAGACAAGAGAAAATGTTAATATTCATAACAGAGTGAGAGAGATGAGTCAGAGTCCTGTTCTAATGTATAATCACTTATTTTATCAGGTTTTGACTGAAATGAACGTGTCAAAATATTGTCAGAACTTATGAAATTCACACATATATACCTTGGAGGACAACTTTAAGAATGATTATTGGAGGCTAGTCTGAATGAGTCCCCAGAATACCCTACATGCAGTTAGTGTGCGTTGTTGAGTATCAACAGTCACACTGCTGCACTCCATCTTCCAAGTCATAAGTCTAAGGACTGAGATCATTAGGATTAATTTTATCGTTTATTATATATAGAGATAAATGCATACAACTCTTTGTTTCTGATTCTGCATACCTTATTCAATCTACTTCAACATTAGATTCTTATTTCACCTTACATGCATATCAAAATATTTAAATAACAAAGAAAGTACTCCAGTAGACAAGACTGAAAATTATAAAATAGCCATAAAAAAAAAGTTTGAAGAAAAAAGTAATTTTGCAAAAAGAATTGTATTTAGGCTGCTTGTGTTTACATTTAATGAAAATAACTAAGAAAAAAATTAGAAAGAATAGTTTGATATGGCTAAAATTTGAATATGTGACAATTTCATTTTAGATAAACATGGCTGATACTCAATGGGATATACGGACACATGACTAGTGTCAAAATATTGAAAAGTCCATGTACGGGTGCCTGGGTGGTTCAGTCAGTTAAGTGTCTGACTTCAGCTCAGGTCATGAACTTGCGGTTCATGAGTTCTATCCCGCATTAGGCTCTGTTCTGACAGCTCAGAGCCTAGAGCCTGTTTCGGATTCTCTGTCTCCCTCTCTCTCTGTTCCTACCCCTGCTCGCACTCTATCTCCCTCTCTTTCAAAAATAAATAAAAATTAAAAAAAGAAAGAAAAGTTCATGTAATTAGCCACCTAATGTGGCTATCTAGACTTCACCTCTGATAAATGAGGGATGACATGTGGTGCAGAAATATTAGGGTGTCCTTGTGTGCTTATATCAAACTGATCATTACATAATTTTATTATAACCTCTGAAAACAAATATCATAAATACATTTTGAAGAGTACCTCATATAAATAAAATGGCATTTAGTTAAATTTTTTTGAATCTTACTAAATTGTAATTTTTTGTATTTGGTAGCAATCAAAGGAGAACCGTTTTTTAATGCCTTTAGTAGGTCAAATTATATTTCTATATAGAGGAAATATATCTTGAGCACTTGACGTCTTTCTTTAATAATCCAAAAAAAGAAGTAAGATTAAAAGACCTACAATTATGTGACTGGCAGCTGACAAATCGAAGCACTTTACAGAATCCTGGGGCTTTGAACAAAATGTGTGACATTTTGCAATGCGCGTTTCTCTTATTTCTGACAACTCCACCAGGAACTCCACCAAGGAAATCAATGAAAAGCTCAAAGTTTTTATTCTTCATTTGAATGGGCCCTAAATCCAAGGTCTTGATGAAATTTAAAGATTTTGTTTACCTCACACCCTCCAGGTTATGCACAGAGACATTCTGACATCAAGACTGATTTAGGTTCTGTGAAGCAATCTAACATATAAGAGAGAAACCCTTCGGGAAAACAAAGCAGACCAACCAGTCCCTCACCTCAAGCTGTGAACCAAGATAGAGTAGAAAATAACTGTTCCTGATTAGAACCAAGAAATTCCTTCAGTTAATAAAATTTGGGGGGTTTTCTTTAATAATAAAAATCAATAATGACAATAATAATAAAAATGCAAAATCATAAATACAAAATCAGGCACAATAACTTAGAAGAACCACTTCTAAGTGAAGGTCCCTAAAGTTCAAATCATTTAGCTTCATAGCTTCATAGTAAACTCATCTGACCTTGCTAGTAATCTTAATACAGAGCTGCATGAAAAAGAATGAAAAAATTTCTAATTAATATTACTTCTACTATTATCCATATGCCTATTTCCTCAATTTACTTAACTGGGAAGTACCCTTTAAAACTAAGTCAATTTCATCATAAAACTAGAAATCCATGATGAAAAATATCTAGTGAACCCACTGCTTTCAGATTTTATTTTCTAACATTAAAAGTACTTTGACTGATGTGCTTGTTTTAATCCTAACTCAACAGAATATCATTTTACTTATACAAAAGTTTTAAGCAATGGCTGATGAGCTGCCCATAAATTCATAGTTTGTTAAAACATCGTATAGTTTCTGGAGTGGCATTTCAAAGACTACATAATATGTCTCTAAATATTTCATTTTAAAATCCATTTGAAATGTCAGGTGATAATTATAATACTTTGTGTTTTTTATGGTAGTTTATGATTTACAAATAAATTGCATGTGTCTATTTGATTTATTCTTTAACCAAACTGTCAAGTTGATATTATTCACAGGAAATTGATGAGGCTCAGTGAGAGCTGTACTGCTGAGTGACTTTGTCCTACATCAAAAAGTCATGAAAGCAAGCTACGAAGTGATGTCTTCTGACTTAAAATGAGTGGTCCAATGCATGTTATGTAGGAATCAGTTTAAAGGTGTAAAGATACAGTGGTGTTCTGGTAAATGTTTAACAACTTGCTCTTAGAAGAAAAACTTATGAGGGGGAAAGGTCTTATTTATAACATTATTTAATTCCCCTTGTGTAAATCATCCCATATTTTAACATTTCAATGTAGCAAAATTATGTCAACCAGCTCACTAAGTTCATAAAAATTTAATATTCAGTATTCATAAGCCAGTGTGAGCAGGCTTTATCACACTACTGGAAAGGTACTTTCTTGACTGTTATATTGACATTAACTAAGATATTAGAGAAGTGGAAACATGTGTATAATTGATGGGCAAGGCAATCAGGATGGTCATTTGTGGAAGTTGGGATGTGGCACTAATATGAGAAAATTTGTGTAATAAATGTGTGGCAGAAACTGTTCAACATGTTACAGGATAATATTGTCATTAATAAGCATAATGTGGCTGAGAATTAAAAGGTAACTTGGGGGAGGATTTACAGTACTATGAGTATCAAGTTCATAAAAATCATTTTGTTAAAAAACTCACTGAGTCTTGGAGGAGGGGCCAAGATGGAAGAACAGCATGGAAGGTTTTTTTACATCTTTTGTCCCTGAAATGCAGCCAGATCAACACTAAACCATCTGGCACACTTAGAAAACTGATTTGAGGATTAACACAACAAGTTGCCCAAACTAAAACACAGAACTCAGCAGGTACACAGTGCAGAGAGGTGAACTCGGGGAGGGAGAAGCCATGGAGGACAGGAAGAAGTTTTTGCCTGTGGAAAGAGGACAGAGATAGAGGGAGAGTACTGGAAAAGCACCTCCCCTCCAAAAAAAGCAGCGGGAGAGGAAGTGGAAAAGCGGAAACAGCTGCAGGGACTGAACAAAAAAGGGAGAAAGTAGAAAGGAGATGGTTTAAATTCCATTAAGTCTCTATAAACAGGGGGAGCACAGAGTCTGAAACTCTGCAGTTCGATATCTAGTGGTGCTCTGGTGGGAAAGGTGAATTCCCCAGGAGCAGAGAGTGAGGTCCAAGGGGTCCCCAGGCCATACGGGGAGAGCCAGTTCCCCTGCTGGGAAAACATTTGGTAGAGGCTGTGTGGCCACCCTACAGGCAAAGGTCACAGCAGACCTGGAGAGCAACCCCATTTGCAGGTGCTGGAACAAGGACATTAAGGGCAAAATCTTGAGCCAAATGTGTGTTGTGATTTCCCATAAACCCTGAAATGCTGCTGCTACAAGACTGTACAAGCTTTTTCTGGGGTGGGCTGGTACCCACCGCAGTCTCATGAACATTCCTGGGGGTGGGCTGGCAACTGGCCATTGCTTAGCAAGACCCTCTAAGGGTCTAAGCTGGTCAAAACCAGACTCCCTCAGAAGTGAGGGGTCTGGAAACAGCCCCATTTGAGATAAAACTCAGGAGGGAGGTGCCGCCTAGCAGACTGACAGCCGGGTCACAGTGGAGAAGTAGGGAGTTGACAGAAGCCAGAGACAAAGGAGGGGTACTTGATTGCCAGTCGTGGAGAGCACAGAATTCCTATATTATAGACTGGGTAGCTGGATGACGCCATCTTCACCCCTCCCACTCATGCACATACACACCTACAAGCACCACAGCAATCCACCCCAGTAAGCTGAGCAGCACCATCTAGTGGCGAATGCAGCTGTTACACTAAACCCATTCCAACTGGGACAACATCACTCCTGACAAACACAAGTCTCTCTGCCTGCTTAGTCTATGGATTATAAAGTGCTTCATAGCTTGACTTCTAATGAAAACCAGATGTAATTTCAATTGTAATTCATTCTGTTCATTGGTTTTTTATTCAATTTCTTTTTCTTTTCTTTTCTTATTCTTGAATACAGAAAGGGAAAAATTATTTTCCATTTTTATTAAAATATTTTTCTTTATTTTTTTGCTATATTTTTGCTTTTTTGTAAATGTTTAAAATTCTATTTTACTTTCATCATTTAATTTTATTCTATATTATATTCATTTTTTTCAAATTTTCAAATGTTTTCTTTTTTTTCTTTTCTTTTTCTTTCTTATTTTTTATTCTTTTCTTACCTTTCCCCTTTTTCTCTAATTTGTCAATTTTCTTTCAACAACCAGACCAAAACACACCTAGGATCTAGAATCCTTTATTTGATTTCTTTGTGTTGTTTTTAATTTTTTAATATATTTTTTTAATTTATTATTTCATTTTTCCCTCCAAAATGATGAAATGAAGGAATTCACCCCAAAAAAAGAACAGGAAGAAATGAAAGCCAGGGACTTAACACAGATACAAGCAAGATGTCTGAACCAGAATTAAGAATCATAATAATAAGAATACTAGCTGGGGTCGAAAATAGATTAGAATCCCTTTCTGTGGAGATAAAAGAAGTAAAACTACGCGGGATGAAATTAAAAAATGCTATAACTGACATGAAATCTCCAATGGCTGCCATGGCAGCAGGGATGGATGAGGCAGAGCAGCAAATCAGCGATACAGAGTACAAACTTATGGCGAATAATGAAGCGGAAAAAAAGAGGGAGACTAAGGCAAAAGAGCACAAAATAAAAATTAGAGAACTTAGTGACTCATTAAAAAGGAATAACATCAGAAGTATAGGGGTCCCAGAAGATGAAGAGAGAGAAAAAGAGGTAGAAAATTTATGTGAGCAAATCATAGCAGAAAACTTTCCTAACCTGGGGAAAGACACAGACATCAAAACCCAGGAAGCACAGAGGACTCCCATTAGATTCAACAAAAACCGACCATGAACAAGGCATATCATAGTCAAATTCACAAAATACTCAGGCAAGGAAATAATCATGAAAGCAGCAAGGGAAAAAAGTCCTTAACCTACAAGAGAAAACAGATCAGGTTTGCAGCAGACCTATCCACAGAAATGTGGCAGGCCCGAAAGGAGTGGCAGGATATATTCAGTGTGCTGAATCAGAAACATATGCAGCAAAGAATTCTTTATCCAGCAAGGCTGTCATTCAAAATAGAAGGAGAGATAAAAAGTTTCCCAGATAAACAAAAATTAAATAGGTTTGTGACCACTAAACCAGCCCTGCAAGAAAGTTTAAGGGGGACTCTGAGGGGAGAAAGGATGAAAAAAAAACCCCAAAAGACCAAAAGCAACAAAGACTAGAAAGGACCAGAGGACACTACCAGAAACTCCAATTCGACAAGCAACATAGTGGCAATAAATTCATATCTTTCAGTACTCACTCTAAATGTCAATAGGCTAAACTCTCCAATCAAAAGACACAGGGTAATAGAGTGGTTAAGAAAATAAGATCCATCTATATGCTCTTTATGAGACCCATTTTCGACCTAAAGGCACCTTTAGATTGAAAATAAGAGGACTGAGAACCATCTATCATGCCAATGGTGGCCAAAAGAAAGCCAGAATAGCCATACTTATATCAGTCAATCTAGAATTTAAAATAAAGACTGTAACAAGAAATAAAGAAGGGCATTATTTCATAATTAAGGGTCTATCCACCAAGAAGACCTAACAATTATAAACAGTTATACTCCAAATGTGGAGCCACCCAAATATATAAATAAATTATTCACAAACATAAAGAAACTCATTGATAATAATACCATGATAGTAGGGACTTCAACACCCCACTTACAGCAATGGACAGATCATCTAAACAGAATATCAACAAGGAAACAAGAGCTTTGAATGACATCCTGGACCACATGGACTTGATTGGTATATTCAGAATATTTTATCCTAAAGCAAAGGAATACACATTCTTTTCCAGTGCACATGGAACATTTTCCAGAATAGATCACATACTGCGACACAAATCAGCCCTCAACAAGTACAAAAAGATCAAGATCATACCATGCATATTTTCAGACCACAATGATTTGAAACTCGAAATCAACCACAAGAAAAAAAATGTGGAAAGATATCAAATACTTGGAGACTAAAGAACATCCTACTAAAGAATGAATGAGCTAACCAAAAATTAAACATGAAATTAAAAAGTACATCGAAGCCAATGAAAATGATAACACCACAGCCCAAAACTTCTGGGATACAACAAAGGCAGTCCTAAGAAGGAAGTATATAGCAATTCATGGGTACCTAAAGAAAAAAGAAAGGTCTCAGATACACAACCTAACCTTACACCTCAAAGAGCTGAAAAAAGAACAGCAAATAAAACCCAAAACCAGCAGTAGACAGGAAATAATAAAGATTAGAACAGAAATCAATGCTGCTGAAACCAAAATAATAAAAATAAAACAGAAAACAAAAAAACAAAACAAAACAAAAAACTCCAAACAAAACAAAATGAAAACAAAGAACAAAACAAAAAACAAAAACAGTAGAACAGATCAATGAAACCAGAAGCAGGTTCTTTGAAAGAATTAACAAAATTGATAAACCCTTAGCCAGTTTGATCAAAAAAAAATAAGGAAAGAACCCAAATAAATAAAAGCAAGAATGAAAGAGGAGAGAGTACAACCAACACTGCAGAAATATAAACAATAATAAGAGAATATTATGAGCAATTATACACCAATAAAATAGGCAATCTGTAAAAAATAGACAAATTCCTAGAAACATATAAACTACCTAACTAAAACAGGAAGAAATAGAAAATTTGAACAGACCCATAAGCAGTAAAGAAATCGAATTAGTAATAAAAAATCTCCCAGAAAAAAAGAATCCAGGGCCAGATGGCTTTACAGGGGAATTCTACCAAACATCTCATAGAATTTTGGAAGAAGAGCTAACACTTATTCTCTTGAAGCTCTTCCAAAAAATAGAAATGGAAAGAAAACTTCCAAACTCTTTCTATGAAGCCAGCATTACCTTGATTCCAAAACCAAAGATCCCACTAAAAAAGAGAACTATAGACCAATTTCCCTGATGAACATGGGTCCAAAAATCCTCAACAAGATACTAGCCAACCAGATGCAACAATGCATTAAAAGAATTATTCACCTCGACCAAATGGGATTTATACCTGGGAGGCAGGGCTGGTTCAATGTCTGCACAACAATCCATGTGATCCTCTCAATAAATGCAGAGAAAGCATTTGACAAAATACAGCATCCTATCTTGATAAAAACCTTCAAGAAAGTAGGGATAGAAGGATCATACCTGAAAATCATTAAAGCCATATATGAAAGACCCATGCTAATATCATCCTCAATGGGGAAAAAATGAGAGCCTTCCCCCTAAGGTCAGGAACACCACAGGGATTTCCACTCTCACCACTGTTATTCAACATAGTATTGGAAGTCTTAGCCTCAGCAATCAGACAACACAAAGGAATAAGAGACATCCAAATCAGTCGGGAGGAGGTCAAACTTTCACTATCCGCAGATGACATGATACTCTATATGGAAAACCCAAAAAATTCCACCAAAAACTGCTATAAGTGATCCAGGAATTCAGCAAAGTCACAGGATATAAAATCAAAGCACAGAAATAGGCTGCATTCCTATACATCAATAATGAAGCAACAGAAAGAGAAATCAAGGAATCGACCCAATTGACAGTTGAATCAAAAACCATAAAATATCTAGGAATAAACATAACCAAAGGGGTGGAAAATCTCTGAACACTGAAAACTATAGAAGGCTTATGAAAGAAATAAAACAAACCTTTAAAACAATGCTGGAAACTAAACAAAAATAAAAATAATTTCTATAATCTCATAATCTTAATATTTTTGCATATTCCCTTCTCACATTTTAATTTTGTCCAAATGCTTACCTATATTAGCACCTTTACACTGAAAAAAAGTAATTATCGACACAATGATAACATGTTGTGATTTTTTTTGTCCAATATGCTACATGGTCTTCAATCATATTATTTTAGTAACTATTCCATGAATAATGTACATCATTATCTATTTAACCACTTTTATAATAATGGTTAGTTTGTTTCAACATTTTACTAATATAAATAGCTCATGAAGATCTTGATGTATATATACATATATTCCTTTTGAGTTATTGTTTCTCTTGATAATTTTACAGAGGAATATTTCTTCTATGAGAAAATATTTTGTCATATGAATATTTAACCTCATAGGTGTGTCACTTGTAAGCAGGGACATGCATCTTTAAACCATGAGGCATAATTTTTGACCAAAAATAGTGGCTATTTTTAAAATAATTTTTCAAGTTTATTAATTTTTTAGAGACAGAGAGAATGTGTGCAGTGGAGGGGCAGAGTGAGAGGGAGACACAGAATCTGAAGCAATCTCCAGGCTCTGAGCTGTCAGCACAGAGCCCAACATGGGGCTCAAACTCACGAACTGCAAGATCGTGACCTGAACCAAAGTAGGGTGCTTTACCAATTGAGCCACCCACGTGCCCTGGAAGTGGCTACTTCTTAAAAATAGCAATAACCAGTAATGGTGAAGACGCAGTAAAACAAACACTCTCTTACATTCCCTGTTGGTCTTCAAATTATAACAACCTATCAAAATGCAGAAAAAAAAAAGCTTTAGTTAGCAATTTTGCCAAATGCTCTAAACAGTTTTTTCATCTGTGGCAAAAGACAAACATGCCCAAATGCATTTTCCACAAAATTCCACTTTAGAAATTTGTCCAAAGGACATGCTCATAAATGCTTCAAATATACCTAGAAAGATGATTATTTCAGTATTTTTAATAAAAGTGAAAACTTTAATATACATAGATGTCTAAGTTTGAAATTAATTATACTAATTCCTTATGATGAAATTTTAGGCTGCTATTAAAAGCCATGCTATGAAAAATTAATAGAAGTTATGAGGGATTTTAAAGAACATGTTATTGCTAATTAAAAATTCAGGTGACCAGATAGTATGTACTATCCATAAGACTAATTATAAAACTACCTCTAATAATAATGCTATAGCACTGGACAACTATTACTAGGTATTTTGTAATCTTTGCTTTTGAGTTTTCTGTAATTTTCCTATTTCTACCTTGTACATGTATTATACATTTTAATGAGAAAAATTATATATTTGGATTAGCCTGTTTCATTAAAAAATAGAACAAATATTTTCACATCCTTTATATCTAACCAATATATTTTCAAAGGACCACTCTGATTTCTTATGGTAATATTGCCACTTGTGCTTTACTTCAAATTTATTGATGTATTGTTGCTTAGTCTTTTAGTATTCCTATGTAATTTAGTTTTATATGTGTTTTTTAAATGAAGCATGATTTGGGATTTTGTTTTGCATCCACTCTGGCAGACTTTGTCTTTTAAAGAGGACAGTTTAAAGATATTCATGCTTGTTTAGGATTAATTATATTTGGTCCTGCATCTGATAGACTCCTTTTAATTTTTTTACTCCCTCTCCATTCTCCCACCCCTTTATTTTTTGCTGTCTAGTTCTTTCACTAATCTGCCTGATTTATCATTTTTTAAAGTTTATTTATTTATTTTGAGAGAGAAAGAGAGCAGAGAGAGAGAGAGAGAGAGAGAGAGAGGGAGAGAGAATCCTAAGTAGGCCCATTCTCAGCACAGGCTAGATCCTGTGACCTTGAAATCATGACCTAAACTAACATCAAGAGTCTGACACTTAACCCACTTAGCCACAGAGGCACCTCTGCATGATTTATCTTTTGTCTCTGTACCAAACATAAGTGCAGAAAGTTTACGATTTCTGAATGAATGAATGAATGATCTAAGAATCCAAATACAGAATTGACAATTCTGTCACACAAATGGAATTACCTTAAACTTTATTTACATTCACATTAAACCAAGTGAGTGTAGATATAATTTTAATTATGATTTAAGACATATAGAAATCAAATGGAGATATTTTTCTTGATTGCTGTTCTTTCATTGTTTCCATACGTAGATCATTTAACTTTTGATCTAAAACTCCATTTCATTTTCTAAAATATTACGTTGTTTTACACTTTTTCCAAAAAAAGGAAATAGCTAAATTTCTCCATACAATTTTTGTTTCATGATGTATTTACATGTATCAATAACTATACTAGGCTTAACCCAAGAGTTTTTTTTCACTACCACTTTCAAATTTAAGAATTCTCTCTCCTGTTTTACCTGTTAGTGGTTTTCTATATGTTTCTGGTACATTGTGAGATTTATTTTGCAGGGAAGAAAGACACTTAGCTAACATGTTGTTTGAGAACATAAATCTGAAAATGCTTTTGTGTGGTGTTTTTAGGGAAAAGGCAGTTTTGGATCCTATGTGATTCTCACATTGCTGTCTTTTATCTGTTATTGAAGAGGGGGAGAAAACACAAATTCATGATGAATTTAACTCTTCTGAAATCATTCCCATCAAGAGAAATTCTGGTGCAAGCTGATGATATATATAAGAATATGTTCCCATTCCTCATCTAATTTCTCATCAAAATCAACCACAAATTGTTGGAAACAAAAACTAAGAACTGACTTAGAGCAAGAAAACAGGATAAATTTCTGTCAAACTTAAAGCCGATGTGCAAAACCTTTTACATTGATTTCTTATGTCTGAAGATTTAGATCCAGAAGCTCATGAGGACAGCTTTTCAAGTGGTTAATTCTATAAAATCATTTGCTTAAAGGTGCTGGTTAAATGCAGATAACACATTACATGTATAATCATCAGACTTGCAGATATAGTAGCAACTTCTTTCATTAGTCATTATCTTACTTTCAAAAATGAATTTGAACGTTTTGTAAGAATGATATATAACAATATCAATTATTATGTAGTGAGTCTCTCTCTTTGTGTCTGTGTTTGTGTTGTGTATACATATAAAACTGTTTTTGATATGTTCATCAAATGCCACCATGTTAAGTCTTTAATTTGTTAAGTAAATGTTATCAGAATTGGTATATTTCACATTCCCCTAGACTTTCTGTGGATATGTAATATCTACATGGCGTAAGACATGACATGGGGTAAGAGAAGTGACAGTCACACATTTGTTTCCTTATACCCCACTTATGATTATTTTCCTTAATACTTGACATGGTTAATTGTGACTCATATGTATAATACATTCCTCTGCATTTACATGTAAAACCTAAGCAACTAGGAGGAGCTACAGCTCCATGATAAATTGTAATCTGTACTTGAAAAACTTCAATATTAAGAAAGAGTTCAGAAAAATTTATGACATGTATATAATTTAAGGTACTGGAATTAATTTTACCTCCTTCCTAGATCTTACCAATTATATATTCTATTCATAAGAAAAACTCTGTCATTATTCTTGATGATTAACATCTAGTAATTAAAAACATTTTGCTATGCTTTTTAGATCTGCCCTTATTTCTGCTGCATTGATCCAACACAATCATATTGAATTAATATTTGCTTGAGTAGTTCACTATAAATACAATGAAAACCCATTATTTCATTTTGAAAAGTTAGATTGGATACATAAATTTCATTATTCATTAAATAATTAGTGACCCCACATATATTTCTTTTGTAGACCAGTTATATAATGATTTTTAAAAATTTTAATTTCAGTATGACAAAAATACCCAAAATTACCTTACTTGGTCTTTTAAATTTTGTGCACTGTGGCTAGAGTACATTATACCATTTAAAGCAATGTTATTCATAGTAAAAATTTATGGTGAATATAAACTTCTCATTTAAAAATTACTGGTGATAATATATTCATTTAAATAATTTTCCCCTTAGAGAATTTGATTGACCATATTTTAGGATTTTAGACCATTTGACTAGTTCTTTTTGTACTCACATACACATATAGACATATGCTCACATATCAAGATCATTCCAAGTAGCACATTTTTCTATTACTTGCATGATGACTAACATTGCACAGTTTTGATTATGAACACAAATTTGGTATCATGTAGACTTGACTCAGAATCTTGTCTCTGCTACTCACTGGGTATGTGACGTTAGTTTTGCTAGACCTTATCTATAAACCTGTCATAATATTTACTAAACATATTGTTGCTATAAGATTAGTTAACAAGATGAAAAAATTGTCATGCTTATTGTTACTATTGTAGGATGCTATCAAATATTAGTAGGTTGGAATTGGCTAAAAAAGATTATTTGTCTCCCATCTTGGAACATATACAGTAAGATAAATCATTACAAATTGGAAAAAAATGTAATTTGCAGTCTTTGATTTCAGAGTGTTTTGAAATTCCAAGTGAGGATGTTATGAAAGTAAATAATATAAGGTGGGCTTTGAGAGTTGCCCCTTCTCCATATTTGAATTAGTGGGTTGGCCCCTACGTGGGGGCCGCCTAATGGGAAGAACTCATCTTGGATTCCTTCATATCCAGAATATTTTCAATTTCCAAAGAAAAAAATGCAAGAGACTTTCTGACTAATGAATAGCCCTTTGTGAAAAGAATTTGTGATTCATTTCTTGGGACTAGTTAGGATCCTATTGTCTTTTGAGAACTGAAAGCAAATCCATATGATATAGAATCATAAAACAACTGATATTAAATATTGTCATATAAAGAAAAAAATCTAGTAGCAACTATTAGATAATTGCTTAAATGATTTGGTTTTTATAATTGACACATGTGACTTCAAATCAGGTTTTTTCATTAGAATATAGAACTGTCCAATATTGCAATAGGTGCATGTGGTTATTTAAATTTAATTAAAGGTAAATTTAATTTAAAGTTCAGTTCTTCAGTCACACAAGGCACATTTCAACTGCTTAATAACTACATGTATGTCATGGTTACAGTCATATATACATCACAGAATAGACCACACCCATCATCATAGAATGTTCTATTAGACAGCACTGATATAAACCAGTATTTTCAACTTAAAAACAAAAATCATATAGTCTTTGAGACTTCCCCCCCCCAATCAACCACACTGTGAAATTTTAATGCCATAGATATATGTTTTATGCACCTATGTCTTACACATAAAACAGTAAGATCCTCCACATTCATTGAGAATGCATGATGTAGACTTAAGGAAAAAAAAAGAATTCACCCACAGACTAATGCCATAAAGGGAAGAACAGAATTTTACTGTGTGTTTATTCACGTTTAAAAATTCAATGACATATCGGATAAAGGGCTAGTATCCAAAATCTACAAAGTACTCACCAAACTCCACACCCGAAAAACAAACAATCCAGTGAAGAAATGGGCAGAAGACATGAAGAGACACTTCTCCAAAGAGGACATCCAG
>CM053577.1:88046377-88077414 GCA_028646485.1 Cryptoprocta ferox | reverse complement strand
CCCAACAGAGGACCATGGGGAGGGGAAGGAGGAAAAAGAGTTAGGGAGAGGGAGGGAGACAAAACATGAGAGACTCTTGAATACTGAAAACAAACTGAGGGGAGAAGGGGAGGGGTAAAGGTAATGGGGGGTGGTGGTCTTGGTGGAGGTCACTTGTGGGGAAGAGCACTGGGTGTTATATGGAAACCAACCTGACAATAAACTATAAAGTTTAAAAAAAAAATTCAATGAACCACTTATTTACCTTCCTGAACATGCACATCATTGTAATTAAAGTGAATATGTTGAAATGAAATAACATTTAAAGATAATCTCCATTATTCTATTGCTCTATTAGTATTCAAGTCAAATTATTTATCTTGAAAACTTTTGAACTATTTTTTGTGCTAACTGTAAAATAATAATAATAGTAGCTACCTTACTATCTATTTTCCTTCTATATTTCTTGTGTATATCTTTCAGTAAGTAGAAAGTGCAATAGATACTGAGAAGCAGAAGAAAATAATATAGTTCCTGCTCTTCAGATGAGATAGACTAGTGGAAGGTAAAGATAGGACTTCTATCTAGATCTTTCACTCTTTATACTAAATAGTGTTTTAATACATCAACATGAAATGATATACTAGTTCCAGCTGACACCGATTCACATGAGCCAATCATAAAAGTTTTAAGTTCTGTAAACCAGTTATATTACATTGTTGGTAGCTTGAAATCAGCCGTGGTGGCCACATGTACATCTCAGAAATCAGAAAAAACAAATAACTTGTGAATTAGGAATTTGATTTTTTCCCTCAGATCTAGTTATTACACATTTGCCAATGTATCACTGTCAAACGCTTTATTAAAACTATCAAGATTAACCTCCTAAACCAAATTATTCTAATTCCAAAACTGTCAAATTTTTAGAAATTAAGGAACTGGCTGAAATGGCAATAGCAACCCAGAATTTCTTTATAAATCCCAGGAGATGATGAGGCAACTTTCTGTAAGTCAGTGTTTAACAATGTTTGGCACCAAGCATCATTAAAATTTGCAGCTATTACTCTCTATCAGTAGGACTAACATTCAGTGCATTAATGCTAATAGTGTTTGTTTTACATTTGACACTGAGTTAAACTTCATGAAGACAAACAAATTTGTGAAGAGCACATTATTTACTTAAGCGTTGGTACAATTTTTCCTGCTCTGGGACAGTAAAATGTCAAGGAAAATAGACATAAGAGGTTAATCAGGCATGTCATTATTTTCCTTTTTCTACTAAACTGAAGTTTTCTAACATGGTTGTACATGATTATACTGGTGCCTCTTGGTCTCCACAAATCATGAGAACACCACAGGTTAGGGTATAATAGTTTTGCGTATAAAATGATTATTTCTAACCTTTTCCCCCCAAATAGTATCTATCCCAACATCTAGCACTGTGAGAAATGAATAGGGATAAATATACTCTATAAACAATGTACCTTAAAATTTTAATGTTTTATTGTTGTTGTTGCTGTTGAGTGACACTATAGGTTCAGTGCTTAATTCTCAAAAGTGAACCATTTGTCAAAATATTTTCCAAATAACATCAACTAGGAAAGATAATTCCCAGAAGAAGTTTTGTGGTGATACCAGGTTTTAAGCCATTTCTGAGCAGGTAAATCTGTCTCCTGTCCATGAGAACCATCTTTCCTCCATATTTAAGCTTTTCCTTGGACCCTACTTTCTCTTACTAATTCTAAACCTCTTGTAAGTCTGCTTAGCTTTCTCCTGATCACACCAAGTTTTTTGAAACTCTCTCCAAAGGTGGTTATTCTTTCTTTCAGACAGACTCAGAGAAACAGTAGAAGGGGCTAGCAGAGATCCTGTCCCACTTTCAGACCTTTATTCTAACATAATCATTTAACGTTATTTTCCTTTAGATTAATGCAATTTCTCCCAACTTTCTTGCATGGTTCTTTCTTTTTTAAATAAAAAAATAAGTTTATTTATTTTGAAAGAGAGACACCACAAAGTAGGGTAGAGGCAGAGAGAGAGAGTGGAGGGAAAAAAACACAAGCAGACTCTGCAAGATCAGTACAGAGCCTGAGGCAAGGCTCAAAGTCACAAACTGGGAGATCATGACCTGAACCAGAATCAAGAGTCAGAGGCTTAACTGACTGAGCCATCCAGGCACTCCAATTGCATGGTTCTTTCAACAGCCAGTATTTGGGGCAACGTTTACAGCAAAGTTTCAGCTTCTTCCACTTCAAATAATTTTTCAATTACTGCAATTACAGGTATCTACTCACCAAATACACACAGATGCACACTTTATGGGACTCAGCATTGTTAACTGTTCTCTATAAAACATCTAATCATATCTTTATAATTAAAAACCATTCTTGACTTTTGGTTGATCTTTCTTTTGTATCCTAAATATACTATATTTCTTTGATTCTAAGATGTACATATTGGTCTTAGAATCTTTTCCTCATTTTTATAGTGTGTAAAATCATGCTGAGCCATATAACTGATAGCACCTTAGATTTGATAAAACACAGTTGGTTTTATTCAAGCTTCTGACAACAGTCCAATCTCTTTCTCTTTCCTTCATTTCTGCCCACTTTTAATCCTTTCCTTCCTCACTCCTTTCTCTTCCCTCCCAAACCCTTCAGGAATATATTGACTCCACATTCTTTTTATACAGATAACTCACAAATATTCTCCTGTCATCAATTCTTCTCTTAAGCCTCATTACCCTCATTCTGATGAATTACTTGAAATCCCCATGATTTTATAACTTTCAAGTTTAAAACAAAACTTGCCTCTATCACTTCTTCCTTATCAACATCCCACTCTCTCCACCCAAAAGAGAAAACAGCCCTCCAGTTTTCTGAACTTCCTTCCTTACATAAATTATCCATGGCTCAGAACTGTAGAAGTAATTCAATTTCTAATCTTTTTATAAGTCTGCTGCATTAGGGAATTATCCAATCCTTTCCAATTCCACTGTTACAAGTCTAAATCAGATCTCTGTTTACTTTATATTTAAACTCACGTAAAAGATTTTTTATTTCTCTTTAACTTAATCTGTGCTTCACAGAATATATAAATCGATTGTCTTACAGAGGCAATTCCTGTATTACTACTCTATTGCTCTAAGACTTTCAATGGCCACCTGTGACCAAGAATTAAAGTACAGTTTCCATATTTCTATTTCTTATTTTTGACTAGTACTGAAATTAAATCAAAATGCATCCAACAATGAGCTTTCTGGAAGAAGGAGAATAAGAAAAAAGAACCATTATCTCAAAACTTTTATTAAAATACTGCGATATCAAAGAACACTTCTCAGATGTGTGTTCTGGAAGAAGATTAAAGGTTGATGAAAATTATTCAAATTTCAAGTTTTTCCTAGAATTGAACACTGTTTACATTTTCAGAAGGTGTAGGGAAAATGAAGACGTGTGAGTCACAGAACAAGATGTGGAGCAGCCAGTCTGGGGTTATAGGTTAGTAGGTGTTGGTTAGACAGTTTTGGAGGTTAGCAACAGGGATTGAGAAGAACATTTTGGGGCCAGGCTTTTGCAAGGGTATATGGAAAAATTTAGTCCTATAGGACTTTTCACAATTTGAATTTCTAGTTTGTATATGAAAGATGATATAATGTTATCCTCAATAGAAATGCAGAGACATTTCATAGGTTTAGTACCAAGTATCTATTTTATCAAAGCAATAGGTAATATTTCAGTTATAAGGATTTTTGAAATCTAAATAGAGAATTCACTATTGATTTTAACATTAACCTAATTATATTAACTTAATTTGGTAATGCAGTATATTTGAGGGAAGGATTAGATTTTCTGTATGCAACTAATGTGAATTTGTATTATAATTTTCTATTACTTTATTGAAAAAGTAAAGTATAGTCAAATATTAATACATATCAAAGATTAATTTATTATGAGAAATAGAAGAAATCAGACAAAAAATTAAAAATATCATATGATCTAGCAATTCTACTTCTGGGTAGAATATCCAAAGGAAACAAAAGCACTACATGAAAGAGATATCTGCATTCCCATGTTCATACCAATGGTATCTATGATAGCCAAGACATGGAAACAACCCAAGTGCCCATCAAAGAATGAATGGGTAGAGAAGTTGTGGGATACACATATATTTATAATTATATATTACTATTTATTATATATCATATAGAAATATTTATACCATATTTAGATGTTATATATCTATACAAATGGAGTATTGTTCAGCCATAAAAAACAGTAGGAAATATTGTCATTTACAACAACATGGATGGACCTTAAGGATATTATTCTATTGAAATAGTCAAAGACAAATATCATGTGATATGTCACTTATATGTGTAATTTGAAAAAACCAATTAACCAACCAAGCAACAATAACAAAAAAACTCATAGAAAAAGATATCAGACTTGTGGTTACCAGAGATGGGGAGGGGTAGAGGTGAAGGAATTGGATAAATGTGGTCAAAATATACAAACTATCAGTTATAAGTAAGTACTGAGGATGTAATGTACAACATGATGACTATTGCTAACACTGCTCTATAGTATATTTGAAAACTGTTGAAGGAATAAATCTTAATAGTTCTCATCACAGGGGAAAATACACATATTTTTTTTTTCTTTTTGACAACCAGGTGACATGATAAATGTTAAGTAAACTTATTTTGGTAACCATTTAATAATATATAAGTCATTATGCCATACACCTTGAACTTATACAGTGCCATATGATTATATCTCAGTAAAACTGGAAAAAATCTCCAGCTCAGAAAAATTTATTTATTTATAAGAATTCTAACAGATATGATTACTATAGTTAAATAACTATAATGATAAGAAACTATTTCACTTAGTTACTATGGATTCTCTTAGAAGCACAAATTAGAGAAGTCTGTCTTCCATGAATTCTTCTGTCCCATACTCAACTCTTTAAAAATATTTTTAAATGTTTATTTATTTTTGAGACAGAAAGAAAGAGAGAGAGAGAGAGAAAGGGAGAGAGAGAATGAATGAGTGAGTAGGGGCAGAGAGAGAGGGAGACACAGAATCTGAAAGTGGGCTCCAGGCACTGACCTGTCATCACAGAGCCCCACGCCGAGCTCGAATTCATGGGCCAAGCTGTGAGATCATGACTTGAGCTGAAGTTGGATGCGTAACTGACAGAGCCATCCAGGCACCCCATCCCATATCCAGCTTTTTAATAATAATGCCTTCTAGTTCTATTTTTCTATTTCCCTCGCAACTGCCTTGACTCAGTTTCACTATGTCTCAACTGTGTTTTAAAGACATTATTTTTTAAAAAAGGACATTATTTCAACAACATCCTTTTTGGATTTACACTAACTTCTACCACATCAATTTATTTTTTAAACTCTAATAATATTTTATATGTTTTCTGCTTGATAACTTTCAATAATTTCTCCACAAAAAAAATCTTATTGAAATATAATAACCTTCAAGTCTTCTGTACTTTCTTAGCTTACTGTGAACCATTTAGAGAATGCAACTCTAATCATACTCCTTGACACTCATTGAAGACACCCCATTTGCAATAATTTAGATTTCCTTTTCCTACCTTGTCCAAATGTTAAGGTGCATTTTTCTTTGAATCTAAATTCATATGCCACGTTATCTTTGGATAATTTTCTGATGCATTGGAGTGGATAGTTTCTTTCTTTATCTTCATATAAGTCTGTATAGTTGCCACAATGAGGCTAATTATTTATTTGGAAGACTCTGAGCTCATTCAAGCTTCATTCATGCAGTTCTAGTACCAAATACAAATGCTTGTCACTTACACCTTACTGTATATGGAGAAAATGATTTTTATTATAATAATTTTTTAGATGATTGGGCGATATCTTAGGTAACTTTCTTTACAACTTTTTATTTCTTCATAAATTTTAAGAATGATATCATTATTTAAAAATAATTTTTAGCAACCATGGCTCTGCCTTGATCATTCAAAAAGCAGTTGTTTACACACATTTTAGTAGTTGCTCTTGAATTTTAGACGAGGTAAACAGCAATGGCCCAGAGGTTTGAAAAATGCATTTGAGAAGTTAAAACTGCTTTTATAGTAAAGCTTGTGAAAGCAAGAAGCACTTCTGGGGAAGGCTTTTCAGTTAACAGTATTGCTAGGAGATTGAAGAGAGAGATTTATAATGATGGGTTGATATTTTCAAACAATCAACAGGCCCAGGAGACAAAATTATGACAAATAGCTTGTTTCCAGTGGGAATGGAGGGAGGGAGTATAGGAGATCAGGTGTATGAGCTGGAGGATAAATGTCTTAGTTTCACTGAACACAAGAATATAACTGGTGTAAATAGCATGACCTGGGTAATAGTACACAGAACAAGCGAAGGAGAGGATGATAAATTTAGAGATTGCCACTGTGGATCATAGCGTTGAGTCCATCCAGTGTAAAATTCTTCCTATGGCAATAACCAATATTTAATGTCCCAAAAGAAGATGAAAGCTCACAGACTGTTCCTAGGCAACTTGTTCGATGTTATTTATCAGGTGAGAAATTTCTGTATCAGTCCCACATGTAATCATTGAACATCTTGAATCATAAAGTTTGAATACTCTTATAATATATTTTTCTGGCAGATCTGCAAATAGTATTGATGGACATAAAGGTAGTCAGGCTTATAAAGTAATCCCTGTACACTATTTGTTTTAATGATTTCATTTACCATTAAAATATGGTTATCCATTTCAAAATGGGATATATACAGAAACCGAATATCATTTAGACAACAAGCTGGGGTCACAATATATTTAAACACATGTCAAACAGTAGTGCATTGGCATTCACATAGCCAATAAAAACCAGCCTGCTTCAGAATGCTCAAATTACTCTTAACTTATGTTTCTGGATTTATAATTTTTTAAATTTCTATTATTTTTAAACTACTGAAATTCTTAGAAAAATATAATTGTTATATTATATACTCCTAGTCAAATAGATAAAAGTAGATTTTATCAGGTTATAATCAGAGGGAATGGAGTGAAAAAAAAGAACATATTTATCAAGTATAATGCTGCTACTGATTCAGACCTTGCTCTTGAGAACATCAAAAAGGAATGATGAAGAGCAATACAAGGAGCCTGTGTGCCAGGAAGATGAACCAGTGAGAAAGAAAAGCCATGTTAAAAACTTAAAGATATAAAACAAGTGACTCTTTCACTTAAAGAGTTTCTTTCATAATCTTCCTTATTATATAGGCAGTGGCAGTGAACTGTCAAATAAGGTATGCAAGGTACTCTTAAGCACAATTATCACAATTTAATTTCATCCTAAGAAATGTTCCTGATGTAATCACACATCTAGTTTCAGTAACTATGGGGTTTGTAGATGATGAAATAGATTTTGTACAAGAGATTTCTTTTTCTCATGAGCATCCTAGAGGAAAGTTAGCTTCAAGGTTTACAGTAATTTGTGTGGAAAAGGATCACTTTTATATTTCAGAAGTTCTGTTCACAGTTTCATAGTTACTAAGGAAGAATTACTAGGGTAGCTGTAGGAAAGATCGATCCATCTATAATGATGAGATATGCACTGATAGATGTTTGTTACACACTCTTGGGATAATAAAAAAATAAGTCAGGATAGTTCCTATATTTTAAGGATATCTTGTTTGAAGACAAGATAAACAATCAAGAGAATTATTAGGAACTGGAACTGGAAGGGATCTCCTTTTAATTAAGAAAAAAATCAGATATAGAAAAATAATAAAGCTAATGATTGTGGCAGGATTAGAACTTGGATCTCCTAACTGCCACCTGAAGAACTTTTGAAAACACTGTCTATAATTCAAGAAAGAATATACAATTTCTAATCCACCTGCATTGTCTTTTTTTTTTTTTTTTTTTTGTATAGTGAGGTGTGAGTATGTGAGATTTGAGGTGCAAAAGCTGTTAAGAGATTAGAAATCAGAAATGTTTTGGGCTTCAGTCCTACCTTTGTCACATTTTACATATAAGATATCTGGGGAGTCATTTATCCTTCAGTAGATATATTAGTTTGCTACTGCTGCATAACAAATCACTACAAATTTAACAGCTTAAAGCAACACCCATTTATTAGTTCACAGTACTGTAGGATGTAAGTCTGGGCAGGCTAAGTGGTTTTTCTCTCTAGGGTCTCAAAAGACTGAAATCAGGTACTGACCAGACTAGGTTCTTATCTGGAAGCCCTGGAGAGAAATTGGCTTCTAAACTCATTCAGGTTGTCGATAGAATTCGTTCCTTACACTGTAGGTCCAATATCTCCATTTCCTTGCTGTGTGTCAGCCATGATCATTAATTTTTTTAAGTTTATTTATTTATGTTGAGAGAGAAAGAGCAATTGAGCAAGCTAGTGTAAGTGTATGGGGGGAGGGGGCAGAGTGAAAGGGAGAGAGAGAATCCCAAACAGGCTGTGCCCACATGGGGCTCAACCTCACAAACTGAGAGATGATGACCTGAGCTGAGATGAAATGAAGAGTTCAATGGTTAACCAACTGAGCCATCCAAGTGCCCCAGCCACAGACCTTCTTTAGAGGGTAAACTACATGACTTCTAAGGTTAGACCCCTTCATTTTAAATGCCAATAAGGGCAGGTTTAGTCTTTTCCATGCTTTGAATCTCTTTGACTTCCCATTTTACTCAACAGCTAGAGAAAGCTTTCTGCTCGTAAAATGCTCATGTAATAAATTAGATCTGTCCAGATAATCTCCTTTTCTCCATATAATTTAACACAATCATGGAACTGACATCTCATCATTTTCATAGGTTTCACTCACATTCAGAGGAGAAGAGATTATACTAAGGCATTTATAGAGAGTCATTCCTAAAATTATTCCTATCACACAAGGGCTTTTTTTTAATCTGCAAAAAAAAAAAAAAAAATGAGTTTATGTCTCATGCATGGTTTTTGCCAGTAGTAAAAGAGCTAATATTTAAAATCACCTGATAATTTATTTTAGTAAATATCTAACTGTCAAGAAGGCATATTTCATTTGTAAACAAGAATATATGTTGAACATTCTTTCTATATTAATATAAAATCAATTTGCCTAAAATTTACCCGTACTTTTGAAGTCAAATAGATTATGTGAAAATATCCACCCATATTCATCCATTCCGTGCCAGGCACTCTACTTAGTGAACAAAAACAGCACCTCTCTGTCTTCCTTAAGATCACATTCTAATACAAAGTTACTCATTAATCAATGAATTACACAAATATATGTAAAATTAAAATAATGAATAAAATACCATGAAGGTAAGATAATTAATGCTATGAAAGCATCTATTAGACTAATTCCTAGATGTCAGGAGAGGGCCTTCCCTGAAGAAGTAACTTAAAAGGAGACCTTGTAGAAGCTGAACAGGAGATAAATGAACTTTTCAGAAATAAGCATAGGTCTATAAGAGACAGAAATAAGATAAAAAAAGCTGGAGGACATTAACTCAGAGGAAATATGCTGAAGATTAGATTGCAAAAGTATTCAGAACCATTGTAGAATGTGTGACAGACAGAATAATTGAAAGCTTTAAGGTTTTTGAGTATAGAAATAAAATAATAGAGACTAGCTGTGAAAATAAAATTGCTCTAGTTACTATGTCGAAAAAGATAAATGAGCTCCACAATAATTAAAAAGACCAAGTCTGTACAATAGAATATCTGACTAGGTTGGGGTGGTAGAGATGGTGGGACATGGTTTGTTTTGAAATATCTAGGTTATCAACCAATATAATTTTGTTGTGAATTGGAAATGGTAGGGCAGGGTATTAGGGATATCTTTAAGATTCCTGGTTGACACAATGGATGATTTCTGTGACTTTCATACTGAGGTGATTTGGCAACACCCAAAAGGAGATCTACCAGTTAGGCTATTTACCAGGGTTTTGCATTCAGAAAAGAGTCAAAGACTTGAGACAGTAACATGCAAATAACCACACACAGATGAAAATTGTGGATGGATAAGAATGAACAGGGAAACAGGCATAGGGTAATGCCTAAAGAGACTTTACTAGTTAATAATAGGGAAGAGGTGATTGAGCCTATAAAGGAGCAGACAGGTCCAGAAAATGGCAGAGTGAATAGAGGTAAGAACGAGGTAAAAAGAAAAATAAAATCCACAAAGAGGGAATAGTCAAATGACCAAGTAAGATAAAGATTTAAAGATACTCAGAACATTTTTCAGAAGGAGGTAAATTGGTAACATTTGGGAGAACTGTTTCATGAGAGAAATGGTGGTTGAAGCCAAAGATCGCTGGCAATCACCAGAAACTAGGAGAGAGGCATGGAACAGATTCTTCCCTAGAACTTTCAGAAAACACAGCCTTCCTGAAACCTTGTTTTCAAATTTCTAGCTATAAGAACAGTAAGAGAAAAAAATGTCTGTTATTTCAAATCACCCAATCTGTGGTGCCAAGACAGCAGCTCTAGGATATTAACACGGATTTAAGATACAGTAGACCTGTAGAGATAAATGAAAGGATTTTTGTTTCTTGTGTGTTTACATTATTTAAAATGAGAGAGACAGAAAGGTGTTTTATACCAGTGCTTCAAGTTCAGCTGACTGTATTATATCCCTTCTAAATCTAAAGAATCTCTCATATAATATTTTCAAGTGCTCACATTATCTTGACTTTTAAACTCTGGATGCACTTGACTCTGTCACTGAGCCTCTTTCTGTGACAAACAATATTCTTCCCTTTGAAACATTTTTCTTTATTAATAACACCTTTGTAAAGAAGCCATATTATTTCATGTCAAAGTCTGTCTGTTCAGGCTGGCATAACAAAATACCATAAATTTAGTGGCTTGAACAACAGAAATTTATTTTCCTACTTTTCTGTATTTTTAAGTGTGAAATCAGGATGCCAGCCTAGTAGGGTTCTGGTGAAATGCTCTTCCAGGCTTAGAGGTCACCTTTTTGCTGTGTCCTCACATGGCAGAAAGAGAGAGAGAGAGAGAGATCAAGCTTGCTGGTGTCTCTTATAAGGGCCCAAGTCCTTCATAAGTGTGGGGGTCTCATGACCCCCTTGTAAAACTAATTATGAAATTTGCAGAAATAGTTCGGTCTGTATCATTCTATTATGCCATATTTAAATGTACAGTCCAAATTTAACTCTTAATTCTACTTCATGTGTGCTTCTAATATAAGACATATCATATATATTTATATGTAATATATATTATAATATATAAAAATAAAAAAATATAAATAATACATACTTCATATATATAAAATACATACATATTTATTTATATATGGAGTATACAGTTAGGTTTGGATCTAAGTGCAGAATTGTTCATTTATTTAAGTTGAATTACCCCAGTCTATTTTCTCATCCCGAAAGAGTTTTTCAAATTGTAATTGTTTTTCCCTGAACACTGTCAGTCTTTCCAGTTTGTAGTCATCCATTTAAAATACAAGAATTAAGGGACACTTGGGTGGCTCAGTCGGTTGAGCATCCAACTTCAGCTCAGGTCATGATCTCATGGTTCACAAGTTGGAGGCCCCTTTTGGCCTCTGTGCTGACAGCTCAGAGCCTAGAGCCTGCTTCAGATTCTGGGTCTCCCTCTCTCTCTCTGCCTTTACCCTGCTTATACTCTCTCTCTTTGTCTCTCTCAAAAATAAATAAAACATTAAAACATAATAAAATAAAATACAAAAATTAAGGAGTGCCTGGGTGGCCCAGTCGGTTAAGCGTCAGACTCTTGATTTCAGCTTGGGTCATGATCTCACAGTTTGTGAGTTCAAGTCCCACATAGTGCTTTGCACTGACAGCACAAAGTCTTCTTGGGGTTCTCTCTCTCTCCCCTTTCTCTCTGCCCCTCCCCAGCTTGTGCTCTCTCTCTCTCTCTCTCTCTCTCTCAAAATAAGTAAATAAATATAAAAAAATAATCATAAGTTGGTAGAACAAAAATTTCTTAAAAGGCATATATACATTCACAAATGGACATTTTAAAGCCTGTTTTTCAAATTGAAAAAAAGAAGGTGATAAAATCAGTAAGAGTAGAGCAGATTTGAATAATCTATCAACCAAATCATTCCAACTGAAATTATACAGAGCATTATATCCAGCAATATTATATATATATATTCCCTCCAAATATACAAATAACATTCACAAAAGTAGACATTGAGCTTGAAGTTACAGCAATAAGAAATATGCAACTATGCTGAGTGGAAAAAATATGAGCACAAAGGGGAAAAATATAGAAAAAAGAACACAGTTTTGGAAGCTATGGGAATATACCAAGTGTCTAACACATGTGCCCTCATATTAGGATTGCTAGAATAAAGCAGAAAACAGAAACATGTTGTTGAATAAATAATATGCATTTTTTAAAAATTTGATTAAATCTACACAAAAATGATCTTATGAGCTCATCAAACCCCTACCCAAAGAATAAACAAAAAGGAATATCACACCATAGAATACCGTAACGTAATTGCTGAATACTGCTGATAAGGAAATATTGAAAGAATACCAATGAGAAAGATACTACATACGATATCTGAAATGGAATGGCAGAATAAGAAACCCCAGACTCTCCATCTTCCCATAGATACACTGATTTACCATCAACACCTGGATCAATTCTGTGAGAAATCCAGAATCTAGTTGAAAGATTCCTGTACCTTGGATGAGTGAAAATCCAGCCACATCAAAACTAGTAGGAAAAGAGAAGACATTCTCTTGCTATAACACCCACTCCCAGCACAGTGCCACACATACAGTCAGTATATAAGAAGAGTTATTTTTCAGTTTTTCAGTTTGTTGTTGTTTTTGGTGGTGGTGTTTTGAAGATAGGATTAATGACTTCCAAGCTCACTACATGTCAGAGAAGATACCAAAATTCCTGAAGTTGCTTAATAATTCTAGACCTTCCATTTAGCTTTTTCTTATTTCTAGGTTTGGTATAATTGTCCATCTACTCATTTATCAGAGTCTCCATTTCCACTAGATCCTCTAACATATTAATAATACTTATTCTAAATTTTAATGTTCTAAAGTTTAATATCAATATCAAATATGTTGCTTGCAATTCCAGCATTTAAGATCATTTCTGAGTCTGGTTCTATTGATTACTTTGCCTCTTGACAAAATTTTTTAATCGATCTTTTTGTGCAGCTTGTCTTTTTTTAAATTCAGTAACAGACATTGGCATAGAGTGGTAGGGGCCAAGCGGAATACTACTTATGACTGCATATGGGCATGCTTCCTCTTTAGTCAGGACATCAGTATGAGCAGTTGAGTCAATCTACTAAAAGCTATTTTGACTTGGCTTTTGTTCTTGTATCACAAGCTTCACATTTGTCTAGCATTGGGCTTCTACTGTCTCGTGCCTTATTCAGGCGTTGGGGGGCTGGAGGACTTTTCTCACTGTACCATCAACAGCTTTTTGGTTATTTCTGCATGTCTGCACCACAGGAAACTTTCCATGCACTCTTTTCCCTTCTCCATTGTATACTTGCTGCTATATTTGTCACGGGGAATGGAGGTTTCTTTGTCCTGGTCTAGCCTCAGACTTAGACAAGTACTGTATGCCTCATTCTAGGAATGTATTATCATTAAATTTAAAAATGTGTTTATTAAAAAAAGATGTGTTTCTCTCTAGTATCAATCAACCTACAAGCCATTAAAATCACATGGGAGATTTTTCAGACTAACACCTAGGTTACAAACTTAGAGAGTCTGATTAAATAATCTGGGCATGAATCCTGACATTTATATGTTTTGAATCTCTCCTGGGTATTGGATTATTGCACTAGAATTGTTGAATACAAAGGAACTGACACCTCCTTTCTAATACCCTGCCATACAAATCTTAATCCTCACACCAGCTCCAAATGCTGATGTTTATTTTCTCTGTTCTACAACACCACTGCTCTCCATATGAGTCTTAACTTCTATCCCTAGGTAGAAAGTTGGTTTGAATGTGAAGATTATCTTCCCGAACAGGAAGGAAACAATTCATAGCTCTGAATAGTCTGTAGTTCAAAGTACAAAGAGTTGCTTTACATATTTTGTAAGATTTATGTGTTTACAGCAGAAGGGTAGATCAAATCCTTATTATTCATTTGGTACCCAGAATTCTTTTTTAAAAAATTTTTATTTTTATTTTTGAGAGAGAGACACACACACAGAGTGTGAGTGGGATAGCAGAGCAAGAGAGACACACACAGAATCTGAAGCAGGTTCCAGGGTCTGAGCTGTCAGCACAGAGCCTGACATGGGACTCAAACCCACAAACCATGAGATCATGACCTGAGCCGAAGTTGGACGCTTAACCAACTGAGCCACCCAGGCACCCCTTAGAGTTCTTAATACTAATCATGGGTCAGTCAAAAGGGGATTTTGCCAAATGGGAGGACAAGTTCTCATGACCTCACCCACTAACCAATGGCAAAATTCTCTTTTTAGATTTATACTGGATTTATCCATTCATGTGAAAAATTTAGAGCCAAATTGGCACTATTGCTTTTGAGAAAGCAAACAAAAATAATTTTGGAGAAGTGCAGAAATGATATAACTTCTAATGAACTCTTTTGAGGGTGAGAAATTTGTTGGAGTTGATTTAGACAGGTTAATAAAATGATTTGAAGATACAGAAATATTCTAAAGACTCCATATTTTCTATCTTAGAATGTTGGTTACTTTATCATAATGTATTCATATGTTCAAAATTCAGTTATTGATAGTCTACCATGTGCTAGAGATGTTTCTAGGTTGCGAACAGAAACATCTCTCTATTCTCTAGGAGCATAAATTATAAGATGTGGAGATAGAAAATACAGAAATACACAAGCTAAGAATATTCAGATTATGGTAAACACTGTAAAGGAAATAAAAAGATTACATAATAGATATTAGTGTAGAGATAGGTTAATTCTATAGGAAAAACTTTCTGAGAAGGTGACATAGGAGCTATTATCTAAAGAAGTCAATCATGTGAAAGCAAATGAAAAAGCATGCTAGGAAGACAAGAAAAAAAAAGGTAAGTGTTTTCTGTATAAAGAATGATTTTGAGATGTGTTTCAAGACACAATTAAGCAAAGCATAAACAAAGTTTAATGTAGATGGAAATAGGAAGTGCAGATATTTAGACCATCCTATGGAATTATCTTTTATTATAATCATAAGGGAAAATTATTAAGGTGTTCAAGTGCAGGGGTAAAGTAACTTATTATATATATTTTAAATCATGTTCATTTTGCTATCATGAAAAAGGAGGGTGAGGATACAGAAGCAGATACCAATTAAGATTCTAGAACTGAAGGCTCGATAACATATAATGGTAGCTTAGACTGACGTCGTTGTAATAGGGGAAATAAGTGGACTACCTGAGAAATACTTTTATGTGCAAACTAATAGGACTTTATAATGGACTGGATGTGAGTATGAGAGAGAGATATTTGTATCATACGTGGCACCCAGTTTTGTGGCTGGAGGATTTTATCGAGGTGGGATAGAAATGAGGCAAAATTAAAAAAAAAAAAACATACAGACACACACACACGTACACGTGCATGCATGCACACACACACACACACATAGTTTAATTTTAAGTACTCGATTAAAAATATTAAGTAAGAGCTTGCGATGTATCACCAGAAACTAATTTGGTTTTGTCCTTTTGTTAAATTATTTGTTTTAATCTTATTTTTATTATCATATTACATTTAGCAAACTTCCTGGCTCTTATTATACAGTCTTCGAATTCTCCTAAAAATACATGACATCAGTCGGGCAATACCATAACATTTAATCAAATCTTTCTCATGCACATTTAGAATTTATTTATAATGTAGTCACTTTAAGGAAATTTTGCTCTTTCTCCTTTAGAGGACTATTTAATACAATCCTCATTTGTTGACTAACTCGATACTAGGAGCATCAAGAAATTGTGATTGTCTCTCTTAGATTTTGGAATCTGTTTCACTCACCAGAATCGTCTGAGAGTCATTTTATGAAGTAGGGATATGAAAGTGAATATCTCATCCGTTTTTTATTTCCTCTTAACATACCTATATAGGCCATGTTTCTCTATGGTTTATTATTTATTCAGTGACCTTTAAAATATTTAAAGCAATAGGATTTTCCTTCCTCAACTGAAGGAATGTTAAATATGCTCAAAAGGCTTTTGGTTAGCTATAATTTTCATGCTTCTAAAGCTGTGTTTGCCATTTTTACTTGTATTTTTCTGATAACATATTTTTATCATTGAGTAATGTCATTAGGTCATATTTACAGTTTTACTTTATAATAAGATATTGTTTGTATAAAATATATCTTTAAAGATTAAAATTTTGTTTTTCAATGAAATTCTATTATATAATAAATATTTTAAATTGGTTCAACTGCATTGAGAACGTAAATTTTCCTATTTCAATAAAATCAACAGATGGATCACGTTAAAAGCAATAAAACAAAAAAGAGAAATGATTTGAAAATGGTTAATTGATATTTAAATAATTAGTGTATCATCTTCATGTTCCAGAAGTTCATATATGACTGAATATATAAGCGAGTTTACATTCTTGGTAGAGGATTCAGAAGAACTTTAAAATGGAGATAATATTTGGAGAAGTCTTTACCATGAGTACATCAATTTAGAATATAGCTATCATTCAATAAATGTCAATCAAAATCCAGAAATTTAATTGGAGGCATAGAAATATCAAAGAGAAGATATGTCATATTTTATTTTCAGCTTTAGTTGACTGATAACCTAGGAATTATAATTAAGTTTACAAACTATTTTTGGTTTGTTTTTACCCTCAGTTTTTGCAGATTGAGTTATATGGTTTAGAAAATGCCAACTTGGATAACTGTTCCAAATCTTCTAAGAGACTTTAGACCTCAGACAACATGTCTAAAGTTGGTCTGTCTTCTCACCGTAAGCCAAAATAATTCCTAACACAGATTATTGAAATAGCATATGATAAGGGTTTTTAAGCATGACCCACAGTAGGAACCCTTTCCTCCTGGTTTTCACAACCTAGCACTCAGGTTGGCTCAGGATATGTGGCTGTTCTGCCCAGCCTTCAGAACAACAGAAGTGTTTGATTGTCAACAAAATCCGAAGGCTTTCTCTCCCTTCTCTTATTTATGTTCTGTGGAGTTCTGTATAAAAGCCTGTCTGCTTGGCAGGGTTTTGTTATCTTTGAAGGCAGGAGCTGTTTCTTAGATGTCATTTGCATTATTATAGTATGCAGTCCAATATCCACTTACTGAACTGAGCTGTTTTCATCTCTGAATTTTTTGTAATAGTGACACTTAAACTTCTTTTGAGTTTCCAGAAATTTCCTAATCCCTGTTAGAAAATCATATCAAATTACATCCTATTTTTGAAAACATGCATTTAGACTAAGTGGTTTGTAATTATTTGTGTATATTTCCTGGTCTTTTATCTCCAATTAACATTTGTCACACAATGAACTTTCATTAGACAATTGCCATCATTAGATAAGCTTCACTGAAAGCATCATTAATTTTGATTCCATTTATTTAATAAAACCCTATGGTTAATTAAAATCCTTGTGTACATTATAGGAGAAGTTTAATACCACAGATTATTCTAATTCTCATATGTAAAGAAAAATAGATTATTTCAAAGAATTTGAAAGATTGCCTGTTTTAAAATGTGTAGATACTCTCATTTTTATCTTTGTTGAATCATATTTTTAAGTTTAAAAACATCACATTAAGTTTTTTTGATGTTGTAGTAGTCTCCCCTATCCGTGGTGGGTATACTCCAAGACCCCAGTAGATGCCTGGAACCATGGATAGTACTGAATTCTATACATACCGTGTGTTTTCCTATACATATGTATTACCTGTGATAAACTTAAAATGAGATATAACTAATAATAAAATAGAATAACTATAACACTGGAGTATAATAAAAGTTATGCGAATGTGGTCTTTGTCTCTCGAAATATCTTATTACACTGTACTCACCATTCTTGTGATGATGTGAGATGACAAAATGCCTGTATGATGAGATGATATGAGGTGAATGACATAGTTATTGTGGTGTAGCATTCGGCTACTATTGACCTGACAATGCATCAAAGAATATGCTAGAGAAAAGGGGATGATGGCTTGATATAACACTGAGAGAAAAGATTGTATAATTATTACATATAAGGACTTGAGAGCAGGGTTAAGGGGTTTTGATCTTATCCTAAAATAAATAAATAAGAATCCATTGTTTTATACATGGAGTTATAAGATCTGAATTTTATATAGAGCCATTCTATAATAAATTTATTGCAAAAGGGCAAGAATGAGGGCAAGGATATTGACTAAAAACATCACTTCAGTGGTTAATCTAAGAGAGATTCAGTAATCCAGAAGAGGAGAATTGAGGGGGATTGTGAAAAATTGTGAAACTCTGTTGTGGGACAGGAACATCCTATACCTAAACTGTGCAGGTTTGAAAATACAGCTATATACTTTATAAATGACAAATATAAAATATTAACATAACATGTTATAATTACAAATAGAAATATAGTAACATATTTATTTATATACCCATAGTACAAGAAAACAATATAAAATCAGAAACTCATGCCTTTATCCTTTATCTCATCAAACAGAAAGTAAAAATAGGGGTGCTTGGGTGGCTCAGTCAGTTAAAAGTCTGACTTCAGCTCAGGTCATAATTTCATGGCTTGTGGGTTTGAGCTCCACATCAGGCTCTGTGCTGACATCTTGGAGCCTAGAGCCTGCTTTGGATTCTATATCTCCGTCTCCCTCTGCCCTTCCCCTGCTCATGCTCTGTCTCTCTCTTTCTTAAAAAATAAACAAACATTAAAAAATGATAAGGAGGAGGAATTGATGTGAGTTGATTTTCTTTTCTTTCTTTTTTTTTTTTTTTTTTTTTTTTGGATATTCCCAGATACTATCTTCTAAAAATACTACTAGGAAAGACATAGCGTGGCTCTTAGGATAGTGGGGACTCATGCTCTGTATACCCCAAATTTCGGAAGAACAATAAACAGGGCAAGATTTTTGTCTCAAAAAACCCATTCCGACTAATCCCTAGTCTTTTGGTCAAAGGAGTTTCAGGTGCTTTTAGACATAAACTACTGTGCTTACTCAGTGCTCTGTGGCATAGTTAACTCACGTCCATATTTGAATTGATGTATGTTGGGTAAGGTGCGTTGAATGGGTTTAGTGAATTTAGGGAAATGGAATTGGGAAGTTATTTTTGTTTTAATTGGACAATTGAGTGTGATGTTCCTGATTCTAAACATGTGCCTATAGAGATTCTAATGCATATTTTGAGAACATACCATGGTTTGATTCTTTTCCCCTAGCTCTTCCCAGAATACTTCATATATATACAAAAATGCCATTTAGGTCATAGGGTAGAAAGCATCTGCATGTCTACTTAATTTATCTTTTGTAAAGATTAGGTGGGCATCATGGTACTGAAGTTAAATGTTTCTAAGTGATCACAATCAATACATATTTTTAGTCCTGAGATTAATATTATATTCATATAACTCCTTAGATAAAATTTAAGATAATATATTAGGGAGAAAAAAATGTTATCTTTCTTCCACTCTTCCTCAGAGAGGGCAAAAAGGTAAAATAACTCTTGTGACTTGATTAAATAAAGGTATAACTACATTCACATTCTCAGAGCCAAGATTTACTCTAAAAGCAAACACCAATGCAATGTCAAAAAGCTAATCACCATTTCAAAAACTCTGCACAAATGTTGCAAATATATCTTAGCTTTCTTTTACTCCTTTTTGGGCAATGTGAGTTTTTATGAGTATAAGCATTTTCCTAAATAGAAATTTCCCTTAGGAAATTTAAATCCCAAATGTTTAAAGGTGCAAAGTATCCTTCCATTATACCTGTAAAGAATAAGCAAGTCAAGTGATGACAAGCAAAGAGTTGAAAGACAAGGGATGATTAATTTGCCAATAAAAGGACCAGTCTGCTGGAAGTTGAATGTAAAAGTTTTCATGCAGGAATACACAAAGAATTCTGGATAAGAACAGTAAATGAAGAGAGTAGAGGTACTGAGAATGGGGAATCTTGTCTTTATAGTCCTCTGAAATTTTGGTGGTGACAAACTCAAATGCATACAGTGGTCAGGTAAACAGCATAAATAAGTGCAGTTGATAACTCAGGTAAAATAGACAGTACGTGCCCTATGACTCCTCACAGCCAGCCTGTTTTCCAAAATTAAAAATATATATATGCCCAGTGTTTCCAGGTCTTCTGAATTTTCATAAGAAGAGAAAATTAAGAGGACTGTGAGTTGCCCTAATTTTAAAATCTTATCTTTATAAATCATACCACTTGAAAAAACAAAACTAGATTCAGCCTGTGGGTTACATTTAGCAAGGTTCATAATAATTTAAACAGTGGAAAGTGGTGGTTTAAGAAGTCAAAACTCTGATCTTCTGAAGATAGAAGGAGAACGGGTTGACTGGGGATGTCTCCTTGAGGATACAGGGTTCAGGACAAAGTCTGATTGTTACCTAAGGAGGAAGCGGCAGAGGTGAGGCATGAGTCTATCTCTTAATGAGTTCCCTGCCTCCAGGGAGAATTACTTGGCTCTCCTGTGTTTCAAGATGAAAAGATAATATCTCATCTTTCCTCAATCCTCACCCGCTGTTGTCTCCATTGAAATGACTGTGAGAGTAAGTGTAGGAAAGCTTGAGTTCTGTCAGGGTCTCATGAGAATATAAGAAGCACAAAGTCAAGGGGCTTAACAGGTCCCTTTCACTTTCCCAGCACCCAGACAAGTTGACACAAGGTAGGAGCTCAGTGAAAGGACTTGGGAGGGTGAGTGGCACAGGGATGTGAATACTCACACTTACTAAAGCATGCCTTGATAAAGATGCTGCACGTGATTATGTCTGTGCTTTTAGTCAGATAACGCTAGTAACTATTACCAGAAGGACTTAGAGAAAAAGATACTCAAGACAAGAAAACCAGGTGAAGGAATGTCTCAGAGAGAGAGGATAAGGAACTACAATAGAGCAGTGCGATTAAGCACTCATTGAAGCACCAGATGGAAAGCATTTTTCTACTCTATGTGTTACAGTTATTGGGGGGTCAAAATTTCAAATCACAAATGTCTCCAAAGATCTTTGCTTTCTATTGGATTATATTTCTATTTATTTATCTGTTTAAAAGCCAGAGTTAATTGGTTTGGTAATGCTTTGATGCTTCAATTTTAAAAGGCCTTGAATGTTTCTTTCAATCTGGTTATATTATACATAATCACAGAACATTTCAGTTAAATAAAGACAGTGTAGGAAGGAACTATACTGCAAATGAAAAACATTGACTTTCTGGAGATGCCACTGACAATCATTTAAATGTTAGGAAACTACTTTAGTCTCAAACTACTTTTTCTCTTATAAGCAGCACATTTCATTTTTGATAGTTGTAAGGTTATGTTGTTGCCTAGTTTCAATAGGTGAATAGGTTCCGAAAAGGGGCAGAACTGGTGTAAGTAAGTATGTCATTTCTCTTTCCTTCCCTTTCTAGCCAATTAAGAAAAATCTGATTTTCAAATGGCAATGTCTCACAGACTGCTGGCAAGCATTTCCATGCTTCCAAAAGTAGGAAATATGCTCCATGCCTGGGCTTTGGGCAGTTTCATTAGATTCCTGCACTTATGCCATAAACCTACTCTCTTAATTTGGATTCTGCTAAAATCAGAATGAGAGATCATGATTCAATTTATTCAGTAGAGTTTCTCAGGAAGTGAGAATGAGGGAGTGGGAAGAGTGAGACCAGAGAAAAATTAAAAGTCAGCAGAAGAAGCTTTATTAAAGATACTTTTGTAGGCAGTGGGGACATGATTGCACAATGACTTTAAGAAGTGATAATATTGGGGTGCCTGGGTGGCTTAGGCTGGGGTGCCTTGATCTGGGCTCAGGTCATGATCTCAGGGTTTGTGAGTTAGAGCCCCACATTGAGCTCTGTGTGGACAGCATGGAGCCTACTTGGGATTCTGTCTCTCCCTCTCTCTCTGCCCCTTCCCTGCTCTTTCTCTTATTCTCTCTCTCAAAATAAATAAATAAACTTTAAAAAAAGAAACATTAATGAGTGAATAATATATAACCGGGATTAACTGCATGAAAGGAAGGCGGTTCTGTTATTTATAAACTGCCTTCTAACTCCCATTGTTTGAAGCATACCTTGAGGGCACTGACCTCCTGTATTTTGAGTTATGCATGCATGGAGGCTAAACTGGCTCTGTTGTATAGGAAAAGACTCTAGACATGGAATAGATATTCAGCAAGCACTTGACTTGGGGAACTGTCATGATGAGGTGTGCTGACAGCAGTCAGAACCACTCACTTCAAATGCAGATGAAATCAGACAGAGGCTGGCCAAGAGGGGGTTCCCTGGGGACCAGATGTATTTGCTAAGTTTATCTCAGAAAGTATATCAAGGCCTGTTTTCTAGAAATACACCTGAAGGCCTGCTACACTCTATGTGCATTTAGTCTTTATCGTTCAGTTGACTTTAATCCTATAAGAAGTGCGATATATAAATCTTACTTGGAGTCTGCTCATCACACCTAACTTTTCTCTCAGTTTGTACCAAAGTCTCTGTTTATGATGGAGAGATTGTTAGTATTATAATGTTCTCACTTTGGGACACAGGTTACAAGTATATTCTTCAATATGGCTTTATCAGAAAGCCCTATATTTTGGAAGCTATTGAGCCTCATGAATAAAACTCATAATTTGATCCACTCTTCTTTTGGGTGCTTGTACATGATTAGAACCTGGGAAGAAGGAAAACTTTAAGAAACAAAACCACATCAGTGCCTAACACTTTGAATTGCCTTATAATTATTGTTCTGGGTACTCAACGGTCTTGAGCATCATTCTGATTAATAATCTGCTTGCATAATAAAGTATTTTTAATGATAGCATGTAAAATATATTTTAATAATGTACCTATAGAATTTCTCTAGACCCAATTACTCTATTAAATATCAGATAGACACTTTTATGACATATAAATAGTCATATTTATTTTGCCCTAGAAAACTAAATATAAGTGGATAATGACCTATAAATATCTGAAAATTGATATACTTTTATGAGGTAGTACATCATCGCAACTATTATTTTTAGCATCTTATTTTGTAGGACATAAAATATTAACTGCCTCAAGATTGTTATATATTATATAAAGAATCACCAATGATAAGGTCACTTGGCTTAATTTGCCATTGGTTTCCTTTTAGAAAGATTTATTATGAGTTAATGAGTAATAGAAAAGGTCTAAATTTTACATTTTAGGTCACTTTTGGATTTATTGCATATAACTATTTTACTTTGTAATATTAAATCAAACTATATTGCCCCTGAATTTAGAATTGGCGTTATGGATTCACATATATATGCTTTTAATTCAGAATGAGCCGGATATGCACAGTTTTCTTTTTCTGCATACAAGCAGTAAAGTCTTTTCTGAATGGTTTGCCATAGTACCAATAAATCAACACTATAAAAGTGAGAATTTTATCTCCTATTTAAAAAAGTTTATTTTAATGGCATTATGGAAAGCAAATGAAAAGTGAAAACACTTAAAAATCTATAATCACTAAGCAGTTATGTGCATTAACACATAAAAACATTAAAATCAAATCCAATTAAGAAATCAAATTATTTTAAGTGTACAATGTCCTGCCATATATATATGTGTGTGTGTGTGTGTGTGTATACATATATATATATGGCATCTTTCTAGGCAATGTGATACAATAGTGAACAAAAGACAGAAAAAATCCTGCCATTGAAGAGATTTAATTCTAGCCAGAAGAGATAATTTAATCATTAAGCGATAAAATGATTAGACAGTGATACTTGCTATAGAGGAACAAAAGAAGTAGGTAGGTAGAGGAAAATAGTATTATTTTATGTAATGTAGATAATCCTCTAAGAGGAACTCAACGTTTGAGACCTGATGAAATGAAGGAGAAAAATTATGCTCATGTCTGAGGGACACAATTCGTACCCAGGTAGAACAGTAGGTTAACTGGGGGAGTCAGGGAGAATGTAGTAGGAAATGAAATCAGAGAGGTAGCTAGGGACCAGGCTGATATCTCACATAGGGTTTAGCAGGCCAAAGTAAGGAGTATGTGCTACCTACAAAGCATTATGGGAAGCAGTGGAGGAGTTGAGCCTGGGAGTGAAATGATTATATGTATATTTAATGATCACTCTGGGTCCTGGATGAGGGATATTTTTAATGCAAAAAGAGTGAAAGACAAAAACAAGTTAAGATATTATAGTCAGGCAAGAGATGATGGTGGCTTGGATGAGAGTGATTGTAATGCAAGCTGTAAGAACTAGTTGAATTAAAATATATTTTGAAGATTAGCCAAAGAGATTTGCTGATGGACTTTATGGTGAAGTATAAACAGTAAAAATAACTTCATGATTTTGGCCTGAGAAACTGGTTATCAATGATGCCATCAGTGAGGTGAAAAATGGTGGTGGTAGAGCAGGGCAGAGATAAATCCTTAGAACTAGGAAATCAGTTTGAGATGTTTTATGAACATCCAAGTGGAAATGTTGAGTTGTTATTTGAATATAAGAGTTTGGAGTTCAGGGGAGAGACCAGAACTCATGAAATAAATTTGTTAATTTTTAATATATGTATGGTATTTAAACAAACAAAGACATGGATGAGATTACTTATCGAATATATCTAGTGAAGGGAGATCAAAAATGAAATTCTGAGTAGTTATTCAATCCATCAAAGGAAACAATGAGAACATTAGTGACTGCAGAAACATTTAGTTCAAAATTAGAAAGTGTTTTAGTAGAAGGAAAGGGGGAAAATGGTATTGGTAATATGACTAACATGAGGAAATATAATTTGTATTCGAATCTTACAATGTGGGGCTAATAGGTGACCTCCAACAAGAAAAGTTTAATTTTAATCTTGGATTGAAAGCATGATTTAGGAATGGGCTTGAAAAAGAATGAGAAGTGAGAAAATAGACATTCAATATGATTTGATAATACTGTTTTAAAAAGAGAGAAATGAGGGGCGCCTGAGTGCCTCAGTCAGTTACCTGTTGACTTCGGCTCAGATCATGAAAATGTGGTTCTGGATTCGAGGAGTGCATCCGGCTCTGCGCTGACAGTGCAGAGCCTCCTTCCGATTCTCTCTCTGGCCCTTCCCTGACCGTCTCCCTCTCTCTCTCTCAAAAATAAACATTTTAAAAAAAGAGAAATTAGAACTAGGTTAAGAGAGGTATAAAAGATGAGAAAGAGGTAAATATTAACATTTACATGCTGGTAGTAGTGACAGTATGAAGGGAAGAATTTATGTTACAGACAGTAATTGCAGGATGAATATCCTTTAATAGTAAGTGAGAAAGGACAAAATCAAATAGCCAGGGGAAGGGTTAATTATGGAAAAGAACAGAGAAAAATGGAAAAAATGCAGTGTAGAGTGCAAATTCACACAGAATGCAGTTTGGAGTTTCAGTGCCATGTCCGGCTCTGCACTGACAGCTCAGAGCCTGGAGCCTGCTTCGGATTCTGTGTCTCCCTCTCTCTCTGCCCTGCTTGCGCTTTGTCACTCTCTCTGTCTCTCAAAAATAAATAAACATTAAAAAAATTCTTTTCTGATCACTTGTATTTTCTCAGGAATATGAGACAGAGTTTCAAGTTGAAATTTAAGTAGAGGAAGGGTGATGGGGATTTAAAAAGAGAAGAGAGAACTAGAAATAATAGGGTAGGATACTGGGAAGTTGAATTGTTTAGAGACGTCACATTGTCATGACGCACGTAGCACTTCCTTAAGGTCCATGGTTAAGGGAAAAACCCTAAGTGTGTGTGTGTGTGTGTGTGTGTGTGTGTGTGTGTGTGTGTTTCTCCTGGCCTACACAATCCATGTGAGTGAAAAATATATGGAATGTTGGGATTAACATCAAAGTTGAGGTTTTTTAATGTGAGTATTATGGAATGGAAGAGAGGTAGGATAATGAAAGTAAGTGAAGTGATTATAAATTGTGAGCCATAGAATTTAGGCTGGGACAGGGGAGATAAGGTCTTAGTGGAGGAAGAGGCAAACATGGTGGTCTGGAAGTGGCCTTAATGAGCAACAATTCTTGAAAGACTTGCAAGTTTCTCATTTACTTCTTCAGCTAGGCTATGCCAACCCATTAGCCATTACTTTGCTTCTTTCCTCCAATGACTTCTGTCTTTTTTTTTTTTTTTGATGTTTATTTATTTTTTAGAGAGATTGAGAGTGAAAACAGGGCTCTGAGCTGTTAGCACAGAGCCTGAGGCGGTGTTCGAACTCATGAACTGCAAGATCATGACCAGAGCCAAAATCTGACGCTCAACTGACTGAACCACCCAGGTGTGGTTCAATCTTTTTGTACCACTCATTTTGTACCACTTTGCCTTATATTAGAGACCGTATTGGTGTGTTTATTTTCCCAAAGTTCCACTAACACACAATTTTTATATTATACTTTCATTAGAGGTTTGAAGTAATAATTTAAAGCAATTAGAAAAAACAGTCGAATATTAAATATTGTTCTCCTAAAAATGTGTTGGCTGTTTCTAACAAACAGAACTATCTAACTGGCCCTAAGGTTCTGGCTTATCAAAATCTTGTCATCTTTCCCTGCTAATAATCTCTATCTCCATCTCCATTTTCTTTACCTCCCTTTCCAGGAAAGCCACAGAAAGGGAAAAGCCTCATAAGTAACAACATTTCATATTTTTTCAATAAATGGTATTTATGGTAAAGTACATGGTATTTATGCTCACTCACATACAGTACAAAAGTCCCCAGTTGAGCACATTTCATTCACTCAGAATTTTCGATTAACATTTTACTGGTTCTCTCTTAGATATTAACTGATACTCAGGGAATATCTGATATTAAAAACATGTATACACACACCTCTAAATAAAGAAATACATGGAAAAAAGAAAACATGCAAAGAGGAAAAAATGAAATTTACAAATTAAGATAATACAAAGGATAAAATAATTGAAAACCCTATAAATACTATTACAGAGAAAAAAGAAGACTTCTTATCAACAAAAATTATAGGATACCCTAACAAATATCAGACAAGAAAGATTTTGGAAATTAAAAATGAGAGCTAAATGTTCTTTAACAATATAATAAAGGCATTGGAAAAACAGGCCTATCAAAATGAGCAAAAATAAAATGAAAATAAAAAGGAAAACTGATATAGTTATAATATTATAATAATACTAATAATATATTAATGCCTAATAAGGTTTTTGATATAACCATTTTGAGAGGAAGTAGTGAGAAAAATCTGTATAAACTGGTGAATAGAAATAGTGATAACACAGTAAAATCTTTATTTTCTATAGGAAAAATTATTTAGATAATGTAAAAAATTGGAAAAAAATAAGAAATAATAGTATAAACATACTATTTAGAAATATACAAGTAAGGGATGCCTGAGTGACTCAGTCGGTTTAACTTCTGGTTCTTGATTTTGGCTCAGGTCACGGTTTCATGGTTCATGATCAAGCCCCTAGTTTGGCTCTGCGCTGACAGCATGGAGCCTGATTGGGATTTTCTCTCCCTCTCTCTCTCTCCCTCCCTCACTTGCATGTATGTGCTCTCTCACTCTCTCAAAATAAATAAATAAACTAAAAAAAAAGGACATTGGAAGTAAAAACTATAAGAAATATTTCATTTTAAAATTTAAAAAAATTAATGATTATTTATTTTTGAGAGTGAGATAGAGTGCTAGCAGGGGAGAGGCAGAGAGAGAGGGAGACATAGAATCTGAAGCAGGCTCCAGGTTCCAAGCTGTCAGCACAGAGCCCAATGTGGGGCTCAAACTCATGAACTCCAAGATCTTCACCTGATCTGAGGTTGGATGCTTAACTGACTGAGCCACCCAGGTGCCCCAAAACCAGAAGAAATATTTTAAAATACTGAAAGAAGTTGCTTCTGAGACAGGTTTGTTAAATTTTCTATATTTGCCCTAAAATATTATCCCCCCACTCCTCACCCTACTTTAAGTTAAATCATTGCTAAGACATGGTTCACATTACATATAGGTGTGGAAATGAAAGAATTCTGAGGAATATGCAAATCTTCAAAAATTTAAAATTAGATTAGTCTTTGTACAGTGCCTATTTTTTCCTAGTTAGCAGACGCTAGACTGCCAACTACAACTAAAATTTTAAGTGTTTCTCTTACTTGATTTGTGATGTGATAATGATTTTTTAAATATAATTTTATATATATACACTATGAATATTCTAATATCCTCTTGAAATATCAAAACTTCTTTATTGGTTTAACCTCTTCCCTTAATGGTCCAGTTATATAAAAATATAAAAACCTATTATTAGAGAAGTATTCTCATCTTTATAGCTTATTAAGTGTACTTTTGGTTCTTGATCTTCCTCTCACTATCTACCACTTCATCTATACAATATGTATGTGTGTACCAAATGTTATGTCAATCTTAAATAAAATCAGTTTTTCCATGGCCTTCCCTTACTGCTTTGTTTAAATTTGCCTCCACACTCCCTCCTAACTTTATTTCAGCCCCATATAATCATTTGCCTACACAATTTTTCCCCATTGCAATTAATATCATTTGGCGCATATCGTGTTATAATCTCTCTCAGATATATCTATATTATGGAGAGAAAAAATATGAATGAGTTCTCTTTTGGTCAAAGCTTTCTAGTAGAAGTACGAGCATTTAATCCTCCCACCTTTCTAGGAAGCCATGTAGCAAGTTGTCAGTCTCTGACACACCTGGCCTGAAATGACAGCTAAGTCAATTCAGAAATGACTGTGCCTACAGAGACACTTGGGCTTCCCGAATTACTCCATAGTAAGTTCACCCAAGGGCTCATACCAGCCCATTGAACCAGGTGTGAAAATCTACTTTTACAATGGCACATGAGCTGGATATTCATAACTTTCCAATAAACCTTGAAATTAAGAAGAAAGCTCATTTCTTTTAATATGGGAAGCCTATAATAATTAACCCCAAAACAAGCATAAGTAACTGAGTTCAGAATTTAAATTTTCCTCGGAAAAGAGGCCAAGCATATTCAGATTTAGAGACTGAGTGGAAGCCCAAGGAATCATAAGTGGCCTCCCCACTAAATCGATTACATGGCATATGCTTTGTTGATGTATGTTTATGAGAGCATCATTCCAGAACAGCTTGAGTCCCCAAAGTAAAAGTAAATAAAAAAATGTTTCAGAATCCAATGAATCAATGAGAGGGAGTTAAAGGTTTTTTCATCAAAGACAGCAAGGGAAAATAGTTTGATTAATAGATGATTAGTTTAATGATACACCTTAATATTTATATATTATTACTATTCGTCTATTAATTAATATTTATTGAGCATGTATGATATGCGGCATATGGGCATGTCTCACCATCTCTACAATGATCTAATCTATCACTTAAACTACAGCTGACCCTCAAACAGCATGGTTTTGAATTACACGGGTCCACTTACACATGGATTTAAAAACAAATAAATATAGTACAGTATTATAAATGTATTTTCCTTATGATTTTCTTAATAATATTTTCTTTTCTCTAGCTTACTTTATTGTAAAAATAAAGTGTATAAGACATATAATGTACAAAATGCATGTTAACCAACAGTTTGTGTTATTGGTAAGACTTCCAGTCAACAGTAAGCTCTTAGTAAGCTCTTAGTAATGTTCTGGGAAAGTCAGTAAGTGGATTTTTGACTGCAGGGGGGTCGGTGCGCCTAACCCTCATTCAAGAGTCAACTGTAATTACAAAGCCTTATGATTTGTCTTTCTGCTTCTATTGAAACTCTGCAGTCTGTTCACCACACAGGAGTTAGAGTTATTTATTAAGCATGTAAATGGGAAAAAAAAGAAACCTTATTTTAAATCTCTCTCCCTCCTCAAGTTACTGCCCCATTTCTTGCTTCCATCTTAAAAAATGTAAAGCTTCCTTTAATATATTGTGCATGTTCACTCTCAGCAATCTAATTTTCTCATATTATCTCTTAAATCCACTTCAAATAGACTTTTGCACCCTCCACTCTAGCCAAATTGCTTCCTTGATAATGTCACCAATGGCGTTTCCATTGCTTCTCCAGTGATTAGTACTTAGTCCTTATTTTATGTGACCTAACAATAACATTTGACACTGTTGATCATTTTCTCTACTTGAAAGAATTTACATGGCTTTCTTCACTTCGTCTTCCTTTTTCTTCCTGTATCTTTGACTTCTCTTTTCAGTTTCCTGTACCGATTCCTCTTCCTCTCATGGACCCCTAAATATTGCAGGGCACCTGGGCTCAGTCTTTAGTCCTCTTCCCTGTTCTATCTATATTCACTTCTGTGTGATCTTATCTAGTGTTATATTTGTATATCTGAAGGCTCTTAAAATGTATGTTTTCATTCTAGACTATCTCATACAGCCTACTGTGTACTCAACTTCTCCACTGTGGTGTCTGATTGGCAAATCAATCTTAGTATTTTTTTTGCTTTTTTGAGAGAGAGAGAGAGATAAAGAGAGCACACATGCATGAGCAAGGAAGGGGCATGTGGGAGGGAGAGACAGACAGAGAAAGAGAGACAGAAAGAGGGAGAGAGAGAGACTGAGAGAGAGAGAGAGAGAGAGAGAGAATCTCAAGGAGGCTCCTGCCCTGTGTGGAGCTCTATGCAGGGCTCGATCCCAAGACCCTGGGATCATCACCCGAGCCAAAATCAAGAGTCAGACGTTCAACCCACTGAGCCACCCAGATGCCTCCAATCTTAAATTTTGAAACAACATTAAGCACATTAGCTTCCAATAAAAACAGGTTGTGGGGAAAAAAAGGACATGCTAACCCTTCAAAGTTTACAATGAATTTAAAATATCAGAACAATGTGTTACATCAAATAATTTTACAAAATGTGTTTCTCAGTCCTATTGAGCTCAGTATGTCATTTCTTGTTTTAACACTGTTCGCAAGCAGT
>CM053577.1:88025405-88046277 GCA_028646485.1 Cryptoprocta ferox | reverse complement strand
TTTTTTTTATCAATTTTGCTTTCCAATCTTATTTCTATTTTTCTAGTGTATTTTACTCCTGAGAGAATAGAATGTAATATTAGATACACTTACTTAGTTTCCCTCAGGAAAGGAACCCAAGAGATCCCAGTGGTATAAAAGCCAAACATTAATAAATTCAAACGAGATTTTAATACATTTTTGCTGGATTCACATAATTAATATTGGCAATAAAAATAATATAGCCTTTTGTATTTCATAAAGTTTCTCAGCAAAAGTTTAGAAGGCTAATATGTTTTCCTTTCCTTAGTTCTTTGATGACTGTTCTCTTTGTAAATGGATAGCATTTGTGTTGTGGAATAATTGATATTAAGACAGCTAACTCCAAATCATATTTTTCTGCTAGAAGTTTAAATTCACAATGGCTCCTTGATTCCTGGCATATAAGTATATTTAAAAGAGCTAAACTTACTGTATTTTTAGATGACCTTTGTGTAATTGACATGACAGTATTATTTCTCTTAGTTTATTCATATACTGATACTTCTCTGCATTGTAAAACTAGAAACATAAGTCAGATACACCTCAAGTCAAAATAGCATAAAATTGTAAAATGCCTTGGGACGCCTGGGTGGCTCAGTTGGTTAGGTGGCCAACTTCGGCTGGGGTCATGATCCTGCAGTTCATGAGTTTGAGCCCGGCATTCGGCTCTGTGTTGACAGCTCAGAGCCTGGTGCCTGCTTCGAATTTTGTGACTCCCACTCTCTCTGTCCCTCTCCAGCTCACACTCTGTCTTTCAAAAATGAATAAACATTAAAAAAAATTCAAAAAAAGTGTAAAAAGCCTTCAAATATTATTCATATACTTCTTAGTTGTTAGCAAATGATACACTAAAAAGCACAATTTTTGTTCCTACTAATTTCTTTTACTAAAATCTCTTGCACTTCCTGTGCTATGTGCACGCATCAGGTTATTTCAGGTTTTGGAGAATTAATATAATATTGCCAATATTTTACAGACAGCCATATGATGATACAGACAGGGCAGTTAGAGGTTTACCTGTATAACCAGGAGCACAGAGGCAGCTGTATCCACCAGTTCTGTTGACACAGTCTTCTCCATCTAGACAAGGTGAGATTTCACATTCATCCATATCCAATTCACAAAAAGATCCATGGTAACCTGGTTCACAGATGTACACAAATCTAGAGAAAAGTAGGAAAATGAGAAATTGTATGTAATAAGAAAAAGCATTTAATTATATACATAATTTATATATACATTTAAAATGTTAGCCTTTTAATTTAAATCAGTGGTAGTATTTTCTTTTCATTTTTTTTCCTGTTGGAGAAAATACAAATTACCTTTGTTGGTTCACAACCTGGACAGTTCCTCAAGTGAAATTTAAAACTGGTTCCCACAGATTCAAGACAAGGAGAGCCAAAGAAAGAAGCAAACCACTCCAAATGGGTAGGTGGCAGGTTTAATATGGAAGAGAACTTACATTCCAGGCTTGTCTTAGGCACCCATAAGACAAGGAGATCTTCACACACACTCCCCAAATATTAAAATTTTATATAAAGCCATTAATGAGGTTGTCATGTATCAAGCCCAGACGGTTTCAATAACGCATTACTCTCTCAAAACTTTGTCACTGAAGTGACTCTTAATTGGGAATAGTGAACAGAACATACATTCCAAGGACAAGGGGAAGAAGTGAGGTGCCTCCTAATTGCCGGGATCCAGTTTACAGGTCAACACGAGGTCATATCCTCTCAATGACTTCCTTCAACAAACTTCTAGATATTCTTCCCCTTAAATGTTCTTTATGTGAGGAATTTAAAAAAAATGAATGCATTTGGGTAAATAATTAATATAACTTTGATAAATACTATTGAGCTTTATTCTGTACTGTATTCATTTTATTATTGCATAAATATAAAACTTTATATCCTATGTTAACAACTGGGAATTATTCTGCCCATTTATTGTATGATATTTTTGATACAGAAGGCTTTCTGGTTTTAAATTTTAAAAAATCATTTTAGGGAAAACAATCTCATTGCTTAACTGTATTGACAGATGTTGAAGAAATTGGATGTAATTCAATGATTAGATGTCAGGTTCAAAGTATCATGCACTTATTAGAGGGAGGGTCTCTTAAAAGCCTTGCCATTGAGAATGGTTATAACTATGTGTGGCAGAGTCACCCTGAATTTATTTTTAGTCTATTCCTGGATATTTTGCTGAATATGTTTTTGCTTCAACATTAATCAGTCTGTATCTATTTGCCAGAAGATAAGAGACCAATTCTCCTGAAATGGAATTGTGACTAGTTTTAGTCACATGATAGACCAATAAATAATGTTAAGAAGAGAAAGCAATACTTTAATCTTTTAATTTGTATATTCATAGAAAAATTCATGAGAACATGACTAATTTCCACAGATAAAATTAAATGGAGTGGAAAATACACTTAGAAAAAAAGCTCTATATAGTTTTTTTTTTTCTTTCTCCTTTTGCAGAAGTCTAGATAAAAGTGCTTTCCCATGTTTTCTTGTAATGTTTTGAAACAGATTTTTATTCTGATTTTTCAAAGGAACTCTTCCTAATTAACTTCGGTTTCAACATAATTGTAGTTACAAAACATTCATCATACATTAATTGATTGAGTGCCAGACATTAGTCAGGTACCCAAATCCAAGTGCTTGGATAAGGCTTGGGCTTATTTTTTAAATTCTCATAGAGAAGTTAGGGGCATTGATATGTAAACATTACAGTAAATATATGCCAATAGAGAAAGGTGTGAAGTCTATAAAAACAGAGCTAACTGCTAGAGAAGGTGACAGGAAAGGTTTTACTGGTTAGTCGATAAAGAAAGAATGGAGTTTTTGTACCAGTTGGACAGAAGGCATTAAAATTCCATGTGCAATATCATGCTGGTGTAAAAGAGATTTGTTATTTCTCAAGAGCACTCCATGTAACTAGGATTTTGACCAAAATCACTTCTTAGAGTGATCTAATTACTATGACTCTTGAACTTCTGTTCAAATAGCAAAAATTTTCTTCATCTCCACTTTCTCACTAGCATCTTCTAATATAGTCAAGAAAATGTAATGAATCTTTTAAATGCCTTACTAAAATCAAGATACATTCATTAATTATACTCCCATTGATTGCTGTCGTGTGTTCCCAGTGAATCAATGATGATTCTGAGGGATCACAGAGTAGGCAGGAGTTCAACAATGTTTTCAGTTATAGCAGTAAAAGGTATGTCCAGGAATTAATTTTTTTCACACTGATAGATTTGAAAATGTTTTATTAATATAAAATACATCAGATAATGAGTTTGAACTCAATTTATACATCTGTTGCAAGTATTTCAGACTGTTCTATCATTCCTCCAGAAATTACTAAATCTATTCTTTACTCTGGAAGAATGAATATTAGAAATTATTTTGGGACATCTTTCCTGTCAATGATGGATTTATATTAATGATCATTGATTTTCTCAATCTCTTATAAACATTTATTCATTAAATTTACAGAATTCTCTCACTCTGTGTGTATGTGTATGTGTCTCTTTTTTGTCTCCTTCTCTCTTTTTGAAAACTTGGAAATATCCATCCCTTGCCTTTTGCCACCCAAATTTTGTTTCCTGTGATTACAAAAAGGTTTGTAATGGCTTCATAATCATGATCATGTACCGTAGAATCTGGAGATTTCAACCAACTTAAAATAGGAGATATTCTCCACTGATGCTTCTAAACTAAATCAGTCATCATTATACTCTGCCAAACAGTGCTTTTTTTAGAATAAAAAAGTTTACTTATTTTTAAGAGAGAGAGAGAGAGAATATGAGCAGGGGTGGGGCATTAAGAGAGGGGGACAGAGGATCTGAAAGAGGGTCTGGGCTGACAGCAGGGATGCAAGAGCGTGAATTTATGAACCGTGAGATAATGACCTGAAGAAAAGTTGTAAGCGTAACCAACTGAGCCAACCAGGCACCTTCAAATAGTGTTTTTCTAACTCCTCATTTGATTCACATTTACTAGATGACATATGACTGTTAAGATGGGCTTTTCCTTTTCATTCATTCATTCATTCTTCATTCATTCACCCATCCATCTGTCCCTGCATCCATCCATCCATTCATTCAATTACCAATTTGTATCTAAATGGAATCATGACTTTTTATTTTATTCAGTGGGTCAAATATATAACTCTTTTTATTTATTTGATGCTTAGTTTGTCTGATATTTGGATAGTGAGGACCTCTTCAAGATTTCTCCTATCTCCTTTTAACATCTCCATCATTCTTTGAATACTCTCTTACTTTCCAGCATAAGATGTTCCAGGTTAATGTTATACGTTTCCGTTTCTAGATCCGGAATCAGCCATTTCTTCTAAGAGTCCTGGATCCTTTAAATGAAGAATGTTATTTAGAAACCAAGATAATTTCCAGGTGTATGTGTATTTATGTATATGTATACATTTAGTTCTGTGTATATAACTATATGTCTGTGTATACATATGGCACATATATGTCCATCTTTATATGTAGTTTTATGTATGTGTGTATATATGTGTATTATAAACACATACATATAAAAGTATGAATTCATACTAATTTCCCAATTCTAATTTAACATAATAGGGTTCATTTTAGTCTAGCTGATTTCTGTATTGGGAGTTCATTTTCTAACAATAAGAAACCTTGCTTTTATTGTTTTAAACATATTTACTTCCTCCATTAGTTAATATGAAATATTTTTCATGTTCTTTGTCTTCTTGTTATGGTGAAGATATGAGATTCTTGTTAATTTTATTCTTTTGTTTGTATCATTTTGAGGATGTATGAGAAGATTCAGATTTTCTCAATTACCCAGAATTCTCTTTTGCTCATTATTCGAGTTTAGTTACTTTCTTAGTTTTAGCTTCCTGGATTCTTTTACAGATTTTACCAAAAGTTTTTTTATTTTTATTTTTTATTTATTATTTGTCATATAATAGTAGGCAAATTCCCATGAAAATCAAATCATTATTCCAGAACAGATCATCTACCTTGAATCTCTGGGCCTACCTAGTCTTTCCCAGAAGAATTAAAATGTATATATATACTCTCTCTCCCTTCCTTACCCCCACCTCCTTCCCTCTCTTCCCTGCTCTTGCTCCCCACACCTCCTATCAGTCTCAAATAGGAGAGATAGTCAAAGTGCAGCACATTGCAACTTGTTCTCTATGCACCTACCTTGGCCCTTCAAATGAGAGTGCATAAGGAGTGTCTAAAAGGAATGCCACCAGATCCCTCCTCCTACTGGCCTCCAGCTAAAATATACAATCACTTCAGCTTTGGTGTATGTTTCCTTTCATTATTATTTGCTGAGATCCCCATCCCTACATTTGAGACCACATCTACCTAGGCTAAGGGGAAATAAAACTGAAACTTGATTTTTATTAATGTCTTAAGTGACCCAGTTAATTTTATGGTAATATTGAATTATATATTAAAAGTCTCTAAAACATTTTCTTCTTTTGATGAAACCCTATTCTAACAACTTTTAAAACACAAATATGCATATATTAAAAATAGCCTGTCCCGAAGCAACAATTAAGACCATGAAGTTTGTAATATATTTTTGACAACATTGACATTTCTAATATAAAGTCAAGGTTTTACTTCATAAGTTTTAGTGGAATTAAACTTAAATAGGTTGCCAAGGTATGGAACAATTTTTGTTCAAAATTCCTTTAATTTGATAGTCACCTAAAATTTTCCAGATAGGTTTTCAACATACTTTTTCAAAACTGAAATGAATTTTAACAGGTGACTTCTAAAGAAAATTCAATACATTGAAAAAAGGCAGAGATAAAGAAGAGTAACTTTATATTTCATAAAGTGATATTGCCATAATGAAAGGAGAGAGAAAAATGTAAGATAATCACATGGGCTTGTAGCCCTAAAATGTGCCCCTGCTTTACATTATTCTTTTATCTTGTTTCCATCTTATTTCAGGTAAGAAAGCAGTTAATAAGTAGAGAAGTTGTTTTTATGCTTCTAGAAAGCCACGTTATTTTAAAATATACCACTAAATTGATTAAATCACATTACAAGATCCAAAATATAGGTTTTTAATGAGAGTTTTAGTTTTAAAATCCATTTGTTATATTAAGATTTAATATATATTTCTTCTAATAGATCATTTCATAAAAATTAGAGTCCAAGAGACAAAAATAAACTACAAAAACTGTTGCAGGTAAAATTTGTATATGATTAAAATGTGTTAGCCTGGAGCACCTGGATGGCTCAGTTGCTTGAGTTTACAACTTCGTCTCAGGTCATTATTTCAGGGCTTGTGAGTTCCAGCCCTGCATTGGTCTCTGTCGGTGCAGAGTTGCTTCAGATCCTCTGTCCCTCTCTCTTTCTGTCCCCCTACCCACCCACACCCTGCCGCTTGTTCTTCTCTCTCTCACTATCCTTCACTCTTACTCTCAAAAATAAATAAATATTAAAAAATCTTAGCCTATGTTGCAGCTATTCAAATTTTAAGAGAATTTATAATACATTTTAAAGCAATTTATACCTCTTTCTTGTAATTCTATATTGCATTCTTGAACTTTCTTTATAATTAATGATATTTCTTAATCTTAAAATGAATAATCTATATTTGTGACATGGATAAGGATTCTTATACTAAAATTTTATGAAAAGTTAAAGTTAAATAAATCTTTTAAATAATATTTAAAATTTTTAATCCGTTATAAGATATAATGTAAAACTTACCATCTGGTTATAATTTTTAATGAATAAAAGCATATTTAAGTATACAAACATATATAATAAAAAATAAACACAATACTTGTAAAATTTGCACATGGAAAAACTATAAAATTTAATATTAATCTAAGAAAATAATAAACATGCTACGATATGCACAGTTTATTTTTTGTTTTAACTTACCATCTTCAAGATGTTGTACTTAAGATACTGTACATTTCGTGTATCTCAAGCCAAAGGAAGTAGAAAAAAGTAAACCAACTTTTTCTACCCAATATATTTTCTCAATACAGTGATTACTTTTAAAATAGTCTTTATATGTCATTATTATAATTTTACTGCACATGGGTGTGGAAACAATGGTGTTATGGAAAAATATTCAGTAGATTATAAGTCATTTAGATTAATAATTAATTTCTAGGCAACCAATTTATAGAAGAATCTATTGATTTTTGTCTCTTAAATATACATTAACCAGTCATTTTCAACTTTGTAACAGTAAAGAATTGCTAAACTCATGAATATCACATACCGATTGGTCAAAATATTCTTGTTGATAATGATTTCTGTGTGATAATCATACCAGCCATTTGGAAATTTTCCTTATTCTACACCCTTTGAATGGACAAAACACTGTTACTGTAATTGTTATGGTGAATTCTTTCTTTAGAAGTATATTTTTAGTAGTTAAATATTATTATCAGTTATCTAAGTAAACTGATGACTGTGGCATAAAAAGACAGTTCTATTGGAACGTATGTAATCAAGTGTCAGAAAATGTCAATTCTAGTGTCCAGAAAATGTCAACTCTAGTGTCCAGTTTGCATAGTTTGTAGTTGAATTAGGACTGTTATATCTCTAGGAATTCATCTTTAAATAATTAGTCATTAATCATTGCAAGCCTTGGCTTCAATAACTGAAAGAGAGAATAGGACAGATTAAAACTATAGATGTAATAACAAAGTACATTATATAATAATTACTATTTTTAATATTTTATTGTGTCTCTATAGTTTAATTTTTACTAAACATACAACTGGTTTTAAATGAGTTGTTAGATTATTTCAAAAAATGTTAATGGTAAGTTAATATCAACATGCTAAAAAACACCAAAAGAAACTCCTATATCAAAAAACATAATCTTTGAAAACAGAATATGATTACCTATATTTCAGCTGTTGATGATTTTTTCTCTTTGAAAGATTTTAATGCATTGAAAATGGCCTTTGTTATACCAATTTAAACAATGCAATTTTTTGAGAATAGAATAATCAACCTCATATACTCATCATACATATTTAACATATCTCAATCTTTTTCCAAATTGCTGAATGATTTTAAGGAAAATGTATTTAACATATATTTGAAAACCCTTTGTATACATCCTTATTCATTTTTCATTCCTTTCTACTGGGAAGAAATCACTATTCTTAGGTTGATATGCATTCTTCAAAATATGTTTTAAAATTTCATTAAATGTTATTTTAGTACCTCCAAAGTAAAATATTGATGTGTAAACCTAATAATATATGTGCACTATTCATATCAGGAAAATTACAAAACTCTGATAAATGAAATCAAAGAAAAATTAAATGGAGGGATACTACATGTTCATGCATAAGAAGACAATATATATTGTCAAGATGTCAGTTCTGCCCAACTTGATTTCTAGATTTGATGAAATCCCATTCAAAATCCAAGTAAGTTATTCTGTAGATAGTAATAAAACAATTCTTACAATTATAGGGAGAGGCTAAATACTCAATGTTGAGGGAACAAAGTTGAAGGACTGAAACTGCCTGCCTTTAAGACTTAGTATAAACCTATGGTAATCAAGATAGTGTGGTATTATCAAAAGAATAGAACAGAATATGGAGCTCAGAAATATACCTACATAACTACTGTGAACTGACCTTCGACAAAAGACAAAGACAATTCAATGGAGAAAAGATGGTCTGTTTTTTTTTTTTTCAACATATGGTGTTGGAACAATTGGACATCCATATTGAAAATTTTTAAAATCTAGACATAGACCTTAAACTCCTTGTATAAGTTAACTCAAAATGAATCAAATACTCAATGAAAATTGCAAAATTATAGAAACTCCTCAAAGAAAGGAGAAAATCTCGATGACCTTGGATTTGGTTGTTTTTTAAATATGACAAAGGAAGAATTGATAAGATAGGCTTAATTAAAATTAGAAAAAATTGTGTTCTGTGAAAGACAATGTCAGAAGAATAATAAAAGCCACAGACTGGAAGAAGATATTTGCAAAAGACATATCTAATAAATGATTATTATCCAAAATATACAAATACTAAAAATTCAACAATAAGAAAACAAACAATCTAAATAAAATATGGGCCCATGTTCTTAACAGATAACCTCACCAAGGACGACCTACTGATGTCCAATCAGCATATGAAAAGTGCTCTATATCATATGTCATAAGGGAAATGCAAATCAAAACAATAAAATACCACTACACACCTTTTAGACTAGCCAAAATCCAGAACACTGACAATACCAAATTCTCATAAGAATGTGAAGCAACAGGAACTCTCATTCACTGGCGATGGGAATGCAAAATGGTACAAGCCAACTGGGAAAATGGTTTGGCATTTTCTTACATAATATTTTACTAAATAATATGTTATATACATTTCCAGAAAGAAATCGCCTTGGGGTTCCAAATATTTCCTGTATATTATACAATCATCTTCAAAGGATGTCTGTGAATAAAGGCCATGACACATCCGTTTCCTTTCTTACACGTCCAATTTCCAGGGAGGGCCTCTGGAAAAAGATGATGGCACAAGGCAGTTCAACACTAATCAAGTGGTCAAAAGTCATATCCAAAAATCTCCAACATCTGTTTCATGTCGGGAAGAGGCTATTTCAGTCAGAATATTGTATTGGCAGCAGTTTTTCCTATATATAAGACAAGCTTGAAGATTAAGATTTACAAAACCTCTTCAACATTCTGCATGTTGGTTACCAGATTGTTCACCATTAGTAATTGGCTTTCCATCAAGCTTTTAAAGGTATTCTAAGTTTGATAAACACTTTGATGTTATCAGCTATATTGCATAGTGAACATCAACTTTACAATCAATTTGGTTTTTTGGAAATGAACTCATAGTTTTCGTGTTCATGAATCTACCCCAGGGTTCTATTTGAAACTTCTTTTAAATATTTTTTAAATGTTTTTTATTTATTTTTGAGAGACAGAGAGAGACACACAAGTAGGGGAGGGTCAGAGAGAGAGGCAGATACAGAATCCGAAGACAGGCTCCAGGCTCTGAGCTAGCTGTCAGCACAGAGCCTGATGCGGGGCTTGAACCCATGAACCATGAGATGATGACCTGAGCTGAAGTCAGATGTTTAACCAACTGAGCCACCCAGGCACTTCGAATTTAAAACTTTTTTTAATGTTTATTTTAGAGAGAGACAGAGAATGAGCAAGGGAGGGGCAGAGACAGAGAGGGAGATACAGAATCTGAAGCAGGCTCCAGGCTCTGAGCTGACAGCACTCAGAACTCATGAAGCACAAGATCATGACCTGAGCCAAAGTGAGATGCTTAACCAACTCTGCCACCCAGGCACCCCCACAGCGTTCTCTTTTAAGCAGAGGGCATATTGTCTGACTTCTTTCTCTAGCTCTTTGAGATCTCATATTGGAACATGGAAGAGTGGTCTTTAAAGACCATAAAATTAATTGATGTGAAGTACCTTCAGGGAAAATTGGGAAATCTAGGCAATTTGTGACACAGGCTTCAGTTTGCATATTTTCTGTGAGCTTATTTGCCAGTTACTGATCCTATCTTCTGTTTGGTTGACAGCATTTCTTTTTTTAATCTTAATTCTTTACCACTCTTATTGCTGGCCATAGCTTGACCATGGGAAGAATGTTTGCCCCACACTTTCAGGCACAGCTACAGTTATTGTTTTTGCACAGTGATCTGCAGGTAAGGATGAAGGGCACTATTTCAGAGCCTAGGGCTTAAAAGGTTTGCATGTTTTCTGCTTGTTCTCTTGAATTTCTGTCACTCTGTGAGAAGAACATGCTAGTCCAATAAAAATAAGAGACACTAGGAGCACAGCCATTTCAGGTGACATAACAGACTAGCAAACTCTTCTCCCTCCTCAGCTAGATCCCAGAGAAATTTAGATGAACCCAGCCTATATGATAGCCAAATACCAGTAATCCACAGATGTGAAAATATTAATAAATAATTATTTTTAAGCAAAAACAACAAATAATATAGTCTGTATAGTAACTTTGAAGGAGTTCATATACCCTGTAGACAAAGGATAGATATGGCTAAGGAATTTAACCTTTGAATTCACTTTAAGCTCCATTAGTGGTAGAGGCTAAACCTCTCCTGTGTCTTATGGAATCTGTATTTTTTTGCATGTAAGACTCCCTCTAAATTCCGCTGAAGGAGTTAAGTTATAAAATGTTGCCAGTTTTCCCTTGCTCATTCCCCAACATTTCTGATTGGTTCTAGCACATAAAAAGGGTTAGATGCCAACTTTGCCGATGAGAGATGTAAACAAGTACTTAACTGGAAACATCTAGGCTATACCCTAGAAGAGCTGCATAACCCCACAGAGTTGGGGAGCATCAGACCAAAGGAGAATACATATAAAATTTAATGAGCTAAACTTATTAACATGAATGGGGAAAAAAGATTCAATGTGCTAATATTAGCATCCTGGGTATGGTGTTAGATAAATTGGCTAACCAAAAACAGGAGTTAATTCCAGCTTAGATTAGTCAGGTAGAAGTGCCAGGGTATTCTTGGTACATATTAGGAGAAGTTCACAGGCTTATTGTTACGGAAATTTCTTGAATGGGTTTATCATGTGTAAGCTATTCAGCTGCCCTTTAATTTTTATCCCAAAAGAATAAAGGAGGGCATTCCTATCTCCTAGGAAGAAACTCCATTCACCCAGGAGGCCATTCTATTCACCAACATCAAAAAGAGTGTTGGTGAGGGAGCACTAGGGTCTTGATGAACTTTGTGGTGATTGTCCTTTATAGGCTGGAGTGAATGTGGGATATTACAGTAAAATTTGGTTCCCTGGTATAAATTAGAATAATGGGATTCAAGAATGGATAAAAACTGTTGGATATGCTTGACTATAATATTTAAAAATGAGGATATAGCCACATAAGTCAGAGAAACCGATGGTAACTGGTAGTGATTCAGACATCCTTGACAGTGGTTAATCAGTGATGAGTTTCTAGAAATAAAATAAATGGACAATCTGTTATTGTGCTACTTTACATAAACAGAATTAAGTATGTAGGTCTGCAGGACAGAAACACAATTCAATTTGCCTATGTAGGGATTCCTAGCCTCTTACACAATTTCAGACTTATGCTATGTCATGGACTCAGTGCCTCAACTGAAAGACAGTAAGTTCCTTTGAAGAAGGATCTTGCCATATAGTTACATGTGTTCCATGTATCTTCCTGAAGCCTTCCTCAGAGGTTTCTGAGCCCATTTACCAGTATGATTGCTCACTGATGAAAGAAAGATATTCAGGCCTTCTAGGAGTTCTTGGGTGATGAATGGCCCTAAAAGTATTCTTATCTTTGAAATACCCCTTTCCACAGTAGGAGTGCACAATTATTTAGATATAGTAGATGGATCATAAATCCATCTTTGGTTTTGTTTTGTTTTATTTCCCCCCACAGTCCCTGAATATATAATGTAGTCAATTACTTAGTAGTAGAATAGTAATAGAATCTCCACATTGGAATAAGAACTGTTACAAAGGAAAGCCCAACTGGAAGATCTTGAAATGCCCCTTTAGACTTATCAGGATTTTAAACCAAAAGCAATTCTGTATCCCTATGGAACTACTAGTGATTAGTATCCCCTTCAAGGCTTGTGAGTTACAGGAGTGGTAATTCAAAGCATGTCTCTATTTACTTCACTAGATTGGACAGTGCAAAAGTCACATGGCCATAGAAAATAGTAGAAATAATAGAAGATTATCAGAAACTCAAGCAGGTTGTGATATAAATTTTGAGAGCAATTCTAGATGTTAGAACACTTGTAACCCTTGGTGCCTGGAGAGCAATGGTGATCCGGCAAATGAGTCTTATTTATCCTAATCAATGTGTGTCCAGTTGAATTTGTCCAACTGTTTTTTTTGAAAGGTATTTAAAAAGGCCTAAATAAAGACATGGCAATTCTTTGCAAATTGATCTACAAATTCAATGAAATCCCAATAAAAATTCTACCTGGTCTTTGCTTGTTTGAATGTAGGGATTTATGAGAAACATGTTGATTGCAACAGAAGAAACTGTCCAAAATAACTAAAGCTTCTGGAAGAAGATTAAAAATATTACATTACCAATATTGAGATATTTCAAAGGTAAGTAAGTAAGAGTTATCATACTGGCACATAGATGGCTAATTGAATTAAGGAAACAGAATAGAGGCAAAGAAATAAACAAGTTCATTTATAGGGATTTGATCTGCAACCAAGAAGGTATTGTAGATCAGGCCTAGCAGTAAGTAACAGATGAACTTATGCAATACATATAGCAGGCACAATTGGTTAAGCATATGGAAAAATGAACATAACATTCCTACTTTATACCACACATACACAACATACCACACACACACACACACACACACACAGAATTTCCAGATAAATTGATTTGAATATGAAGGGCGAAACTTTAAGTATTTTATTTTTATTTTTAAAAAAGTTTTTAAGTGTATTCATTTTTGAGAGAAACAGATACAGTGAGTGAGTGGAGGAGGGGCAGAGAGAGAGGGAAACACAGAATTCAAAGCAGGCTCCAGGCTCCAAGCTGTCAGCATAGAGCCTCATGCAGGGCTCAGGGCTCTAACTCACGAACCATGAGATCATCACCTGAGCAGAAGTCGGATGTTTAACTGATTGAGCCACCCAGGTGCACGAAAACTCTAAATATTTTAAAGGGAAATATAAGCTACATCTTTTTGTCCTAGAATAAACTTTTTTAAAAATATACAACCACTTTTGAATCCCTGGATTAAATCTTACTTGATCATGGCCAATGATGTTTAAAAAATCTATTATTGGATTGAGTTGCAAATATTTTGTTAAGGATTTTTATACCTATGTTCATCTGAGATATTGACCTGTAGTTTTCTTTTTTTGTTGGGTCTTTATCTGGGTTTTTGTTTGTTTGTTTGTTTGCTTTTGTTTTTACGACGGTAATTGTGGCCTCTAGAATACATTTGGACATTTTCCTATCTCTTCTATTTTTTGGAATAGTTTGAGAAGAATAGTGATTAGCTCCTCTTTAAGTAGGATAAAAAAAGATAAAAACAAACAAGATAAACCTTTTAAACAAGATAAAAAAAAAGCAACCCATAAACAAACTGATTAATTTGGTTAAATTAAAATTAAATTTTAGCACTCAAAACATCATAAAGATGGTGAAATGTCAAGCCACAATCAATAGAATATTTTCAGTACATATAGTACAACTAATGAAAACAGTAATAATTAAACATATAAAGATTCTTACAAATCAATGAGAAGAAAATGTAATTGGGAAGATGCCATAAATAGGCATTTCTAGAAAGGAAAAATTAGGGGCACCTGGGTGGCTCTGTTGGTTGAGACTCTAACTCTTGGTTTGGGATTGGGTCATAATCTCATGGATTTGTGATTTCCAGCCCCATCTCCAGCTCCACACTGAGGCTGCAGAGGCTGCTTGCGATTCTCTCTTTCCCTCTTTCTGTGCCCCTCCACCACTCATGCTTTCTCTCTCACTCTCAAAATAAATAAACAAATTTAAAAATTTTATTAGAAAGGAAAAACTAAATATTTTGAAATGAAGAAATTCTTAAAGTCATAAGTTATGATCAGAATACAGGAAAAAAAACACAAGGAGATATAATTTTGCACACAGCAGAAAAGCCCAAATGGAATATGTAAGAATGTAAACAGGGAGATTTATTCACTTTTGTTAAGAGTGTGAATATTCCATTTTCAAACTGATGAAAAACAAATGATATAATACATGTAAAACATCTACCCAATAGTGTAATTATTCCATTTCTAGATACCAAACTAAAGTAACACTAGTACTAGTGTATTGGGGAAATATTTGAAAACCTAAGTGATATTATTTCTAAGAAAGAAGAGTCAAATAAACGAGATATCTATGATCAGGAGAACAATAAATAAATGTTGGCACCTATTTAAAACGAATATTCTACAACAGTTAAAACTGAGCAACAGATACATGCATAATGCAGAAATGTCATGTTTAACAAAATGAATTGTTTCTGAAGATGATACACAATATTATTTCAGATATATTAGTATGCAAGCTAAGTGTTTTATTGAGGCAGGCATACAAATAGTTAATGCTGTATAATTTTTAAGTGTTTACTCATTTTTGAGAGAGAGAGAGACAGAGAGAGAGAGAGAGACAGAGAGACAGAGAGAGAGACAGAGCATGGGTGGGGGAGGGGCAGAGAGAGAAGGAGATGCAGAATCTGAAGCAGGCTCCAGGCTCCATGCTGTCAATACAAGCCCGACGTGTGGCTCGAACCCATGAACCAGGAGATCATGTCGTAGGCCAAAGTAGGACGCTTAACTGACTGAGCCACCCAGGTGTCCCCAGTTGATACTATATATTAAGGGCAAGGTGATGGGTTAAGTAGGTGATGGGGATTAAGGAGAGAACTTGTTGTGATGAGCAACGGGTGATGTATGTTAAGTGTTGAATCACTATATTGTACACCAGAAACTAACTACCCTGATGTTAACTAACTGAAATTTAAATAAAACTTAAAAAACAAACAGAAAATAAATACTTGGTTGAAAAACAACAAAAATTCAAGATATTCAATACAATTGCATGGAAGTGTAGAGGCGTACTTGGGTTTAAGCCCAAGGATACTGGGAATATTCTGCTTAAGTTGAATGATGGGTACATGTATACTAACTTTGTTATTTAAATATCATATATATAAAGTAACTGATTCAGTAAATGTAGTCTCTAACCTGTTTGACAGATCCACACAGGTTCCATTATTCTTGCAAGGTCTAGAAGAACACTTATTTGCTTCAAGATTACATAGAGGTCCAGAAAACCCAGGTCTGCAAACACATCTTTTAAGTACGACATTTAATAACTCCATTAATATAAACATATAAAGTCAAAGCTTCAAATAATAGTAGCATGGCAAATTGTTAATAACCAGAAATGTTTTTCAATTCGTCAACTGAAATTATAAACGTGGATATATTTAGATACATCTAGATGCATAAAGTTGTATCTAGATATTTTTTGGTTGTCTGTACCTGAAGTTGTTGACCTCATCTTCGCAGTCACCATAATTCTGGCAGGGAAGGGAGAAGCACTCATTCACATTAATTTCACAATGTTCCCCCACAAATCCTGCAAAGAGAGATGAGATGGATATAGATGAGCAATCCTCACCGTAGAGTGTGAAAATCAGTCAGTGGTAAAGAGTCTGGAGAATACGCTCTTAGTGGAAGTTTAGGGGAAAAACTAAATAAAGAAAGAGAAAACACCTCATCCATGGATCTCATATAACTCTATTTCATATAAATATATGAATAAAATTATGGTAGTTTCTAATTAATGAGTTCAAATGAAAAAATCAGGGGAGGAATATTTTACTCAATCCTTTGGGAAAGTGGGATTGTTGCTAATGTTGCTGTTGTTTTAAGGTATTTAAATGTTTGAACAAGAAGAACTGAAACAATCTGGAAAGCAAATGAATTAATGTGATGGCCAATCTTAAAGTAAAATTGAGCTTCAGCAATCAAATTTATTCAAGGCAGTTAGCAGATGAGGCAAATTATTTAATTACTTTCCATATCCAAAAGATTCAAAGAAAACAAATTATTTTGATTCATAGCTACATAATCAGTCATCCATTTAAACAGATGCCAGTTATTTTAAAAAAAAAAAAACAAAGAACATGAAAAAAATATACAGAGTTATGAGAGGCACTTGTATTTCTTTCAACACTTGTGTCAGAAAAAAATCAGCATATCACTGTTTAAAATACATGTAATTTTTTAATATTTATGATGACAATTTAAATAATTATTTCCATGTTTATGTATTAACTAGGTAAAATGAAATATAGTCTAGGTAGTTATGTATATAACTAGGTAAAATGAAATATAGTAAAATGAAATATAAAAAATTAGTATAAACTAATTTTTCTTGATAACATTTTTAATAGTAGTTAGAAAATGTATGAAACAAGATGATTTTCCTTTCTCTTACTTTTCCAGTGGTATAACTAAGTGCCAAATAATTGCAGTGACATTAAAAATTACAATATCTACTCAGATATTTTAGTTTGAAGAACAGAAGGTCATTCAAGTTGTTCTATAAAACCTGTGTTTTTTATTAGCATATAGGCTGGGATCGGAAAGAGAGTGATCTAGGGACCCATGAATGGCCATTTTCCTACCACAGTACCATCTCATAAAGTTTCTCCTACTCTTTCTATCTTCAAATATCTCTTCATATTGAAAGTTTCAAATCATTTATAATATCAGCATGGAGATGATACAGCACAGCTTCCTTGGTCTCTATTTCTCTTATCATGATCTTTTAGCTTCAGCATCTACGGAAGAGCAGAAAAACCTCTATACGTCCTCATTTAGAGTCCCAGGAGAAAACATGGCATTGTCCTACTTGATCCTTTCACATCGTGCTATGAGTCATTGCCATTCTCTGTGGTGTCTATCACCAAATCAAGTGGCAAATCTGCTCCTACTTGGAGTTTGGCAAATTGGTATTACCGCTTATAAAATCTGGCTGCCTTTTTAGTGGGAGATAATATGGAAACCTAAATATTACTTAATCCAAAAGAAGGCAAGAGTAAAAAGGAACAAAGTAGAGATATAGTACTACAGAGTAGAATACAAATAGCAAGATGATTCATTTAAAGCCATTATACATCAATAACTCTATCAAATGTGGTTTTAAAAACTACTTCAATAAAAGGCAGTGACAGCCAGGCTAAATAAAACAACAGAACAAGCTACAAGATGTCTAAAAGAAATTCAAATTCACTTTAAATATAGAGATGATGATAGGTTAGAAGTAGGAAGACACAATAAAGATGCACCATGAAACACTTATCAGAAAAAACCGACAGTGCTTATGTGTCTAGCAGATTAGGTAATCTTTAGGACAAGCATCATTATTAATTTGTCCTATTTTTTTTCTTACTCAATTATCAAAGCTTGCAAGTTAAGTTCTGAAGTTACATGCTTGCAATTTCATTCATGTATTAGGTGTTATATTGTCAGTGTTAAAAATGCAGTTAAAAAGAATTGTTTCCAAGTTAATACGGTTATCCTAATTTTAGGTAAGCAATGCTATCATTCCAACACCTTTCACCATTCATCAACCCAATATTGCTATCCTATTTAAATTGCAACTGTTCTAGTACAGTTATAAATAACATAACAACATTAAAACATTTTTTTACAAGTCAAAGATTTAGAACATTGGATGCATTACACTATTCCTACTTTTAGTATGACTAACTTTCTCTGGGAGGCAGTGTATTTTGACACTGAGATGTTTCTTAGACATGTTCTTTTGAGGCACTGGAACTCAGAGCCATTGGCTAGCTGGAGAAGTAGTGCCAGTGTGCCTCCCTGAGTTCAGCTGGGCTGATAAATCAGAAGAACATTCAGAACCTGGAAACTCAGGCAGCTCACAGAATAACCTTATTTTCTGTGATTTTGCCTTATTCATTTAGTTTGACATTTCTGAGATGCAGCTTTGTTACCAACCAGCAACATATGTCAATGGGCTGAGGAAATTAGATTGCTAAAATGCAATAGACATTGGGAGAAAAAAATAAAGTAGACATGGAGTGCATTTAAAATAAACTAAAGCTTTGCTGAGAAAGCTTTTGTTTGGGGATTTAAAGGAGAAAAATGTATATATACTTAGTCTCAAACTACACTTTCCATAGTCCTTGGTGTTAGTAGCAGATATTCATTCGTGTGAAGTTGTTTTGAACATATGCAGTGACAACTAAAAGTCTGTCAAACTTTATAAGTACAGTGAATTCATTCAGTGGTACTCTCCAGTTATTTATCCCTATCCAGAACTATTCAGCTGACTCTATTAACTGCAATAGAGTTTTTTACACACAAATTGTTTTATTATAATGTTTTGCCTATACATTGTCATAGAGAATGCATATGACTAATTAATAAATATTTTTACATTTTCTTACCCCCTAAAGCATATCGTAAGTTACTAAACTTACTGTTCATGTTTAGGAGCCAAATCAATGTCAATTATAGGCATAACTTTTAAAATCATTTAATATTTTTTCATTTCTAAAAAAATCATTTTTATTTGATTCTTTAGAGGGGATATCATAAAGTACATTAACTATAATTAGATTTTCATAAAACTTTACTAAGAAACATTTTGTCATTCAGGGTGATACCTTAACAACTCTCACATTAGAAGTAATACCAGTTGGAATAATTAGGAATGAAAGCAAATATGGAAAAACTAGAGTATATCTGTTTTGTATTCAATAAGTTAGTGTTAAAATCATATGTTTTAAAATAAAAACTAAAAATATTAAAGATGAATTATTTTCAAAAACATTAGAAAGGCATTATTTTATTTTTTCTTCCTTTTTTTTGAGAGAGAGGGGAAATACAAGTGGGGGAGACAGGCAGCAGAGGGAGACAGAAAGTGAGAGAGAGAAAAAGAGAGAGAGAATTTTAAACAGGTTCCATGTTCAGCGCAGAGCCCTATGTGGTGCTCGACCCTCGACCCTGGGATCATGACCTGAGCCAAAATCAAGAGTCTCACACTCAACCACCGGAGCCACACAGGTGCCTCTATTTTTTCTTAACTATAAATTGTAATTTATCTAGATTTTAAAACTTTGTGAAAACAATAACAAAAAGATATTTCTCTCTTGGAAAGTTAGGATTTTTTTTAAATATTGTTTTATTTTTATTTTAAAATACAAATATTAGCATTGTCTTGAAAAATTAACCAATGGTTACAAAATAGTTGCATTTAACACTATGAAATAGAAGAGACAGAACTAATTTCTAGTAGGACTAATGGTTTTTAACATTGATTTTAAGAAAACTTTAAAAAATGAGTATAAAAGCTAATATATTTTTTAATTTTGTAATGTTTTTATTCATTTTTGAGAGACAGAGAGAGACGTAGCATAAATGGGAGAGGGGCAGAGAGAGAAAGTGAGACACAGAATCCAAAGCAGGCTCAAGGCCTTGAGTTGTCAGCAAAGAGCCCAACATGGGGCTTGAACTCATGAACCAATAGATCATGACCTGAGCCAAAGTCAGATGCTCAACTGATTGAGCCACCCAGGTACCCCTAAAAGCTAATATTTTAAAATGCAATAAATTATTGACATGTTTTAAAGTTAATTAGCAGCAATATATATTTTCTCTGAAGAATTTCCCCAATTTTAATATCTACAGCTATTTAAACCTAATAGATACATGCTACCACATAAGTACATGTTTTTAATTGTCAAAAAGAGTAATTTTAAATTTAGACAAACTATATTGTCAAGTGACATTTATTTGGTGCTGAGGAATTATACACCTCAGGTAACATGGCATTACCATAATAAGAGTATATGTACTGGAGTAACAGACACATTTAAAGCAACTGCTTGCTTCCTCTGGTACTACAAATCCATAGAATCCCAATTATAAATCAATAGCACATGTAAATGATATGATTCTTCTTTCCACTATGACATTTTACAAGTACTCTTTGCCACATTTTAATCCTTTGTAAAGTGTCGTTAAAAAACACTTTTGTTCCTTTCACCTTGGAGACATATGGATGAAGTGGGTACATTTGGAACTAAGCCTTTTAAATTAAAAGTATTGGATAGGGTGATGTTCTTGCCTAAACCAAGATATAATTCAAAGTAGAAAGATAAAGACACTTTCCTAAGAGAGTATTAGAAACGAAATATACTTTAAGCTGAAATGATCTTAGATCTCAATATATACACACACATACTAATAACAGAGACTCCTCTGCATGCTGTATGCATTTTA
>CM053577.1:87997905-88020405 GCA_028646485.1 Cryptoprocta ferox | reverse complement strand
ACGTAGTAGGCCCTGAGACAGATCAGACAACAACAGTGCTACCAATTTCAGTTTTAGCAACTATTGAATTTAATTACCAATTGAGAAAATTTCCTCAATTATTTCTTTTATGCAAAATAATTTTCACTCTTTATAAGCCTGGGATGATATTTATTCAATGTCTTTACAACATGTGACTCTTATAATCACCAGACTATTTACAACAAGGTGTTCCTTTATGCTGAGCATCTGTTTTTCATTTCAATTTTGCACGCTTTTAAGAACATCTTTCCTACTAATATTTGCATAATGTGGGAAAATTGAAGAGAAAGGAAATCACTAAAAAGTGAAACATTTGGATCTTATCTGTACCTTACAGACTCTAGCTAACTCTAACCCTCAACCATCTGGCATCTGTCATTCTCAGAAATTTTTGAGTTCAAACAGCAATTTAGCCAAACATCTTCCATCAAACTAGGCTAATTCTGTTCCTAAGAGCAGGAGGATTCTAACAGAGCAGAAAAAATGGTTGTCCATGTAAGGTTTTATTCAAACAAGAGAAATGGACAGGTAATGAAGTAATATTGAAATCTGCCAATATGGAATAAATGGGAGCATTGTCCATCAATAGGTCAAGCGGAAGTCAATCAAAAACTGTGAGCATGTTCAGAGGAAAGCACTCATGTCAGTGTGTAGGCAAGGTAGAGCTCTAAATCTAAAGTAAATGTACTATTTGGCAAGTGACAAATCATGAGACAAGACATAGAGGATATTAGAAGAATTATTTTCAGAAAAACATTTTTTACTGATATATTAAACATTTAAAATAACTTGCAAAAAATATTATATTCCTGAAATATTTAACTTGCTTCATGATAAACGATATCTTGCTAAAAAAGAGAGATAGAGTACGGGAAAAAAAAGAAGAGGCCAAGGAAATAAGGAAGGGGGAGGATAGAGGAAGGAAGAAAGGAAAGAATAAATTACCTCATTTGCAGTGTCAAAGCCCCAGGAATATCACAACCCTCTGTGTTAATAAATACAGAAGATACCAATATAGTCAGAGGAAATAGTTGAATGATTGGCTTGCACTAATTGAAATGAATAGAAAATGAATACTAAGTAGATATAATACTCATTGAAATAAATACTAAAATGAATAGGGGAAAGATAGTTTTAGGCATAATTGACTAATAATATGTTTACTAGTTTAATAAGATTAAATCTTGGGGGAGGGGCCAAGATGGCAGGACAGCATGGAAGTTGTTTTTGCATCTCACCTCCATGAACTACAGCCAGATCAATACTAAACCATCCTGCACACCTAGATTTGAGGATTAACACAACTATCTGGACAACCTGAACCGCAGAACTCAGCAGGTACACGGCGTGGAGTGGTGAACTGGGTGAGAGAGAAGCCACAGAGGGCAGGGAGTTGCTTTTGCTTGCAGAGATAGGAGATGGGGGGTGACTATGGAAAAAGCACCCCTCCAAAAGCAGCTGGAGAGGAAGTGGAAAAGTGGAAACAGCTGCAGGGACTGAACAAAAAAGGGAGAAAGGAGAAAGGAGAGCATTTAAATTCCATTAAGACTATAAACAGGGGGAGCGCAAAGTCTGAAACTCTGAAGCTTGATATCTGGTGGTTCTCTGGTGGGAAGGGCAATCCCCAGGAGGAGAGAGTGGGGTCTAGGGGTTCTTCGGGACACATGAGGAGAGGTGGTTCCCCTGCTGGGAGGACATTTGGTAGAGGCTGTGCCCCCACCCCACAGGCAAAGGTCACAGCAGACCCAAGAGAACAACCACATTTGCTGGTGCTGGAACAAGGACATTGAGGGTGAAGCCTGGTGCCAGATGTGTACTGTGATTTTCCATAATTCCTGAAACACTGCTGCTAAATAATCACATGAACTTTTTTGGGGGGCAGGCTGGCACCCAGTCACTCTCATGGCATCGGCAGCAGCACAGTCCCACAAAGATTCCTGGGTGTAGCCGGCACCTGGCCATTGCTTGGTAAGACCCTCCCCTAGAAGGTCTGAGTGCATCAAAGCCCCAGTGTCTCAGAGGTGAGGGTTTTAGAAACACAGCTGCATCTGAGATAAAACCCAGGAGGGAGGCGCCACCTGGCAACCTGAAGGCTTGTTCATGGGCAGTGTAAATGCAGGGAGTAAATGGAAGCTGGAGACAAAGGACGGGGGTGCAATTGCTAATTGGGGAGGAGAGAGTTCCGATATAGAGACTGGGTGGCTGGGCGACCGCCATGTTCACCCCTCCCATGCATGTGCATACAGACTTACAAGCGCCACTATACACTGAAAACTACAGAAGGCTTACAAAAGAAATTGAAGAAGACACACAAAAAAAGGAAAAATATTCCATGCTCCTGGATAGGAAGAACAAATATTGTTAAAATGTCAATACTACACAAAGCAATATACATATTTAATGCAATCCCTATCAAAATAACACCAGCATTCTTCACAGAGCTAGAACAATCCTAAAATTTGTATGGAACCAGAAAAGATCCCAAATAGCCAAAGCAATCTAGAAAAAGAAAACCAAAGCAGGAGGCATCATAATCCCGGACTTCAAGATGTATTACAAAACTGTAATCATGAATTATGGAAAATCACAGTACACATCTGGCACCAGGCTTCACCCTCAATGTCCTTGTTCCAGCACCAGCAAAAACAGATACTCAGATCAATGGAACAGAATAGAGATACCAGAAATGAACCCCCAAATGTATGGCCAACTAATCTTTGACAAAGCAGGAAATAGAATGGAATAAAGACAGTTTCTTCAGCAAGTGATGCTGGGAAAACTGGACAGTGACATGCTTAAAAATGAACCTGGACCACTTTCTTACACCATAAACAAAATAAACTCAAAATGGATGAAAGACCTAAGTGTAAAACAGGAAACCATCAAAATCCTCAAGGAGAAAGCAGGGACCTTTGACCTTGGCCGCAGCAGCTTCTTACTCAACATGTCTCCAGAGGAGAGGGAAACAAAAGCAAAAATGAACTACTGGGACCTCATCAAAATAAAAATCTTCTGCACAGCAAAGGAAACAATCAGCAAAACTTAAAGACAACTGACAGAATAGGAGAAGATATTTGCAAATGGCATATCAGATAAAGGGATAGTATCCAAAATCTATAAAGAACTTATCAAACTCAATGCACAAAAAACAAATAATCCAGTGAAGAAATGGGAAAAAGATATGAATAGACACTTCTCCAAGAAGACAATCAGGTGGTCAACTGACACATGAAAAAATGTTCAACACACTCATCATCAGGGAAATACAAATCAAAGCCACAATGAGATACCACCTCAAACCTTTCAGAATGGCTAACATTAACAACTTCAGGAAACAACAGATGTTGACAAAGATGCGGAGAAAGAGGATCTCTTCTGCACTGCTGGTGGGAAGGCAAACTCATGCAGCCACTCTGGAAAACAGTAAGGTTCCTCAAAAAATTTAAAATAGAACTACCTATGACCCAGCAGTTGCACTACTAGGTATTTATTTAAGGGATAAAGCTGTTTTGAAGAGGCACATGCACCCCATTGTTTATAGCAGCATTATTGAAACTAGCCAAAGTATGGAAAGAGCCCAAATGTCCATTGATGGATGAATGGATAAAGAAGAAGATGTATATGTATACACACACACACACACACACACACACACACACACACACATTGGGTTATTACTCAACAATCAAAAAGAATGAAATCTTGCCATTTCCAACTACGTGGATGGAACTGGAGTGTATTATGCTAAGTAAAATTAGTCTGTCAGAGAAAGACAAATATCATATAACTTCACTCATATGAGGACTTTAAGATACAAAACAGATGAACATAAGGGAAGGGAACCAAAAATAATATAAAAACAGGGAGGGGGACAAAACATAAGAGACTCTTAAATATGGAGAAGAAACAGGATTACTGGAGGGGTTGTCAGAGGGGGGATGGGCTAAATGCGTGAGAGGCATTAAGGAATCTACTCCTGAAATCATTGTTGGGCTATATGGTAACTTAGATGTAAATTAAAAAAAATAAATTAAAAAAAATCCAAACTAAAAAAATATCAAACAAAAACAAAACAAACAGGAGACTTTATAGCTATTTTAAGTTGGTAGTGTGCAGAAAGTTACGGTACAATGCATATTGAGTATTTATTTATAAGATGTGTTTGCAAGGCAAACTATAATTCAAACAATCCATAACTTAGAAATATAAAAATATATCTATGAACATGGGGCCCCTGGGTGGCTCAGTTGGTTAAGTGTCCAACTTCGGCTCAGCTCATGATCTCATGGTCCATGAGTTCAAATCCTGTGTCAGGCTCTGTGCTGACAGTTCAGAGCCTGAAGCCTGCTTCAGATTTGTATCTCCCTCTCTCCCTGGCCTTCCCCTGATCATGCTCTCTCTGTCTCTCAAAAATAAGTAAACATTAAAATTTTTTTAAATGTATCTATGTATATGTTATTTCCTTAGAATGAGTAAAAACTGTTGATGTTTTTACGTTCTTTTCTAAAATGAAATGACATTACTTTGGTGACTATACTTCCTAGTTTGTCTAGATAGTCCTGGCTTAGGCCTAATTGTCCCAGTTCAATGATTTACATGGTACCCTTTGACTGAACAAAAGTGTCTAAGGTGCTACTGTCTTCATCTTTGATTATACTCTTAAGAAAAGTGATCATTTTCCAAAAAAGACTATTCTATCAGTTGTTTTCTAATCCTGCATATGACTTCATCTTGCTCTAAAATTTGTCTGTCATACCCTTTAAAAATGTATCTCATATATCACCTTATATTATAAACATTTCCATGACTAGCCTCCATTAATTAAACTTTGGCTCCTCATTGTGATTCTGAACCTCCATATTCTCATGTACATAATATATGTTGAAAATATTATAAATATTGATGATTATATGGTCTTCAGTTGGAATCATACAGGGTCACCTGAATTCTTTCACTTGGAAAATTGAGGATCAAAGAGTTTAATGAAATTGGTAATCTCTGAGAATTATTGTAAAGGTTAAATGAATAAAAAGCTTATATAATGCCTGACGTCAACATTGCCTAAATGTTGCCATTGGTGGCCACTAGGTTCTGTCACAGAATTAAAGAAAAAAAAACAAAAACAAAAACAAACATCTCTTACCCTATTTATGCTTGAATAAAATACACATCTGAACAACGAGAATTGCTTCAATTTCTAGTGGTACTTTTCACTTATTTGTCAATCATATCTTATTTAAAAATGGCCAAATATATTATTCAATGGGATATCTCCAATAAAGCTTTGAAATAGGTAGAACATGTATTTTTTAATTCTCATTTTGAAGATAAGATAGAATTGCGAAGGGTAAAAATTACTTATCTAAAATCACCTGGTTGGCAACTTGAGATCTGAAGCCCAGACCTCTTCCTTCAAGTTTCCCTCTTTTCATTTTTTCTTTCTTGCAGGTTTCAAATCCCTTATAAAACTATCCAAGATGTTGTGTAATAATGTAAAAATTAAGTATAATAAAATAGCGTCAGTGAATTTATTTAAAATAACTTTACTTCTAAAGTGGTGTTGCATAAATATTTATATTTTTATTTTTCTTGTATTCCTTCATGAGTACATATTTTCAACTTGACTACTTTAAAAGAGTTCCCTGTGAGTAACTAATAATGCTTGAATATTTAACATATGTGCTGACTGTTTGTTTTATCTTCTCAAATAACAGGTGGCTCAAGATTTCATGTGGTGTCCTTACAAGGATCAAATCCTCAGGAAAGCATCTGGCCATATGTCAACAGGACTGATGATGCCAAGGTGAGGCCTCTGGAGATGAACGGATATTTGCAGAAAATAAAGTTCTAAAGAACAAAGTCACTATTTATAACTAACAAACAGATCTATACATTTATATATTTGAATCTGCTTTTATACATGTCAGAGGAACTAGTCTGATGAATGGAAAAACATATTTTATGTGAGGGCTTCAGTCTGGTTTTTAGTTTGTACTATGAAATAATTTCTGGATTCAGTATGAACTGGCAGGATTCTCCAAACTCACAGCTAGAAGCAGAATTTTTATGGATTGAAAAACCAAACACGCAAAAACACATACTCTATGACTTTTTGAAGATATGATTTCTAGTAATAAACACTCGAAAACTAATTTAGTGAATACTTAAAAGTAGACTAATATGTTCTAATTTGCTGTCTTCCTTAGTGAGATAACCAAAAATTCACTGGCATAAAATACATTGAATTCCTTCTAAGAATAACATTTCAATTCTTAAATGTTGATTTAAACTACCGAAGCTAACAATAGAAAATAAAGTAGATGTCATTGTTACAAAAACAGGACAAAGGAATATTCATCAAAAATATCATTAGCTTATATAATCTTAGTAGATTCCCATTTCTAAATATTAACCATTCTATGGAGCGCCTGGGTGACTCAGTCGGTTAGGCGTCCTACTTTAGCTCAGGTCATGAGCTCACAGTTCATAGGTTCGAGCCCTGCTTCAGGCTCTGTGCTGATAGCTCAGATCCTGGAGCCTGCTTTGGATTCTGTGTCTCCTTCTCTCTCTGACCCACCCCCACTCATGCTCTGTCTCTCTCTCTCTCTCTCTCTCTCTCTCTCTCTCAAAAACAAATAAACATTAAAAAATTAAAAAATGTATATTAACCATTCTGTATGCTCACCTTACCACAAATATTGATATCCAATGATTAAATAATATTTGGCAATATTTATGTATGTTTGTTTTGTATAAGTATGCCAGCTTTTTTGGCTGTACACTTATAAATACAAATTTAACAGTATACCTAACTTAAAAGACTCTTCTTATACAAATTAATTCACTTATTCTTTGTTGCAGCCATTATTTTGATGCAAAATAAAATGCCAATTGAAACTAGTAGGTGAAAAAGAAATAGTAAGATTATAAGTAATAAAATAAAAATTGTTATCTTTTTTAATGTCTCAAAAAGTTGAGGGCACATAAAAAGGAAGAAATAAGGGGTTCCTGGGTGGCTCAGTTGGTGAAGCCGCCAACTTCGGCTCAGGCCATGATCTGCAGTTTGTGAGTTCGCATCGGGCTCTGTGCTGACAGCTCGGAGCCTGGAGCCTGCTTCAGATTCTGTGTCTCCTCTCCCTGCTCTTTCTCTGTCTGTCTTTCAAAAATAAATAAATGTTAAAAAAAAAAAACTTTAAAAAAAGGAAGAAACAAGAAATACAGGCTATCAACTAAGTCATTTATTCTCTATTTTATTGTTTTATCCATTCATCTGTATGTTCATTCAGGTAGTTCTCTTAGGTATAACATTAACAAAATTACATTAATAATGAACTACAAGATGGTCACTACTATACACTTAAGCACTGCAATCCTCTTGCAATAAATTGTTGAAAACCATTTAGCTCACTTAGACTGGTAAAATTTATCTCAAATAAATAATTTATTTATTGGTAACATTAAAAGTGGAAAACAGGATCAAAGACCATTCTGAAGAGCATCATGAAAGTGTGAATATGTAAAACATAGGATGATTGATATGGGTGGAATGAAATAATTGGAATGGACTAAAAGTTATAGCAAGGCAAGATTAAACAACAGCAACAATAATGAAACTAAGTTATTTTACATTCTACCCTTGAAGATATTTAACACTTTCTTGTTTTTAAGTATGGTAGTGACACAATCAGATTGCTATAGAGTAGAAGCTGGATAAATAGGGAGAGCTTGGTAGCATGAATATCATTTAGATGGTATTGTTTTATTGTTGATAAGAGATTATGAGGACCTAAGCAAAGACATTAATTAGGTATTCCATATTTGAAGTACATTTCTGATGTAGTTTTGAGAAAATTTGGACAATGATTAGTGTAAATTGATGAGGCAGAGGGAGAAATGGGGAGTTCATGGTAGATTTTAGCTTATTTATATTATTTTAGAAAGATAATGGTGCCATTAGGTGAAATAGGAAATAATGTAATGGCAGAAGATGAGAGGGTACGGATGCCTAATATGTAGTCACTTGAATTCACTGCATGATTTAAGATACTGTCCTATATGTAGTATGACATTCAAATATGGAACTCTGGAAAAGTTAAGGCTTGAGATAAAAATTCAAGGGCCATTCTAACAAGTATTATCAGGAATAAGTTAGTATCAAGTGATTTTAATATTGGCCATTTTTAACAAAAATATAAAGCTAATTTATTAAAAATATAGAATAGCACTTCTATATTATGTGATATATTCCTAAATATTTTATAAAACACTTATATGACACAGTACAAGTAGGAAAGAGTCATACTAGTCGGATTACCTACAAGCACCTGACTGGTAAAAACAAGTTTTTCTTTTACTTTTTTTTTTTTTAAGGGTGAAGAGAGGGTGGTGAGAGGGAGAGAGAGAGAGAGAACCACTCTATAATTTAAGATACATACTATTCATCTATTTATAGACAAAATGTATAAGTCATTTATATATACTGAAAACATTATTTTCTATATTTTTAGCCAATGTACACTTTGATGTAAATGAACTATTTGGATATTTCCTTGGAATAATTCTATTTAAATTATCTATACATTTCCAGTGTTCTACATGATTCAAACTCCTCTGCTGTGTGAAAAGACAGTTGATCAATAGGCTTTTTCACAGTTGTGGAATTCAAGTTGGTGATCAGCATCTCCAAAAATAATTCTAGGCTTTTTCAAGATTCAGAGGATTCCTGATCTCATACCAAGAAGTTGATGTTCCAGACAAGCAGAAAAACAAAATGCATTGGGTCAAACCGCTAGTACATTCACACTTAAAACCTAAAGAAATCCGGTGACATGCATGCTGCATTTGGGAGAAAACTCAAAATTTATACACTTAAATCTGGGGCTAGAACACAGATCCAACTAAATATTGAACACTAAAAGCAGATGAACTTTTTTTTGCCATAATGATCATAATATGGAAACTGTAAGAATGTAATATTTGATCGAGACAGATGGCCAGATTTTGGTAGGATTTTTAAAATTTTTTAACGTTTATTTATTTTTGAGAAACAGAGAGAGACAGAACATGAGCGGGAGAGGGGCAGAGAGAGAGGGAGACACAGAATCTCAAGCAGGGTCTAGGCTCTGAGCGGGCAGCACAGAGCCTGATACGGGGCTGTAACTCATGGACCACGGGATCATGACCTGAGCCGAAGTCTGAGGCTTAACCGAGTGAGCCACCCAGGAGCCCCCGGTAGGATTTTTAAAGCTACAACAAACATAAGAAAATAGTCTTCAAAGTTAATTTGAAAAAAAGAAGGTGAATTTTTTAATGACAATCTAAATAAGGTGAAATTAAACACTTAAAGGCTGAGTATAAGATAGTTGAAGCTACCATCCTGTGGGTTTACCTACTGATATAGGGATATGGCTAATGCTATAAATATGAGGAACATAAATAATTACACAACTCAACTTCAATCATAACGTCAGTTTATATTTAAAATACATGAATTTAATATCTTTAAATTACTATACTTTATATTTCATTTTTGTATTTTGACTGTGTGTGTGTGTGTGTGTGTGTGTGTATAAATGAAACAAATTATTGGTGGGTCAGTTTTCCTGAGCAAGTAAGTATTGCTTCTGGTTCTTGGTTTTTCCCAAAATGGGCCCTTTGGACAAGTCAATGTAAGTCTTCTTTTACATATGATTTTCTAAATGTTCAGATAAATTTATAGTTTTTACTCTTTAAGTGTTTATCTAATTATACGTATGCATGTGAATGAGAATGTATAAGTATATACACTGTGTTAAAACACAGTGTTCAAACTGCATTTAAAATATATATGTATATAATTTTAAATGCAGTTTGGGAATATATAAAATCTCTACATACATATTTTTCGTTTAAGTACAGTTTGAGTAGGAGACAGACATTTAGAATACAAAATAAGAGGCAGAGTGTTATTTAAAGGAATGAAAGTACTGAGATATGGAACTTAAACAAATTTATGAACATTTTGCAAAATAATTCATAAATGTGCAGTATGTCAGAAGTTTTATAGGGAGAAACATTTTAAAGTCCAAATTTAATAAATGTCAGGCTTTAAGTTTCAAAAGAAAATCAACTGAGCAAGCAAAAGCCTAAGTAGTTTTATACATTTTGAAAATGTATTATAAGCAAATAGGAAATGAAATAAATCTTTGGTTTGTTGTTGGGACTAGCAGTATAATAAATGCTGTGTCTGTTGCAAAATGTGTGTGGTTTGACATATATATCAGGAATTTATACTAATTATTAATTGTACATTCTTACTTCTAGGCTGTATGCATATAATATATACAATTAATTATGAACTGTAGCACAATTTTGGTTAACTAATGTCAAAAATATGTGAAATGAACATACTTAAGAGGAAAGCTAATAAGTATTTAGAGATATAAATATTACTATGGGCTTATTTTTTCATTTAAATTTAAAATCATCTCCTTTAAAATTCTCTAGATAATATTCCAAATTGCCTTTTATTTATTTTTAAAGGAAGTATTAGATTATAGAAATAAATAAGGGAAACAGATATGAGAAAAGAGAAAAAGGGACAAGGAAAAAGCAGAGAAATCTCATTCAAGGGTCATCTGTCTCATAGGTGCTATGCAGAAGGTATTTGTATGTGTGCTCCTGTTTCTTGACTGGTCCCTTCTTGGTACTTGGCTAGTCAGTCCTTAGAAGTTTGCATAACTTGATGGTCCATATTAACTATGGAAGAAATTCCAGAATTATTATAGTAAATAGTGGAAAAATAAATCAAAACTCAGAAAAATAAGCATGCCAAATTATGTATTTTATGTAAGGGCACAAAACGGGTCTTGTTCAACTGGAGGACATGGAGACCACTCTTTTTTTTTTTTTTTTTTTAAGTGGTAACACATATGCTTTTCAGAGGAGCATCAACGTCATTGAGAATCTTAGTCATCCCTTGAATGCCAGAACTGATTACAGGAGATACTATTACCAAAATTGGCTCCTGTAAGAAATAAAGATGATAGGACTGGGGAATTTAAAAGGACCAGGTGGTGGCACATAATCTTCAGAACAAGTAGGGCACAATCATAATGATCACGAAGGCTTAAGGGGTAGTAAGAGGGGGCTGATTCTTAGAGAACCATGGAGACACTTAATAAAACACATTGCCTGTAAGAGCAGGATAGCTTAGTAGACAAGGATACTTTCAATTTACGTAATCAAAAAAATCAAGACTGGATAATTAGGAGGCTCGTCAGCTAAAAATGATGATCTCCTGCCCACTTTTCAGACATCAAACCTACTGATTGAAAGAGAGGCCAGGTGCCCTGGAGAAAGCACACCATAAAACTACAAGATATAGTAATGATTCCACCAGCAGGATCTATGGCCATTTACTTTTGTAACTACATTTAGGGGAAAGAATGGCAAACATTTCAAGGATATTGGATCTGAGTTCAATGTGACATTGAAATCTAGGTTTCAGAAGCTCCATTGCCCTAGTTTTACAATGGAGGCATATGGAAGCAAGGTAATAAATGCACTTGGCCCAGGTGTAGCTCACAGCTAGTTTCAACTGCCATTTCCCAGACCCTGAATATATATACCTGGAATAGACTTACTTTTCAGTTGGTAAACTTTTGCACCATTTTTGGCCTGGGAATTACAATTATAATAAATGCTAATTGGAAGGCACTAAACCTGTCTCCCCAGTAAACTCTCACCCTCCAGCCAGTAAAAAAAAAAAAAAAAAAAAAAAAAAAAACAAGATATCACCCTACAGGGAAAGCAGAGATGGTACCACCATTGAGGAAAAAATCAGTTCCACTATCATTTCTCCACTCCAGTCACCAGATTGGTCCCTACAAAAAATACATATCACTTTGAAGATGACAACAGACAAATCAAGCTCAACCAAGTAGTAGTTCAATTACTGCCATTGTCAAATGTGATGGCACATTTGATCAAACAAAGTAATGCTGCCTCAGATATACAGTATGTGACCAAGAATGTAGAAGTCTTTTCTTTTCTCCTCCTATCAGGCAGGAGGCTCAGAAGCAGTGTATATTCATTTGGAACAGAAAACAGTATACATCTAATGTCTCAAGGCTACACTATCTCTCCCATTGTATTATAATATAACCTGAAGGTAACTGGACTGTCCAGACATTTTCAGATTGTCACATTGATCCACAATATTTATGACATTATTTATTATTATGTTAATCAAACTAGAAGAGCAATAAATGGTAAATATGATGAAAACGTTGTAAAGATACACATGGTCCAGGTGGTGATGGATAAATTTTATGAAGACTCAAGGTCCTGTCACACAAATGAAGTTGTTAGAAATCCAATGATACAGAGCATACTGGGATATCTCTTCCAAATTAAAGGCAAACTATTTCATCATCTACCTCACACACTAAATACAAATTACTGCATCATATACTACACACCATTAAAAGGGAAGCACAACACTTAGAAGGCCTCTTTGGTTCTAATGGCAGAAATATTGTTCCAACCTACTCACCTAAGGATATAGATGGTTGGACACTTTAAATGAGTCCAAGAGCAGGAGAGGACTTGGTAACAGGTTCAGGTCAAAGTGCAAGTAGATTTGCCTTTTGCACTGGGAAACTCAACAGGCTCTGTAGTATTTGGTTATCAATGGTATTAGTGACGGCAAACCCCAGTAGATTGATTATTACACAGACCCCTAGGGTTAGAGCAAAAAGTGAATCCCCCATGCCTCCATATGGGACAACTCTTCTGGGTCATCCCTGTTCTGGTAGAATTTGGGAGCCTCTGATGTCTTTCCATTGCAATTCATCCTCTGCTTCTATTCAATTATGTGTCTTTATTATGCCCACATGTTTTCTTTAAAAAAACTTTATTGTGATATAAATAATGTATAAAAACATTGCACATACATCAAGAGTCCTCCACAATAAACTTCCAGCATACCGATTTCCATCTCAGAGTTTGATTCCTGAGGATTTCAACTGTGATGCATTTACTATGAGTGAGTGCAAAATGCTTTTACTCTACTTTTAGAAACATACACATGCATGGGCACAAAAATATATTTTATGTTCTTTTCTGTTTCATTGTTTATAATGGCAAAACATCAAAATAATATAAATGACATTAAGAGGGTACTGGTTATATTATCTGGAATAATTAAATTAAATGATATACTTTTTCAAGTAATAAATTACAAAAACATGCTTTTAAATTGTCATTAAAGAAATACCATTAAACTCTAACATAAAATTTTAATTCCTATTATATGTGACATAATATTTGAATGTAATGCTTCTGGAATTACAGAAAATGTTTGGAAGCTTACAAGAGGTAGTAAAGCATGTGGAGTAAAAATATGTGTCAGAAGGTTAGGTGTTCTTGAGTCAAATGCCTTATAGCTGCTGTGTAAACTTAAATAGGTTATACTCCAGAGAATCCATTTTCTAAAAATGGGAACAATAAAATATCATTCTCAGGTAGGGACTATGTTAGCTACTACCCATAAAATATTGAGAATTACCTGAAATATAGTGGACTCTTTAAGACTATTATTATTAAATATAACACATTGAGCAATGTGTTGCATAGGAGATAGATATTTTCTTTCCTTAATATAATTCTGTACCAGTAATTTTTCACTTGATCATGTAATATTCTTAGAATAAAACAACTTCTTTTTTCAGTGACTGCTGTTCATCCTAATTTTGAAGCCTACTTTCATTCTATAAAATGGGTTAGCAGCCCATGGTTTTGCTTATTCTTTTATGTGTTCTATTTTATGTTTTACATATAGAAATCTGTGTACAATATTTGCCCATAAAGGTGAAAGCATTCTCTTTGGATCCCCTCATTGTCATTCTAGTGGCTGCTCAATGCATTTAACATCATTCTTTGGAAATGGGATTAATACACATTTCACTTTTTCTTTGCAGGACATCTCTGTTATTGCGTGACAGCATCAGAAGTCATTATCCATCAGTTAACTTTCTGCTTAGCTTGGCATCATTGCCAAAGTGATGATGTGGATATGCCCACTTTCCTTGCTTGTACTTCCTTTCTCCTTGGGGAAAAGAGTACTGCTGTACCAGAGAGAAACCCCTTTGCCCTTCCAGATTTCTTCTGTAATAGATTTCTACATATCCTGAAGCTCCCCAAAAGAGCAACTTCTGAATTCAGTTGGCCAGTCATGGTAGAAGAGATGCTTTCCTCTAGCTCTCACATTTCTAAAATAGAAGACAAGACCAGCAGTTCTCCAGATTCTTCGCCATTAATGTGAAAAGACTGTTAGGACACAGCTCTGCAATTTTATTTGTTTGTTTTTCACTCTGATCCTATCACACTATATGTTGCTAATATTCTTAATATTTCTGGCAAGTGCACAATGTTACACCCTTGTCACAGGACTGATGCTATCTTCCTTCTTAGTTGGGTGTTGTTCACTTAGAAAGGATGTAGGAAGTGTCAACTTAGATAGTGATGATGAATTTGACATCTTAGTAAGAATTTTCAGACCATCATGTCATTAGAAGTACCACAAACATTAATTTTTGTTATAGGAAGAATTTAGGGCATTTATTGAAAGAAAGATTATTATTTCATCATATATGCTCACAGTAAGATATCTGACTTCTTATTAAGTGATGCAGAGGTTCTCTTCTTTAAATATTTTGTAGTGACACTAATGATTTCATTTCCTTTTGGGATGCCTTTAGCAGTGAATAAATGACAAGTCAAGTTGACTAGTCATAGTAGAAAAGTTGGCTGGTGAAAATAATAGCCCAAACTTTGACACATGTGGGATTGAAGTCTGGAAAATTGAACACATCAAGATGCTCAAAGAGTATATTGCTTTCCATAGCTTGATTGTGAGTAAATAAGAACAAATGATCTTTTAGTGTTTTGTTTTGAGTGCAGACATATATAGGCTATCAATCAATCAATATACACCAACTCATTTTGCTCCAAATATGAAAATATATTCTAATCTGAGTAGCATATTGTTGGGTTTAATTTTTAATTTGAGATTTTCCAAAGGAAATGTTTGAAATTCAGAAATTCTGAATATATAAACACTACTTTATTTATATTTATATTACATCTAATGTTCAGAATATTCCCAGTGCTACGAGATGGTGCAGTTGTGAGGTATGTAAAATTCTAAGATATGGAGCTCTACCATGGATTCTCTCCGATCCATTCTCCAGTTGCTCAAGGCATTTATGCTGTTGTCCAACTGACCATCCAGATTAAGGTCCCATCCTATTTTGTTTTCAGAGCTTTCCTATTCTCTCTCCATCAAATCTTATCTGTGCACTCCATTAAAAAACTAGTTAATATGCCATTTTTAACAATGAATGAAATAAAATGTTTATCCATTCCCTACATATTTTTATTTTAATAAAATCCTTCAATGTCTCCATTGAAAGGAGTTTTCAATATCTGCCATTAAAACCAGACAATATGTTAATGTTTTTAAGGATAATAACTGTTCAACAAAGTATTATATTCATTTTAATTGAAATAGATCCTCTAACATTTATGACAATCCAGTTTACTTTATTTATTGTTATTGTTTATAAAGTTTTTATTAATAAAGAATACATATACACTGGAATTTTTGAATTTTTACGACAATCCAGTTTACTTTATTTATTGTTATTGTTTATAAAGTTTTTATTAATAAAGAATACATATACACTGGAATTTTTGAATTTTTACTTGTTTTTCTTAGTTTTCTTATTTTTATACATAAATCTATTCATTTTTGAGGCAGATTTTATCTAATTTATGTTCATCTGTATCCTCCTAAACTCTATTAATATATAACCGATTCCTATGCCAAAGGCTTTTTATTTTTAATTTCAGATTATTGAAACTGTAATATAGAGCTGGGAAGTAGCATAGACATTATCAGTATGACATTCATTCTCCCTTGTCTATTTCTTCATATAATTGACTTTTTCAGGTATCTACCCTTCCTTTTTATTTCACATGCTAAATGGGAAGTGATCCTATGCTCAAACCCCATGTCAAGGGTGAATCTGATTGCTATAAGACAGTGAATTTCAACTTTGACTACATGTTAGAATTACATACTAGTTGTTAGAAATCCTAAAGCTCAGATTGCATCAAAAGCCAATTAATTCGAAATCTCTCTGGGTGCGACGTAGGTATTAGCATTTTTTAAGTGGTTCTAATGTGCAGCCAAGTTTAGTCAACTCCTGAAGTAACTTGTTTAGGAACCCAGGAGTAAACTAATTAGCATTGATTTAGCATGGGTATTTGACACAATGCTTAAGAGGTATGACATTTGCTAAGGTCTTATGAGAAATATGTTTTCTTCATCTAATGAAGGAGTCTCCAGAAATGATGCTCTCTTTCATTTGATGTCACAAGGTATATATATGAAACTAGGATGGTTAATATCACTTTGCCACCATGAAGGAATACTTTTATTGACACTGTAGGGGCCAAGGACAGGTTGTCCCAAGATGAGCCACCTTGGTATGAACAATATTTTGAGTTAAAAAACAATCAAAACCCAGTAGATTAAGGAAAAGCTGTTTACCTCCCTCTCAACTGACTGCCAGTACCAGGTAAAGAGCTATTAACAGAATTTCCTCTTTACCTAAGAAGCTTACCTGCATAATAGGACAATTTTTGTTTTCCAAACATCTCTTTCACCTTCCTGCTAATGGTCTCTCTCCCTTTCGTGTCTCCAGACCTCATCCTTCTCCTTAGCTCACAAAAGTGTCCTGTTGCAGGACTGTCTTTGGAATTTCCATGTCTGTGTTGATTCCCCATATGTAGGAAACTAAACTTGATTTTCTCCAGTTAATCTGTCTCATACCAATTTGATTCTTAGCCCAGCTAAGAGCTTGAAGGGCAGTGTAAATTTTTACTCTTCAACAATACATTCAGCATACATAATATGGCTCAGTCAAGTGGATCCCAGAGAAATGGGTGATGTCCTACTCATGTGGATCACCTTATCTCTAGAATTTTAGTTAAATTAGCTTGTAATGTGTTATCAGTGAAACCAGTTTGAATCATATTTTCTGATACTTACAGTTGAAACTCTTTTTCTCTAATATATATCTAGGAATTATATAATTTTGGTAAATAATATTTACAAGCACTTTTGAAATTTTTAATTAATTTTAATTCATAGTAACATGTTGCAATTTTTTGCATGTGTTGGATCCTTAGGTCAAGGAAAACTCATTAAAACTATTTTAAAAGTTGGGGTGCCTGGAAGTATCTGACTTCAGCTCAGATCATGATCTCATGGTCCATGAGTTTGAGCCATGGATCAGGCTCTTTGCTGACAGCTCAGAGCATGGAGCCAGCTTTGGATTCTGTGTCTCCTTTTTTCTCTGCCCCTTCCCCATTTACTCTCTATCTCTCTGTCTCTGTCTCTCAAAAATAAATATTAAAAAAACTATTTTAATAGTTTAATGACTATAGCAAAAATTTCAGCAACTAGTTCAAATTCTTCAGTTTTTTAAAGATCACTGATTGAAATATAAAATAGGGTTAGTTTGCCTAAAGTAATGGAAGTAGGACTTTAAGTATGAAATCAACACAATCTGTAGACAAAAAAAAAAAAAGGCTATAGATACACAATAGACCCAGAATGGAGATTATTTATATCAAGTGCCTTCTATTGACATTTCAATGTCTAAATTATGGGCATAAATCTACACTCTTAAGCTTTATTTAGTTATTTTGTTGTACAGTATAATATTGATGAAATGAGAGTTTTTTTACTTTAATAATTTTATAAGCTAGTTATATCCCACTATTATTAAGAAATAAGGTATTCCCAAGTTATTTGAAGCTCTTTATATATCCCTGTCCAATCATATTTTTCCATTATTCCTTCGAAAAGAATCACTGCCTTAAAATATGGTTTATCATTTCCAAATACTTCTTCACAATTTTATCTATGTATGTATCTTTTTTTAGGTTTATTTATTTATTTTGAGAGACAGAGCAAGAATGTGCACATGTGAGGGGGGTTGGGAGAGAGTCAGGATGAGAGGTAGAGAATGAATTCCAAGGAGATGCTGCACTGACAGTGCAGTGTGATGTGGGGCTCAGTCTCACAAACCATGAGATCATGTCCTGAGCCAATATCAAGAGTTGGATACTTAACTGCCACTTAAAGATATGTATCTTTAAATAACATACAGGGTTTTTTTTTTTTAATTTTAAATGTCATTATATATTTCTTTTAAGTTTTTATTCATATTTCCTGCATTCTTTTGAATTTGTTTTTTATAAATGTCTCAAGATATATAAAGACATAGACATACTTTCTTTGATATCTTTTAAAAATACTCATTTTCAATGTCTGCCAAAATAAATCTTGATAATTTTTGACATTTTGATGTGTTAATATACTAGCATTAGCAAGTGAGACTGAACTTTAATTTCAGCATATGTAACAATAATCTGGGCAAATAATGTCTGAAGATAAAGTTCCTGGTCTGCTGACAAGAGAGAGTATAAATGTTATTAGAGTATTCTATAGCTCCCTAAATCTGGTTGAAAAGTTCTAAAGAAAAATAGAGCTTTTAGAAATGCTGGGGAGTAAAATTATAAATAGGAATATGAAACAGAGGAAATTAATATTTGTGAATTCCTCCTATGTTCAAAACACTGTATTTGGGACCATATGCATGCTATTTCAACAAGACTAAAAAATAAGCATAATTCTTGTTAAAACCCCAAATTGCTCAAGAACACAGGACTAAAAAGACAGGATTCAAAATGGATCATAGACTTAAATGTAAAATGCAAAAATTACACAACTTCTAAGAGATAACATAGGAGAAAATCATAACCTTGGGTTTGGTGATGACTTTTTAGATACAACACCACAGGAATAATTTATAAAAGAAAAAAATGACAAGTTGGACTTTATCAATGAGCAAGAATTGCTCTCCAAAGGTTCTTCTAACTAGACTAAGAATCAAATTCATATAAGATAGATTAACAGGAGAAAATAAAATTTAATAGTATGTATATGGGGAATTCACACAGACATAGAAATTCCAAAGACAGGCAAATAAGGTGTATTTGTCATTCTGAACTAAGAAAAAGGATGTAGGGATGTAGGGGTCTGGGACTTCAGAGGAAAGGAATGTACTTCACAGGGTGATAAGAAGAGTAGATGTTTGGTAATTAGATGCTTGCCCTGTAATACAGATGAGTCACTCAGATAAAATTTATCTCTGCTAATAACCATTATTCTAGGAAAGATTCCCTATTGAAATACTTCTATGTAGTTAAAGGAAGGGCAAACATTTCTCTTGGGCCCAAAGGGTCTCACTTGCCTTCAGCTCAGAATAATGTTCATGCCTCTGTGGCCCATCTTGGTGTGGTGAGCCCTCAGCTCCTACAACTTCATTAAAACTAAAAACTCTGCTCTGACAAAGACATGGTTAAAAGTATGAAAAGATAAAGCACTTATAAGAGAAAATCATTGTAAAATATATATCTGAAAAAGGACTTTTTCCCAGAATATACAAAGAACTCTTAAAACTCAACAAACAACTCAATTTAAAAATAGAGAAAATATTTAGATACTTCATCAAATAAAATATAAATAAGAAATATACATATGTAGTGATGCTTAGTGCCATATATTGCTGGGAAATCCAAGTAAGACAACAATGAGATATCAGTGCACACCTATTAGAATGACTAAAATCCAAATCCCTGATAATACCTAATGCTAGTAGGGGCTGGAGATAACTGGAACTCTCACTGATTGCTGGTGAAAATGTAAAATGGTACAACCACTTTGGAAGACAGCCACACAGTTTGTTACATAGGTAAAGATACCTAGGCTTACCATAAAATTCAGCATACCCCTAGATCTAGATATTTATGCAAATAAGTTGAAAATTCATGTATACACATAAAACCTGCACATGAACCTTTATAGTAGCCTATTAATAACTGCCCCAAATTGGAATCAACCAGTTGTCCTTCAGTAGGTAAGCAGATAAAAAACAAACAAAACACTAATAGTATTAGCTATGCAATGGAGTATTATTCAGCTATAAAAATAAATGAGCTATCAAGATATAAAAAGGTATAGAGGAAATTTAAATGCATACTGCTAAGTGAAAGACATATGTCTCAAAAAACTACATACTATGATTCTATCTATATGGAATTCTAGAAAGGGCAACATCATAAAGACAGTAGAAAGATCAGTGTTTCCAGGGAATTAGGAGAGGGGAGGATGAATAGGTGGACCACAGAGATTTTTTAGGGCAGTAAAATTATTCTGTATGTATGCAACTATAATGGTGAATGCATTTGTCAAAACCTATAAAACTGTACAACAAAAAACATGAAGTCTAATGCAAATGATAAACTATAGCTAGCAATAATGAGTTAATATCAGTTTATCAGTTTTAATAAATGTATCAAACTAATGTAAGATGTTAAAAATAGGAGATATTATTAAATTTTGCCTAATAGGAGAAACTGTGTGCATGAAGGGGGCGGGAAGTTATATGGAAATACTGTATTTTCTGCACCATTTTTCTGTAATCCTAATACTGCTCTAAAACAATTTAAGTCCATATACAGAAGAATTCAGAAAAACAAAATGGCCAGGCTAGAATTTGAACCAGATCAATATTTGGTCATTGAGAATACAAAACCTGAAATTGAGAACAAAAAAGAAATAATTAATTCACTAAGGATACGTTAAAATAAGAAAGCATGAAGCCCACACAGAAGATGTGAAGTATCCAAAAGAATGTGGAAGTCTCAGAACAGCAAAAATAAAGATTCTAAAGAAAGCAATTTCAACTTGATTTCAATACTTAAGCAAGGTTAGACAAGGAAAAGTTATCCTTTTCAAGAGATATGTTTCTTTAAAAAAGAAATACCTTGCTGGGGCTCAGTTGGTTATGCATCTGGACTCTTAATCTTGATCTCCGCTCAGGTCATTACCTCATGTTTGTGGGATCAAGTTCCACATCTGGCTCCCATCTGCTTAGGATACTCTCACTCCCTCTTTCTGCCCCTCCCTGCTCGTGCTCTCTCTCTCTCAAAATAAATAAACCTAAAAAAAAAGTACAGAGCAAAATTCATGGGGTGCCTGGTTGGGCTTCTGACTCTTGACTTTGGCTCAGGTCATGATCTCAAAATCTGTGAGTTCGAGCTCTGTGTCAGGCTCTGCATTGATAGTGTGTAGCCTGCTTGGTATTCTCTCTCCCACCTTCTCTCTTTCTCCCCCCTCCAAAATAAATATATAAACTCAAAAAAGAAAAGAAAAGAAAAGAAAAGATCGTGCATCAAGTACATAATTTAAATGAAATGAATAGCAATACATGTCTATCCTTAAAAGTTGGTGCTAGAAGACAGATCCACTGACTGAAATAATAAAATCAAGGTCCAATAGAGCTTAAGCCATAACCAAGTATGTGACAATCAGAACAAGAATATTTAGTAGTTATCAAAAAAGATACAGCAATTCAAACCAGAATTTTTTAATGGCTAGGTATATGCACATTTATTCATTATAACATTAACTGAATGTACAGTCATTAATTAATTTACCTAAAGCCTTCATTAGGTTCTTGAAGCATGCAGGATGCTTGGTGTACAGTAGATTTCTAATGAAATAAAGCACTTTAGCATAAGTTTAGTAAGGGAAAGGGACAGGAAATAAAGAAATAGATTTAAAAACGCCAAGATGACAAAGTGTGGTAATTCTAGTAAGAAAAGAAAATGGGGTATTGGATTGGGAATAAGATAAGTTTATTATAGACCAAATTAAGGTGATATCCAAGTCTTAAGGGCTTTGGGAGAAGGAATGAGAGATAGAAAAAAATGCAATATATCAGGCAGAAAGAATAGTAAAACAACCAAAAACAAAACGAAACAAAACAAAAACCCTTCCGTGTGTTTGAAACACAGAAGGAAAACTGGTGCAAGTTTTGGTGCTGGATATTAGATAATTTATAGACACATATACACACACACACATGGGTGTTGTATATATGTGTATGCACAGACAGATGTTTTTCTCCTTTAATTATTTTTAATTGAAAAGTATTTTGAGAGCCATTTACATTCATTTTTTCTTCTAAGTTTTTGGTACATGGCAAAACAATAGCTGTATTCTTAATCATATTATAAAGCAAGGATTAATGACCTGCCACAATACCATCTAAGTCCTAACCTCCAGTGTATTGTAAAGGAATACAGAGAAATGTTTACAATCCTAGTATATATTATGTGAAGTAAACCCCCAAAATTTCATTTAATAAGACTTTTATTCACATGCACAAAATATTTCAAGTGGCTTTAAACCATAAACACAGGGTCTTTCAGGAAAAATTGAAGTGCAAACATAATGTTTAAAACTCTTGAGGAGAGTGGGCAAGATGGCGGAGAAGCAGGGAGCTCTGTAATCCG
>CM053577.1:87825153-87997405 GCA_028646485.1 Cryptoprocta ferox | reverse complement strand
AAGAATGAAATCTGGCCATTTGTAGCAAAGTGGATGGACCTCGAGGGTGTCATGCTCAGCGAAATAAGTCAGGCGGAGAAGGACAGATACCATATGTTCGCACTCATAGGTCTAACAGGAGGAGCCCAACAGAGGACCATGGGGAGGGGAAGGAGGAAAAAGAGTTAGGGAGAGGGAGGGAGACAAAGCACGAGAGACTCTTGAATACTGAAAACAAACTGAAGGCGGAAGGGGAAGGGGGAAAGGTAAAGGGGGGTGATGGTCTTGGTGGAGGTCACTTGTGGGGAAGAGCACTGGGTGTTATATGGAAACCAACCTGACAATAAACTATAAAGTTAAAAAAAAAACTTTATTGGTTTCTGAAACCCTGAAATGAACATGATGCTGGCACTAGATGAGACTTCTGGTAGTGCTGGGTTAGGAGTTACCATTATTTTGCTCTTCAGAGATATGTGTAAATGAGGTCATAAGTGGTCTGTAATAGACTCTTGAAATAATGGGTCCATTTCTTTACCCCTTCCTGTATCCACACCCTTCACAATGTGACTCTGAAGTTCTCTCATCAAACTAACTAAATAAATAAATAAAATAGTCAAAAAAAAAAAAAAAACTCTTGAAAAAGGAGAAAGACTCTAAGGATTGATATTTGTAAAGAATTGCTATGCACTGTAATTTATTTTAAAAATCAAGACTCAATAAGAAGAATATTTAGGCAAATATAATTTATGATAAAAGAAAGCATGGGTTTTCCTCTGAAGAAAGATATTTTTTCATCCTGAAGTAAAAAAAAAAAAAAAAAGTATGCTTCACTCTGTTAATATGGGACATTGGGAAACATAATGGGCCATGTCTTCAAGTACAGCTTTCCTGGAGATATAGAAATGTTCAAATGAACATCTCTTAAACTGATTCTGCATGCAAATTGAAAGCATAAAGTAACATGGTAACTTTGTGAAAAAATTTTTTTACTAGCTCACATAATGTGCTCTAGACAAAGACCTAGGAAAAAAATCATGGAATGGATTTCTAACTTTTGTTTAAGCCTTTGCTACATATCAGCTGTCTTATTACTTTGGAAACTACTGAATCCTGGCATGCATTTGAAATATCAGAAATTTTTTTAGCCAAAATATATGTGAAAAATGAATTAACTTGACAAAACACACCTAAGATATGTTAAATATTTTAATGCTCTCATAAGCATACAGGGATATGAAGATAGGTTTTCATTATCCACCTTAGGTAACCTGTTAAAGTTCTTTTTTTCAGAGTAAAATGTTTGCATATTTAATATAAGTTATATTCAGGAAATGTGCGTATTGTCTTAAAGATGTCTTAAAGATGTCTTTTTCCTATATTTTGGATGACAAAAAATACTGTTTAAAGAGTTCAGAATTACTTCTAATCAAAGCCACTTCAATATTTATGCTAATTTAGAAAAAGAAGACCCTCTACAAACAAATAACCATGAAGAAAGCTAACAATACAGATTTCCAATATACTAGAAAATTTTGTCAGTTTATCTGCATGATCTATTCATAGAGAATAAAACAATTTTGTATAATAAGTATAGATATGCAAGTGTTCATCATTAAATTTATATTGAGACTCCTCAGTATAAGAAAAGCCTAACATTGAACAGCTATTTTATCACTGACAGGGAGAAGAATGGCAGGTGACAATCAGAAATAATGGAAAGTGTTGAGTTCTGGGGAGGTCCTAAATTCTGCATTGCTTCTGTTAATAACATCTCTTTGAAAAAATCAGTTGAGTTATATAACTTTTGGTTTTCTCATCAATGAAACAGTAATAATAATGGTATATCATCTGGGCATAGTTATAGTAAAAGGCAAGTGAGAAATATTTATAAAAACTCTTTATTAAAAATGATATATAAATATATGTTTATTTTTTGTGCTTAAAAGAAACATATTAGTGGTTTTTTGAATAGTTTACTTAGAAATGATTACAAAAGCACAATTTTTGAAAGTTCAATAAATAGTAGGAGGAAGGAGGGTAGAAATGAGCTATGAAAAGACACAGGACATTTTCTGCATTGATGGATATGGTCTATATCTTGACTTTTGTGTTATTTTACATGGGTAAATACAATTGTGAAAACCCTTTTAATTGTGTATATATGATCTTTGTATTTTATTATATGTAAACTATACTCTAATTAAAAAATTAAAAAAAACAAAAAAACAATTGAGTACTTTATGTAGAGCATGTTTCTCTGAAAAGATCACCCTGTCTACTCCCTGGGGGCTGGGGAGGGGGGGCGGAGAAACAATAGGGGAATATAGGCTATTTAGAAAAATGAGAAAAATGCACGGGACTAGTGTACTTGATTATACTGTATTTTTTTAAGAACATGACTTGAAATTCTAATTAATGACCTTTTCAGAAAAAAACAGAAATTCAGAATTTGCAATAAAGAAGACTAACATTTATATTTTTTCCCTTTTGGTACAACTATTAACTATCTTTTTTCCACAGTTCAATAAAGAATAATTTTAATAGCAAAATCCTGAATTTTACATTTTGTGCCTGTCATAGTCATTACTCGCACAGGCAACATCACAGCTAAGGCAAACAATGACTGGTAGTTCTCAATTAATTTCTAATAAACCATTTCTGAGAGTTTTTGGATTGTTTTGTTTTTATTTTACATTTTTTTTCAATTTTATGATTTCTAGGGTTTTGTATAAAACAAGCCAACCTTTTTTTAAAAATAAATGTTAAAGACAAGCAAACAAACCCATTCTAAGACAATAATATTTTAATTTAATTTTATTTTATGTTTATTTATTTTGAGAGAGACAGTAGGTGAGGGCAGAGAAAGAGAGAGTATTGTAAGCAGACTCCACACTGTCAGTGTAGAGCCTGATGTGGAGCTTGAACTCATGAACTGTGAGATCATGACCTGAGCTGAAATTAAGAGTCAGATGCCTAACCACTGAATGGAGTGAGCCAACTGAGCCACCCAGACACCCTGATACCATTTTTAATCTAGATTTTATTAGGGTTTTATATGAAATAATGAGATAACCTAATACAAATACTTTTTGTAGCTATTTTTATATAATAAAAATAATCTTTAAATATGTTCCTACATATTTAAACCTACACAGGTTTGTGAATAAAATTCAAGAGATTATATACATATCTATGCTAAATTTTAAAATTCTGGATTGCTATGGTTATATAAAATGTTTTAATATCGGTACTCAGAATACATTAGGGTGTAATAATTTGACTTGTGTCTTGAAGTGCTAAACCTCAGTGCCTCAAAAAGTGATGTGTTTTGGAAATCAAATTAAAGTGAGGTCATTAGAGTGGGCCTTAATTCAGCATGACTGATGTCTTAGCAAAAAGTAGAAATGAACACAGAGACATGCACATAGGAAGAATGCCATGAGAAGATGAAGTCAGAGACTGTGGTGATACAACAGAAGCTAAGGAACACTAAATACTGCCCTAGCAAACTAATACAAAGTGCATATGGGGAACTTTTTGAAAGTAGAAAGCAACCAGGAACTTGATTTATTCTGAAAAATAACATGGTGCCAAATAAAACTGTCTCTCGCCTCTTACCTTTCAAGCTAGCTTCAAGGAAGTAAGCAAGTTCATTTATTCATTCAAAAATGATTTCTGAATGTGATTTCACTTTATCACTATCTTCAAACAACATAATGCCATGCCACATATTACTTAAGAGCCTTACTACAAAATACAGTGATTTTCCCTTTCCTTCCTTTGTACTATTGTTACCAAAAAGCAATTTTACTTAATCAGTGAATTCTAAAGCCTATTTGTAAAGTTATAATTGTTCATAAGATGCATTCATCTGTCAAAGAAAGTATACTTATTCCTTGAGTTACTCTTTTTTGATGAAATTGGAACTATGTCAGTTTCCAACTTTTCCATTGAAAGAAAGAGAACTATTTAATCATTCATAAATTCATTGGAACTACAGTAATGGCTGCTCCACCTTGGAAACTGAGGGTTAGGCAGTGACATATATGTATGGTTTTGTACTAAAGGTAGGACCAGTTGGCAGTCATCTGAAATCATGAATTTGGAGTCACACAGACCTTGGTCTATTTAGGTTTGCCACTTTTCTAACACTGTGATTTTGCTTATGTTACTGAAAATATCCGAGTCTTCGTTTTCTTATATGTAAAACAGACATATATAAAGCCTCACTGAGAGATTTTATTCTAGTACAAAATGATACAAACTAGAAGTGTCTGGTACATACAGTCTCATTAATTGCTAGTGTGAATGTAATACTAAATCTGCCCACAAAATTAATTTGATAAAATCTGTCTAAATCTTGAAGGCTCACACACTTTGATCCAGCATTTTCAATTCTAGGAATTTAATGTCCAGATATACAAACATATATATGCAAAGAGGCACATATAATTAATTTCCCCAAATAATAGTTTATACTGTAAAAATTTTAAAGCTGCCTAGTGGTCACTGTGTTATATCCACAAAATAAAGTATGGTGTAGCTATCCAAAAAGAAGTTGAAAATCTACATACCAACATACATTTTGTTAAAAAATCTGGTTTTTGTTTTGTTTTTAATTTGATTTTTTGAGAGAAAGAGATCAGGAGCAGGGGAAAGAGAGAGAGTTGGAGAGGGAGAGGGAGAGAGAATCCCAAGCAGGTTCCATGACCAGTGTAGAGCCTGACACAGGGTTGGATCTAATGACTGTGAGATCATGAGCTGAGCTGAAATCAAGATCTGACACTTAACTGACTGAGTCATCCAGGTGCCCCCAAATTCTGTTTTTTAAAAAGGAAAAATTTTCCATTGCTAAAGGTATATATTGTATTGCCATTTCCTGGATTAAAATTCTATTATGGTTTTACTTTCATATTAGTAATTATTTTACTTTTATATTAGCAGTTTGGGTTCCTATGCACAAAGTAAGCACAACAAAACAAAAACAAAGTTTTTAAAAAGAAAAAAATCTCTAGTAATATACAGGCTTGTGTATTTTCACTCAATATGTTAAAAACATATTGATAAAATAGATTTTTATTTCTACTCATTAAATTTCAAAAAAAATTTTAGTCATATCCATTCAAAAATTTTTAAACATATCCTTATAAGAAACACAAAAAGTTCTAATATAGTGTTGCATAGTTTAAGGCTTCTAGGATGTATTTGCATAAATTATAAACTGAGAAGAAGAAGAAAAAAATCATATGGTCAACTGGGAACAAACCTTCATATTGTCTGAAAGTCTACTTTGTAGTGTCCATTAAGAAAAGCAGGCCAAAACATCAACACGGATGCCAATTACACAGACAGCAAAGGAGCCAGATGCTGTTGGCAAAACATGTTCCAGAGTGTGGCATCTGGGTCCAATAACTGCCATACAGAGCCCCATCTGTAGCTAAAGCTGTTGACTCTGCTTTGGGGGAAGAAAAATCAGAAATAAAGAAGGCAGTTAAATTCTAAACCATGCCAGGAATAGCAGAAGGCAGGTTGCAGTCAGCATTCAAATTACATCCCTAGCCCATTTTGCTTTTTAATGTCTTGAAACTGTGTAAACACTAAACTATGTTCACTCCAGTTGTTTAGAGATGAGCACACATAGGTAGTTCGTTAACTTAGAACACACAGATCACCTGAGGGATTCGATATTCCGGCAAATACTCATCTTCCTAACATTTTTGTTCTCAAGGGATATACACATATAGTCAATGAAATGCAATTTTCATTTGACTTATTAAAAATGTGTGCTAGGTTAAGCATTCATTATGGTATGCAATTCCTTCAAAAGCATGAAATTTAAGCTACTTCATTGCAATTTCTGTTAAGTTTTCTCTGGACTGACTCTTCATAAAATGAAGATAATCATTGTATCTTTTACTGAGAGTCCTGAAATTTTTGTCTGGTGGAAATTTGTGAGAAAGCTTCAAAGAGCACTAAACTCTAACTAAATTATTCCTTAGTTACAAAGAATAATTAGTATCTTTTTAATATTCTTCATTTGCTGTACACATGAATATATAAAATAAAATGTGTTGATATCAATATGATCCTACAGATTCATCATTTATAAAATACTGCTCTAGTCTTATCATACATATAATTTTGAAAACAAGATAAATGTTGAGAATAATAAAAACTAATGATAGAGTTTAATATACATCAATAAATGAGCTAAATATTTTGTACACAGAATTGTATTTAATTGCCATCATAACTCTGTGAGTTACAATTATTGTTATTCACAATTTCTAGATTAAAAAAACTAAAAGCTTAGTGATAGAATTAAAGTTCCTTAACCCAATTCACACTAATCTTTAGGGATGGGACTTGATATCCTATATCCAGATACTCTAACTCTAGAATCCATGCTTTCTCTGTCTCGGTCTTTGTTCCTGTCTTCTCTCAGTCGCATATAAATAATATACAATGTAATTGGTATAATTACTTCAGTAATGATAGAGGCAAGACTTCTGAAAATCTACTCTTCCATAAAAGAAACTGATAATCACGTCAAATCAACTCTCTCAGAACTCTAGAAATGAACTAAAGGCTTGCAAAAATCTGTTTATACAAGAAAAATGGTTGACTCTCATAAGCCTGGTCAGCTTTGTAGTGGTTACATGCAGTATTCCCATCTCCCTTTCCCCAACTCTTCAATAGGCTTGAAAACCAACAGCACCACCACGAAGGCATCTGTGAAACCAGCAGTCTACCAGCCACTGAGGGGCAGTACAGGTTTGGAGCTCGCCCAAATGATCCCTCCCAGGAATGTCACTATTTCATTGGTCTGGTAACTGTCTGACAAGTTCCATTTCCAGGAATAGACTTTATCTGACCTGACTCAAAGCTTACTCTTTTGAAAAAGCCCTTATAAAGAGAATTTATTAATAACAGTCAGTGGTAATTGCCTAACATTGCAGCTGCTTGTAATGATGATTCCAGGTAAGGCTAAGAAGAGTCTGACCAATATTCTTAAAGGTAAAAAGTGGGGAACGAGATGTTCATAGAGGTCTTTGAAAAGATAGACCTATTCTTGGGAAATGAAAGTCTGGACAGGACTAAGAAAGACATGAAAAGACCTTAATGTCTTATCTCTGACTGACCTTGAGCCTCTGTGAAAGCAGATACTGGAGAGTAAGACAGAATTGTAAAATGATTGGCTGAGTGTTGAATGCATGTCTTGACATATACACACAGAGTCCCCTCAGTAAGGCTAGGCGACTTACTAGTTTGAGGATATATAAAAAAAAAATCTCTGTTAAATCATTCGTTGACCACTATATTAGCCAAGTTGAGATTTGAATACCCAAACATGGCAAAGAAAATAATTTATAAAATTAAATATTTTGGAAAAATCACTGAACAATAGCAAAAACAAAAAAATAAAATAAACACAATAAAAAATGTTGCAACAACTATGAAGAAGTAGGATCTGATTTACAGATTTGCCACATTACGTTATTTAAAAGGTTAAGTGTTCATAAAAAAATGATGAGTCATACAGAAACAGAAAAGTATGATCCATAAAGCAACCAGTAGAAACTATGCCGGATGAAGCCTCAATATTGGACTTACTTGACACAAATATTAAATCAGCTAAAATAACTGTGCTCAAAGAAAAATAGAAGCCATGTCTAAATAATTAAGGGAAGTATGAGATTGATATTTCACCGAATTGAGAATATAAAGAGATATCAATTATAAACAAGAACACAATAGAAATTCTCAAGTTAAAAGTAAAAAAAATAAAATTTAAAAATTATAAGAGGGGTACATCACTATATTTAAATTGGTAGAAGAAGGAAGCAGTGCATTTGAAGGTAATCAATTAAGACTATTGATCCTGAAGATCAGGAAGAAAAATGAACAGAGCCTCAGATACCTGTGGGACGCCTTAAGAACATTAAAATACCCATGTGAGAGTTTTAAAACCAGAAGAGAGAAAGAGAAAAAAGACATATAAACTTTTTAAGAAATAAAGGCCCAAACTTTCTAAATTTGACGAAAATTATTAATCCACATCCCCATGAGGGTCAATGAGCTCCAGATAAAATAAACTCAAAGACATAAAACACTAATCATATGACAGTCAACCTGTCAAAAGACAAAAGAGAATTTTGGCAGCATCAAGAGAAAATGATTCATTATGCACAAAGGATCCTCAATAAGATTAACAATTGACTTACCAGAAACCATGCAGTCCAGACGTACTTTAAATGCTGAAAGACTGTCAACCAATAATTCTATATCTCTTTAAGCTATCCTTTAAAATAAGGAGAAACTAAGACACTCCAAGATAAAACAGAATTGAGAGAATTCATCAATAGCAAATCTGCCCTATAAGAAATAGTAAAGAGAATCCTTTAGGCTAAGATGAGAAGATACTAGACAATAATTTGAATTCACACACAAAAATAAAGGGCACTGGTAATGGTAACTATATAGGTAAGTATAAAAACAGTATAAATGTATTTTTGCTTATCTTTTTTTGTTTCCTGATTTAAAAAATAGTGCATAAAACATCCTATAAAACTGTGTTGATGGGTTTATAATCAATAAAAGCCTGAAGGATGTGGGAAGGAGTAAAGTAATAGTGGAGCAAAGTTTTTGTATACTACTGATATTAAGCAATTATTAATACTATGGAGATTGTTTTAAGAAGTTAATTGTAATCTATCAGACAACTACTAAGAAACTAAGGACAACTGTAAAGTAAAAATAAAAAGGAAATTAAAGTGTAACACCAGAAAAAAAAAAAACTAACACAATAATGGAGAAATAGAGGAACAACAACAACAAAATACAACATATTTTAAAAAAAGAAGAAACTACACATATAAACTTTATTTCATTAGTAATGCTAAGTGTAAACTAAGTAGACAGTCCAATAAAGGTAGAGACTGACAGAGTGGATTTTTAAAAAGAGTTAAATTATACCTTATGTCTAAGAGACAAGGTTTATATTCAAAGTCACAACTAGTTTAAAAATAAAAAGTCAGAAATATACACTATGCTATCAATAATAAAAAAGAAGGGCTGAGACAGCTATACTAATATCAGGCAAAATACACCTTAAGATAAAAAAAATGTGACTCAGGACAAAGAAGGACATTTTATAAATATTTAAATCCATCAGTAAGATCTAACAATTAGATCTGAGAGCCTTAAGATCTAACTTAAGCAAATGAAGCAAAATAAGGCAGATTAAAGGTATAAACCATTAAACAATAACAGTTGCAATCTTTATAATGGATAGAACAAATTGGCAAAAGAGACAGGATACAGAAGACTTGATCAACATATAAACCAGCTAGGCCTAAAAGACTCCTATAGAAGATTTCAGCTAAAGTGGAATACACACTGTTTTCAAATACATATAGAACATATATTAGGTTATAATATATGCCTCAGTAAATTTTAAAAGATTTAACTCACACAAATTAAATTTTCTTACCACAATAAAAATAGAAATCGATATCAAAAGAAATCTGGGGAATTCACAAATAAGTGAAAGTTTAACAACACACTTCCAAAAATCCAGGAAGCCAGAGAATAAATCACATGGGAAATTAGGAAATATTTTGAGATACACAAAATGTCAATAAAAATATGAGATATAATGACAGCAGTGCTTAGAGTGAAATTTACAGCTGTGAACTCTGTTTTAAAAAAGAACAGAGTCCTCAACTAAATGATGGAACCATTTACCTTAAGAAATTAGAAAAAGAAGAGAAAACCAAACCCAAAATGAATAATCTATCAAAATTCTGATGAATGATAAAATGAAATGACTATGTGAGTTTGTGTTAACTTAAGTGACAAAGTCTTCTGAAACATTTATAAATTAAGTAATTAAGAGTTCACAACTAGTGGTGTCAAAGTTATCTAGGAAGACTGATTGTGTCTCATGAATATTAAAATGTATTTTAATTAAGCCTTATAAACTTTGTTGCTTGTTTTGTTTTAGATCTTCAAGATGTCTGCCTCAAATAGCAAATAACAATTAGCTAAATAAAAGTACTATTGTGTTGTATAATAAATTAATATTTGAGTTCTTACTCTGATATACATTATGAAAATAATGTATTTTGGACAAATAGGTGGGCAAACATAAGTGATCTATTTCACATAAATACACATATACATATATATTTTTTCTGCATATCTGTATGATGAAGTATTTTGGGAAAGAGAAAGCAAAAACTAATATCTAGGGTACCCAGGAGCTGGTCAGGCACTATAAGACAAGTTTACAGCTAAATCTTGATGTTCCCCTGATGTACATTTCAAAAGACAATTTCACAGAACATCAAAATGAGTCAGTTACTCCATTACCCTGATTAATCATTACAAAGGCAAGCCTACCCCACAATCATATCTACATGCTGCCAAAAACTTGAACACTATCTAAACCACAGGAATGGCCAAGCATTCTCCTATCATGGTTGATATAAATGGTTGCTGCCTCTTTAGAAATTTTGACTTTCACTTCTGTCTAGTCTTCCTTTCTTCTAGGTAAGATTTATTATGAATGTAGGTAATTCTTCCCACTTCCTGACAGTCTCCTTATCCAGGCCAAAGGCCCACTTTCTTAAACCCTCCCCAGTTATATTTCACAAACTCAAACCTCTAAGTCCTTTCCAGCACCCTTTTACTGAGATGCTGCAGGGATTTAAATGGTGTGTGTTCTCCCTTATGGCAATGAGTTATAAACCCAACTTTTTCAACAACAAGTATGTTCCTGCTGGTGTTTGTCTGGAGGTGATCGACAGTGTGAGTATACATATACACAAATGTATAAACAAATTATCTTTAGGAATTACATCAAGAGCTGAATGCTAAAATGTGTATATCAGAATTTTTGATATATATATATATATCCTATATATATAGTATATCCTACTTTGTAGGTTATAATAGAGTTATTTAAGAAAAGTAAAATAAGCATAGAAACTATGAGACATTTTTATTTCCTCGCTCAACAAAAGTTGATCGTTTCTCTTACTATATAGATGGAAAGGCAGTAAATATTAATTTATGATGATATATAAATTTTAATAATTGATAATGTCACAAAAAGTAGTTCTTTTTTGCATTTTTACATATTTTAAACTAACGTCAACTGCTGCCATTGTGAGTTTTTCTTTGTTAACAAAATTGTTAATTTTTTCTCTTACTGTCATTGAAATATAAATAGAACTATTGCCAGATTATTTCAGAATTGCCTTTAAATGAAATAAACTGCCTACTGTTGATTAGTCTGAATGTTATGTCCCATTTCAGTCACCAAAAATGAGGAATAGTGTACAAGTTATTTTAGAGGATGCTTTGAAATCATTTTGATTTATCCCTGAGAAAATGATCATCTAAATATATTCATATTCAATTAATCTGCTTCTGTGACAAGAAAAAAATAATTCTAGTTACAGTACATTGGGTTTTGCATTTGCTTGAGAGACCTACTGTATACTTCTCTATACTATACACTCTAACAAGTTAAAGAGTAAAAGATTTGGTGATTAAACGTTTGGAATAATAGCAATAGCTACTCAGAATTTCTATTTAGAGCGTCTTCAGATTTATCATCTAACACTAATACGATTGGATTATGGAAAATGTGGACTAATTAATGTAAAATTCATCAATTATTTGACTAAAGTAATCCAAATTCATGATAATATCTAGGTAATGAACTGAAAGTTTTAATTTAGTAGACCCACTAACAAGTCATTTGTCACACTTATTTTGCACACAGTGATCCAAAACAACATTGAGATGACAAAAGCATGTTTTGAAGAAGTAAAGCATTTGTAACATGGGCCAGATCCGGACATTGAATTTCCAAGCTTAATCTTATTTATTACCTTTTGACACAAATTTCAAATGAATGTTGATACTATCTTGTCAGAAAATGGCTCTTCATCTTGAGATCATTACTTTAATTAATCAATGCAAAGCAAAAATAATATCTGGAATTATCCCACAAACATTGAACACTCCAAGTGATTTCATGAAGAAAATGATAAATGTATTACTCACCGATAGCTATTGTAAAGATCAGTACAGGTGGAATTGTTCTTACAAGGATTCATTTTGCAGTCATTGGATTCTTGTTCACAAAAAGTTCCTTCCCAAACAGCTAAGCACACACAGCTCTAAGGGAATATGAAAATTATAAAAACTTCAGGTTATTTCTTGCTAGTAAGTCTATAATATCATTATTACTCCTGGCTATGTTGATCTCTGTCAGTTTATGCCATTTCAATTTTTATAGAATGTCAATACTTCCCCCAAATTACTTTTACCACAATTTAAAAACTATGTGAACAGTATTCTTTGTATCTAATTCACTAAAAATAAATATGTATTATGCTCACAACACAGAACTACTGGTTTTGTTAAATATCTTAATATAAGCATAATGTATTAGTAATATGGTTAGTAATTGTGTAAAAGTAACTAAATACATAACTCAGCAACTAGCTCACTTATTAAATATATATTTAATAAATATAAATATCATATATAATTAAAATATATATAATAAATAATATAAATATAATAATAAAGCTGTATTATATATTTACTATATTACAAATAATTAATCTATGTCACTACCCTATTGTTGGTCGATTGGAATTGCAAAACTTTGAATATCATTTTGCTAAGAGATAGAGTAGTCCTATAACAATATTTAAAATAAAAAAAGTAAAATTGCTTTTTCAGAATTGGGTAAACAAAATTACTCTAGGACAATAATTTAAAATATTAAAAATACTTTCAAAGAACAGGGCTCTTGTTAAAAAAACAGAATTTGGGCTCTTTAGAGATTCTAAGTTTAGAATAATGAAAAATACTAAAATCAATGTTAGCTGTTCTTTTGATCTTCAGTGTTCAATATAGGAGCCACTAGCCACATGTGGTTATAAAGCATTGAAACATGGCTGGTCTCAGTTGAGATGTGCTATAAGTATGAAATACACATTGAATTTTGAAGATTTACTACGAGAAAAGGAATGTAAAAAATCTCACTAATAATTTTATTACTTACATGCTATAATCATAATAATTTGGATATAAAGAGTTAAACAAATATATTAAAATTAATTTCACCTGCTTCATTTAGCCTGTTTTAATGTGGCTGCTAGATAATTTAAAACACACAGTCTCATTACTTTTCTATTAGACAAAGCTGTGCTAGCTAATAATGGCAACTTAGTTTCTCTAAGTGGAAATAAAGTCTACATAGTTGCATCTACCAGAGCATCTACCTTAGATTCAAGAACCTATTCTAGTTTAATACATTTCAGCTTCTTGAGAAGGTCTGGGACCTCATAGATGCTTAATACATGTTGGTTGAACACATGAGAAAGAATAAATATGACAGGAAAAGTAGCATAAAAACTGATGTAACCCACATGGATTTCAAAAGAATTCTATATGTTTGCTAGAGGTAGATAGCAAATTTTTTTGAGCATTACAATTCAAACAACAAAACAAGCATAAATTCATGCTCCATGTATTTGCATTTAGGTTACAATAATTTGAATGCCACTGAGTATTCTGTTTTGGATTATTAGGGTCAATTGGTTTGGGAAGGCTTGAGAGCAGCTGAAAAGCAGAAAGGGGTGACAGCCACTGTATTGTCAACACTGGGCTTTATTCCTGACATATGTGTTAATTCTCCAGCATACTCATTAATATGAGTATTATTTTAGCTGAATTTTGGCAGTAATTTTCTCATGCATTGGCCCCCACATTGTTAACATTCTCAATGATTTTGGTTAGATATGGAGTTTTCATTTAATGTAGTTAGCTTATTTTTTCTTCCTTTTCTTGAAAATGTTAAAAAAAAAGAATTCCATGAATATTGATCTAGTGATAATATTTATTTAAAATGAAACCAATTCTATAGTAAGCAAGACAAGCATCGGATGTAGGTAAATGGGGGAAACTACCCAACTCAATGATGGAAATTAAGGTGGAGTGGTATGGATAACATGTGTACGAAATGTGTGGGACAAATGAGGTGCCCTGTTCACTTTCTAAGAGGTATGAATCATTTCTGTAAAGACAAAGGCACAGGTGTACTGCTGGCTTTTCTTTTGACATCTCAGTAATAATTTGAGACTAATTTAGTAATTGAGTCAAAAACTGATCAAATATCATTCTCATGAAAGCTATATATTCCATAAAAGATAATAATTATTGGATATTCCATAAAAGCTAATAATTACTGGTGTTCTTGATGATTTAATAATTAGTAGAAAATTATCATCAATTTAATGGTATAATTATCATTAAAGTCTCAGGTACCACAGCAATGATCTAATTATATGTGATGTAATCTGTAAAAAAAAAACATTAAAAAATGAGGGAAATAGATTTTTTAAATCTTAAACATTAAAAATATACATTATGAAGAAAGCAGAAATGAATATTAACTGGAAATAACCCAGAGTTCAATTATTTCTATTAATCTGTTGCTTACGTAGTTCAAAACCATTTTTCTGAATTTGGATACTTTTAGTATGAAGCACTTTCTCATTCAACATTAAAAAATTAATTAATTCCAGTAATTTTAAATACGGTAAAATTTTTTTTTTTATGTTTAAAACATAAAAATATGTTTTAAAACATATTATCTTGGCATTAAATAAGTAAATAATAATATTTTGAACTAGGTTTGCTGAGGAGGGAAATGTACTTGAAAATGTTTACTAAAATTAATAAAAGATTGCATGAGGGGTGCCTGGGTGGCTCAGCCATTTAAGCATCTGACTTCAGCTCAGATCATGATCTTGCAGTTCATGATTTCGAGCCCTGCGTTGGGTGCTGTGCTGACAGCTCAGAGCCTGGAGCCTGGTTTGGATCCTGTGACTCCCTCTCTCTCTGCCTCTCTCTCTCTCTCTCTCTCTTTCTCTCTCTGTCTCTGTCTCTCTCTCTCTCAAAAATAAACATTAAAATTTTTCTTTAAAAAGGAAAAAAATTGTATGATTTATGAAGTTGGAGACATATCATTCTTACCTCATAATATGAAGTAGACATTATCTTTCCTACCAAATAGAGATGAAACATTTTTTTTTGTAGTTTTAAAATACCCCAGAAAGGAGGAGAAAGGGAAGACAGTAACATGATAGAAAGTAATATGTATATAGCATAGTGAACTACACAGCCAGTGAGATGAAAGACAAAGCAGTAGTTTGAAAAGTATAACTATATATTAAATATATGTTTATAATATATTACATATAGCTGCCTTCCATAGCAGGTCATTTACGTATTTAAATTTAGGTAAATAGAAGCTAAGCAGAAAGAAGTAGCTGGAGCTTGCCACAATCTCCCTGACAGGGAAAGGAAATATTGGTATTCAGCTTTGTCAAGGACACATGTCCCAGAAAAGAGAGCAAATGAACCCAAACTTTGATAGTCGTTTGGAGGCATCTGTCCCCAGTGCAAGCTGAAAGTAGCTAGAGTCAACAACAAAGATTTAGTGGTCTTGTAGTGCAGGGAAGCTAGAGGTTGGAGTTGGGGCCTGAAAGACAAAATGGGTCTGTTAAACACCTCTGGCTTACATTTGACACCTCAGAGGGCCACCATCTAAAAGGAAGAACAAACCAGCAAAAATTCCAGCCTAGATCATGCTAAAATTCTACTCAATAAAAATTAAGTCATGTATCCATATTCTATTTGCCTGCCAGGGAAAATTAAGTGCTCTTTGGAGGAAGTTAACATTAGAGCTTTTCAGTGTTTGATACAACATGTCTGGTATTTGATAAAAAATTAAAGGAATGCTGATGGTCAAAACTCAAGAGAAAAACAGCAAAAATAGCCTCCCCAGATATTGTGCTTATTGGACATTTTAAAACAACTGTGATTAATATGCTCAAAAATATACAAGGCAAGATAGAGAACTGCACTAGAAACCTGCTATAATAGAGTCAAAGGAATAATGCACATTTGAAATAATAATTGAGGGGTGTCTGGGTGGCTCAGTCAGTTAAAGCATCCGACTTCGGCTCAGGTCATGATCTCAACATTCGTGAGTTTGAGCCTCACATGGGGCTCTGTGCTGACAGCTCAGAGTCGGGAGCCTGCTTCAGATTCTGTGTCTCCCTTTCTCTCTGGCCCTCTCTCTCTCTCAAAAATAAAATAAGCATTAAAAATTTAAAAAAGAAAAAAATGAAAATAATAATTAAAATTTAATAATTTAATACATTATTTTAATGTTAGAAATCTTAACAGAGAGGATTACAAGTAAATATCCAGGTTGAGGTACATAAATTACAAAGGAAAAAAGAAAGCAAGAAGGAAATGCAAAATATGGGGAATAATATGAAGAATTAATATATGTTTAATTGTATTAACAAAAAAGAGTGGGAGAGATTAAATAAGAGCAATGTCTGAAAAATTACTGAGAATTGTATAAAAATAGCAAAAGACATTAACCACTGATTTAGAAAGCTCTTCAGATCTATGTTGGATGAGTACAAAGAAAACTCTTCCAGGGAGTATGAAATAGAGTAAATTTAAAAAACAGCCAAAGAACAAAGACACAGTATCTTCAAAGGGCCAAGACTGACATCTCACTTCCCAGTAGTGGAAACAAGAACCCAGTAACCAATATTCCAATGGAGTGAAAGAAAATAACTACCAACCTAAAAGTCTATGCCCAGTAAAAATTACCTTTGGGGGAAGGAGAATAAACACAGTTTTAGAAAACTAACGCCTTAGAATTTACTGCAGTGTTTAAGATTATGTGGATTTGGTGATAGCTGGGATTTCAACTAAGCTCCATGAAGTATTACTATATAATTATAAACATATTATTTAATCACAAGGAACATCAGAAATAATAGTAACTGGGGGTGCCTGGGAGGCTTTGTCAGTTAAGCATCTGACTTCTGCTCAGGTCATGATCTCACAGTTGGTGGGTTCAAGCCCCACATTGGGCTCTGTGCTGACAGGACAAGCCCACTTTAGATCCTCTGTACCCTCCCCCTACCCCTTCCCTACTTCCTCTCTCTCTCTCTCTCTCTCTCTCTCTCTCTCTCTCTCTCTCTCTCAAATAAATAAATAAAACAAAAAATTAAAAAAAAAGAAAATGGTACATGATAGATAAGAGTGTGAGGATTAAATTGAGTACTTAGTATAGTGCTCAATTTAGTACTCAATTTAGATAGTCATGTGCTATCTGACTTACAATAAAATACCAGTAAATTTTAACTAAAATTTTTTTTTATCTAGGTCACTGGATAATCTGAATAGTCTGAACTATGCCTCAGACTCCTATTCCTGTTGCTTTGACATTCTTCAACCTGGAATACCTTTGCTCACTTCCCCCAACCCCAACTTTCCAAAGTTTATCCTTCCCTCAAGGTTAAAATCAATGTCGCATTACACCTGAATCTTGATTTCCCCCGGTAACTTCCCTCTCTCACAATTACTATTTTATCTTTATCTTTTATAGTACTTTTAAGGTACATAAGTTACATATTATATTTTCCGTGTAGTACTTATGATATTTAAAAAATATTTTATTGTTTTTCTCTAATATAAAATATAAGTGTAAAATGTAAATTATAAGAAGGGAGAGACTTAATCTTTTTTGTTCAGTTATCATCAGTATTTGTAATGCTGTCTTATATTTGACTAAATGAACGTATATTAGAAAGTAAAATATATATGATATTAATTGGTAAGAATATAGCCATAGAGAATATTTTATTTATGAAGTTTCTAGATATTAAATCATTTCACTTTCCTAACCACAAAAGGCCATTTTAGAATAATTTTAAATAACTCTTCAAATAAATGTTCAACTAAAAACAAGTTCTACAACTAAAGACTGGAAATCCCAATAAAATAAAAATTGGATTAGTTCCATTATGAACAGTGTTTACATATTGATATAATTATATTTATTCAATCTTAGCCACAAAATTCATCTTACAAAATATGTCCTGTGTGAAACTTCCTTTTAGATTCCTGAAAATTTAGATATACACCAAAGAATAAAAATAACAAAAATTTCAAATTGTGGTCCTTTTCTGACTCATTATTCATATCTGGGCAGAAGAACAAAGATTTCTTTTTTCTTTAATAAAATTTTTAAAAATAAAGTAAAATTCATAATAAATTCAGTCCTTGTAAGAATAATGAGCTCTTCCTGTTGACTTAAAGTCTGATTCCTTTTCACGTTATTTTTAGTATTCATTTTAATCTATAAAGACTTAGAAAATTGGCTATAGACACAGATTGCTAAATACTGGATATAATGATACTCAGGATTAGATATAATACAGTAATATTTATTCTTAAAAACAAACAAAGCTATGTTAATATGATTTCTTTCAACCACAGAAAATGATTTATCTTGGTGCTTTAGATCTAAAGTGAAATAATATGTATTATTCTGACAGAAAGTTAATGGAATATTTAAAAACAATTTCTGGAAAAAGTTATAAATGCTGAATGTGATTGAACATATTTTGAAACAAGGCAATGAAAATACATGCTAAATTGAGTGATACTTTCAAGGCAGAACTGTTTTAGAGAAGCACAGTTTCTTTAACTTGGAAAAATGTAACCTATAAAGAGAATGAAAGGCCATGTGTTAGATGTGGATGTTGATAGGGCATAAATCAAACTATATTGCCCTTTTGAAAATACTTTCTAAAGGAAATATAAACCTGTAAGAAACTTAGTCATCATTTTCATGTAAAGATTTTTTTGTTAGTAACAAGAAAAGCAGATAAATATTTTAGTTCTTATTCTAAATGAGGAAATGATATTAAGTGCAAATTTCCACTTTCATTACAACTGGTTCTCTTTCATTATAATTAATTCATTATAATTTAGTTCTCTTATTGAATGTCCTACCTTCATAAACTATTGGCAATCCTTTCCAAAAGGTTTCCTTACCTTTAACATTCCCTTCTTCCCTTTCTTCTTTCCTTCCTTCCTTCTTTCTTTCTTTCTTTCTTTTCTTCCTTCCATCCTTCCTTCCTTTCTTCCTTCCTTCCTTCTTTCCTTCCTCTTCTCCTTCCTTTTTTTTTTTTTTTTTTTTTTTTTAAGAATTTAGGGGCACCTGGGTGGCTGAGTTAGTTAAGTGTCTGACTTAGGCTCAGGTCATGATCTCATGGTTCATGGTCATGATCTCACTGTTTGTGGGTTCGAGTCCCACATTGGGCTCTGTGCTGACAGCTCAAAGCCTGGAGCCTGCTTTAGATTCTGTGTGTCTCTCTCTCTCTGCCCCTCTCCCACTCATGTTTTGTCTGTCTGTCTGTCTGTCTCTCTCAATAATTTAAAATAAATAAACTTAAAAAATAAATAAAATAAAGCAAGTTAAAACTAGACTAAAAGGGCTCAGGCTACCAATACCAGGATTAAATTCTTTACAGATACTATAGCTACCATGATAAAATAATTCATCTGCCATCAGACACATTTCCAATATCATGAATACTGCTTTCCATACTGACTCAATTTGACAACTGGAGATACAGTATATTACCTAAAGCTTTATTCCCAGGACATATATAATATTAAAGAATACAAAAACTGTAATCTTCTGAGAGCCATCACAAACATAAAGATGCCAGAATATGAATACAATTCTGCTAAAGATAGTGTAGATGTTTGGGATAATTACTTTCTTTTCTGAAAGTAAAATGACAATGATAAAGCAAGTGTACCATAAACTAAATATCACTTTTTACCCTCTGTCAGGCTCTTTCTATAATATTTCACAAAGATAATAGATAGCTCCTTTTCTCATGCTCCATTTTCTGGCACACTAGAGAGGCCACAAAATTTTATATCTTTTATTGTTCAAAGCTATGTTAAACATTAGATTATTTGGTCCAGTGGTTTTGAAAATTTTGTTAATTTTAAGTAAGAAACCTTCATAGAGACATAATTTCCTAGGGAGTGAAAAGAAATAAAGCAACTTAAAGCAGATCTGCTCTGACTGATGCAAGGCAAGGAAGCTCAAAGCCCTTCCCATTTAGCTGTCTTAGCCACCCTCTCCCTTCCCCCATCTGCCCAAGGACATCATTAACACAGAGTCTAAAGTCACAGACTGAAAAACACTGATCCATCCAACCGATTTCATTTTATAATGAAGAAACTGAACTCACGGATATTAATTTCTCAAGCTACTATGACTAGCTGATGGCAATACTGGAATTAGAACTCAGGTCTCTTGACTCCCTGTCCATTATTTCCAAATGCAGCTTAAAAAAATCAATTCAAAACATCTGGCAAATTAGTAAATTCAGAAATATATTTTCTGAAATGTGCTTCAAGACAGCCTGAGAATTTTTTCTAATTTTTTATTTGAGAGAGAGAAAGAGAGAGAAAGCATTAGGGGGGTGAGAGGGGCAGAGGAAGAGAGAGAGTCTTAAGTAGGCTCTAAGCTCAGTGTAGAGCTCGACATGGGGGCTCAATCTTACAACCCTGGGATGAAATCAAGAGTCAAAAACTCAACCAACTGAGCCACCCAGGTGCCTTGACAACCTGAGAATTTTAAGGCAATCTTCAAATCATAAACATTGAATAATTGTCTTACATGAATTCCTATAATCTCTGTATATCAGAAAGTTGCTACATTATCTATTTGATACCAACATGATGGCCATGTGAACAGCAGTGACAAATTCATTATCCTTACTCTTATGATAGAGATGACAAAGAATAAAGCTCTGATAATAACAAAGTAACTGATATTAATTGGTTTATAACTGATGTATATATGAAGCCTGAACTGCACAAGTATGGAATAAAGAGAGTTTCCCTGACTACGGGTTATTTTCAGGTTAGACATTGGCAATGCTCATCCTCGCTGAACTTGATAGCAAGCAGTGAGAGTAAAAATCACTACTTTGATTGAAGGATACAGTCATGGGATATTTGCAGTCTCAGGATATATGTAAATCATATATCAGGCAAACTTTTCAGTGTGTCTGAAGTTTTCATACCACAAGTATGGAACTCAGATCCAGACAGCAACCCCAAAGAAAATGAGCATCTAAAAAATTGGAAAAGTAAGCTAGGTTTTATCACAGCAGCAGTAGAAGCAACTAACAAATAAATAATGCTATATTTCCATATTGTTTTAGATAATTTCCAATATTGCCTTACATAGATCATGTTATCATTTAGTGAAGTGAAATAAAATAATGAACATAAGATACTATAAAGATATTTTGAACATTTTTTCAAGCTATTTTGATTGTTTTATGTTTGTAAAACTTTGACTCTTGATAATATATTTAATTTATTAGGATTTTTATTTTAAGTTTTATAAGATTAGGTAGAGGTTTTCTTCATAAACAGAAAGCGTTTATGTGCAACACTATTATGTATATGTATATATAACATATTACACATAATTATAGATACATCTAACACATGATAAATGCATATATATAAATTCTACATTATATACATATAATTGAATTTAATGCCATCTGAATCTGCCAGCTTATTTTCAGAGTTAAACCCTCAGCAAATACCACATATTATAGTGTTTCTGTATTTTTCCCCTTTTTTAAACATAATTATTTCCTAGCAATTGCCAAGAGGAATTCTAGCACATCACAGTTAAGAAAGCACTGATTAGAGGGTCATAATGTAAACTGGCTTTGTATATCTATAGGTTACAGTTCCTTGATAGGAGGACCGTTTTGTCTATGGTTAACCATCATGGTTTTATCGCACACTGAAAAGTCACCTTTGCAATAGAAATCGGTAGTAAGAAGGGTGGAAAAAGAACCCAGCCACAGGTGTTGTAATTGAGAAAGCAGAGGGCATGAAGGGCTAGGATGGTGTAATAATGCTTAGAAAAGAGGGAACTACAATTTCAAATATCCTTCCAATCCAATAATAATTCCAAAAAGCAAATGTGTTATTCTCAAATTTAATTAATTATGAAAACAAGCATTTTGGAATTTAATGTTATTGATTTGATCACTACTCCTCCCTCTCCTCAGGATAATTAGACATAGGTATTCCTTTCTTCCTTTCCTCCTCCTTTTTCTTTCCTTTCCTTCCTTCCTTCATTCCTTCCTTCCTTCCTTCCTTCCTTTTCCTTCCTTCTTTCCTTCCTCCTTCCCTTTCTTCCTTTCTTCCCTTCCTTCCTTTCCTTCCTTCCTTTCCTTCCTTCCTTCCTTCCTTCCTTCCTTCCTTCCTTCCTTCCTTCCTTCCTTCCTCTTTCAAGTCAGGAAATGAAGGCTATGTTTTCATTCTATCCACAGGTAAATAATTTCTACATATATTAAACCACCTATGTTATTAAATTAATGTGAATGAGTAAAATATCCAGGAGGAGTCATCAGGATATTTGATTCTGGTCTAGAATGCTGTTCCATATAGGCTATTGAGCCACTCACCTAACTTGGTCATTACTGGTCTTAATTTTTAAATCAATAAAATTATACTAGGTGATTCTTACCAACCCTTTCAATCTTAAAGTGATCATGATTTTAATCATAATTACCTAGAAGAGCCAGATATTAACAAAAATGGCCTCTCTATTGTGCCATGCATTCCCATAAGTTGTCTGAAACACTCCTAGTCATTTGTTAATTCCTGTTTAACAAAATTATGTTCTGAAATGACAGCTGGAGACAAGTGGTTTATAATGCACAGTTTTTTTCTTAGAAGAGACACTCCTAAAGTTTGTCTTTTGTTTCCAATTCCTTACACAGGCTTATAAGACAAAATATATTTTTAAAACACACAGATAAAAATGTCTTATTATGTTACAATAATTAGTATTTATTCACCAAGAACATAAGAGAAATTAGTCTTAATGTGTTTTAATTGAACAAAATCAATAGCCATTGTCATATACAAAAAGGAAGCAGAGTCCTCATGGTGGAGTTTTGACTTGTGATTTGAAGTCTACAAATAGTTTTCCAATTTCTTTTATTCTGATACTATAATATTTTTAATAAAAGGAATAATCAAGTAATTTTGTGAGTATGTGGTATATGGAATCTCTAGTTAGTTTATAATCATGTATTATATAATCATTTTCTTAAAAAATAATGTAAATTTTTAAGCAATCAATTTAAAATTTTAAGACAAAACAATTTTGGAAGAATTTTTCACAGTACCTTCCTAAGTTACTATCAATTATTTCTTCACTGATATATATCCCAGGTGACCTAATGTAGATTTTCATATATCTCTTTTCCAATATATCTTTCACATAATTAAATGCTTGCTTTTATAAGTATTTAATCTACAAATCTAAATCTGTCCCTAGAAACTTTGATGTCACAAAATATGTTAATGCCCTCTCACATTTAGCATTTTTCAACTATTAATTCAGAATATAGCCCTGTAAAGACAACCTTCCCAAAGAAACATTCTCATGTTGATCAATGTATTTGTTGTTGTAAGTTATCAATTATTCAAAGATATTTTGGCATAAAATGAGAGAAGTCCCATTGTGATCACCTAATGTGAGTGAACAAGAATAGTACATGAGAATCAATTACTCTCTCCCAAACTGTTCATTCATAGATATAAAAACATAAATGTATGCATATAAAAATTCCTGTTTAAAATACTCAGTGGGTACACGGGAGCTACACTGGTCACCCTTGAGGCAACCACAAGCTAACAATGATACTAAAAGATTCATGCCTTTTTGTTAGAATGGTACAAGTCCCAAAGGAATTTGTAAGATGTTTTCAGATATTGTTTTCATTTTATTATGTTTTTTAACCTCACACCATTCTCCATCTGCCAATGCCAATACCACTTTTCATTGCTTACACTAGGCTCAAGTTGCAACTCAACTTTTGTTTTCTGTCCATATGCCATTGAACCATTTACTTAACCTATCTCTCATTTATAAAACTGAGAACAGAATTATTTGGTAGATATATTTTTGAAGGGCTTTCTGTGTACTCATATATTAAAAATTCATTATAGTTTAGTTATCATTATACTTATTTTATTGTTCATTCTCTGAGCACTGTAAAACCATGAACCCTGAGTTCTTGGTCTTCACCTCTACTGAAGCATAACCACAACCAATCTCATAACCACAACTTGTCTCTCATTTCCCCTAAGGCATTTGCAACCACCAACACCTCAAATTATGATATTCCAACCTTTGACACCATCTCTTATACTCTCGTCTCTTCTAACATTTCGTTTCTATTCTATTTGCTATTTTACTTTTATCAATACTGCTCACTTAAGTACCCCTGTTCTCCAAGTATATTTGACCAGATCACTAGTTCTTTCTTTACTTCCCAGATTAAAGATTATCATATAGCATTCCCAAAACGGGATACCTACACCACTTGATATATGAGAATTACAGGTTTATTTTATCATAATATTTATTATTACTCTAAACTGTATTAGAAGAATAGAAAAGTTCATCCACTTATGAATACATTACTTGAGAACAAATTTATTTTAAGAAAACAATTGAGTTGATATAAGTGGTGTATAAATTTGTGGCAAAACAACAAATTTCTCTAATTTTAATTAGCTGACAGGCAGAAAATTATGCATGTCTCTTTGATACTCTATTAATATACTCAGGCCTGTTTGAATAACTTTCTTATGTAGTCAAAATACTATGAACTGTGGTGTGTGTGTTAGTGTGTATGTGTGTGTGTGTGTGTAATTCTGATTGCTATCCTACAGACAATGTTTTTCCTTTGCAAAAATTCTTTAGGTTTGGTAAGCTAATATTCTGCTTAGGAAGACTACATTCTAAAGATGGTTATGACAAGTATTTTAGTTATCTATGTTTATGACCAACACCAGATATATTTTTTAGTTAGTGTAAGTTAAAAATAGGAATACATTGGGGCACCTGGATGGCTCAGTGGGTTAAGCATCTGGCTTCAGATCAGGTTATGATCTTCAGCTCTTGGGTTCAAGCCCTGCATCTGGCTCTCTACGGTCAGTGAAGAGCCTGCTTCAGATCCTCTGTCTCCTCTCTCTCTGTCCCTCACCCACACTTTCTCTCTCAAAAAGAAATAAACATTAAAAAAATAGGATTCCATTAGTGAAAATATTATTCAAAATACCTGGACTGATAAAATATTTCAGATACATTCCTAAAATATTTTAGAAACATCCCTTGCTCCTTCATGACCAGGTGTAGTGAGCTCTGTACACTGCAACCACAGAAATGCTAATCCTGGTTAAATAAATTACCCTGTGCTCCTTTTCTTGTTGAGAAGTTTTCCATTCCCATGACTCTGAAAGATACTGCAAATGAGTCCAATGGCTGGAAATCTTGGCACAATTGCCTAAGGGAAGATCTAATGCAAGTACTTTCTGAGACCAGCAAAAGATAGAGAATGGGGACATCATTAATTTAACAAATGCCAGAATTATAACATAATTCAATCTGGCTTGATTTTATTATCACCCAGTAGTATAGAAGCGATAGAGGTAACTCACATCTATTTCTAACTATTTGTAGCTATATGGACCTATCATGAAAATTGTAATTGGTATTTACAAACAGATTTTAAGTTCAATTTCCAAATCTTTAAGTACTATTTCTGTTCACTCTTGTCAGATGATCTCAATAGAATTTCTTTTATGCCATAATTTCATTAAATGATTTGTTATTTACAACAAACACATAAAACACCAGTGATAGCAAAATATTATTAATCATATTAGAAAATAATATTAGAAAACAATTTTAAACTGATATATGATATGTTATATCATATCATATATTTTATTAATTATACTCCTTTTATAATAGTTGAAACATGCATGAATGCACTTCTAGGTTATCACTTTCTGTTAAAAAGCTTAAGTAAATAAATGAATTTTACAAAGTCTGATATCTAGTAACTGCTCAATAAATTTTATGTTTTATAATTATTACTATTAAGACAGATTCTTAATATAGATACTTCTAAAAACTTGAAAACTAGATGTATATCATTTGACATTTAAAATGAAAAAAATAATTTTCTTTAGTGAGTTTTTAAGTAAGGCTTTCAAAAATATCAAAAAATAACGTGGGCTACATATAAGTTATCAATTTTTATTTCTATAATTTAATTTGGAAATAATTATTATCTCTAATATCCCTCTTCCTCTAAAGACATTTATAGTGTGTTTATAATGAAATGCTGCAAATTGTGATGTTCTTTATTCATTAAAGAAAAAATATCTCTCAGGCACCTGTGTGGCTTAGTCAGTTAACTCTTGATTTCAACTCAGGTCATGATCTCAGTTTTGTGAGTTTGAGCCCGACATCAGGCTCCGCACTGACCCCATGGAGCCTGCCGGCATCCTCCCTCTCTCTCTGCCTTTCCCCACTGCTCACATTCTCTCTGTCTCTCTCAAAATAAATAAATAAACTCAAAAAAAAAAAAAGAAAAGAATTCTCAATTTTTCCAACTGATTTCATTGAACTGCTACATGTTTTCCAGTTTTGTGTTGTTTTTAAAATAATTTATCAATATAAAATCTTACGTTAAATCCTAATAGATATATATACTTTTGTTTCCCTTCCACTGAGATTATTCAAATGTATTACTTTTTATTCAACATTTGTTAATAAAATATTTTATATTTGGCAAGGTGAATGTTTGGGAAATTTCTCATCATAGTGATTAGCACTAGTAAACAATTCCCCAAAACATAAGCTTTATCCATTGCTCTAGAGCAGATGCAAAGAAACATAAAATTAGCACTTTTCCCTAAGAAACAAGGGCATGGAAAGTTTATGTTAATAACATTAATAACAGTTGAGCTCACAGAAATGAACTCTATATAAAACTATCCTCATGCTCAAGATTAACAAATAAATGCTATTAAATAATTTCATCATAATATTGACAAAGAAAAACACAAGAGAAAATTCACATCACTTTTTAATTCCGCAACTATTTACAAAAAGTATATACCAGTGGCATTCTAAGTGTTTTTGATACTTCAGTGAACAGAACAGACAAAATATTTGCCTGAAAATTACTATAATGTTCACATAGGAACATATACATATAGTATTGACCACAAATAAGAGTACCTATTGTCTGTAGGCCTTTTTGCATAAAATGTTATGTGTACTATAGTTCATGTAACGTGGGCTACATTGGGAGACTCTAGGGGAGAATCGATTTCCTGGCCTTTCCACTTATAGAGCTGCTTCCTCAAATTCCTGGACTTACAGCCCCTTCCTTCATCTTTAAAGTCTGCACTGTAGCATGGTGCTTTAATCCTTACACTGCCTTCCTTTGTCTTCAAAGCTCTCTGTCTCCTTAAAGGATACTTGTCATACATTTAGGGCCCACCCACATAATCTAGCACAACTACCTCATGTCAAGATATTGAATCTAATCACATTTGTGAAGTCCCTCTTACCAAATAAAGTAACTTTCACAGTTCCAGGGATTAGGTCCTAGGTATCTTTATCTTAAGTCTACTTATTGTCCATCTGTTTACGCTCTGGAATTATTTTCATGAAGGTAGTCTTCTAGTTAACACATAAAAAAATAGATTTCAAATTAAATTCCATCACATTCTTAAATATCATTCTATTAAGTCTAATACAATATTTTTTAAAAATTTTCTAATATTTCTATTTTTAAATTGTTCTTTCTCGTTGCCTACCCCTACCTTAATCCTGGGCTATTATGCTTAGCATCAGTTATGGTATCTACTTTCTAAGTAATCTACATATCTCTGACCATATTCATTCCTACTTCATAATAGCCAGAATTACCTTTCTAAAAATTAAACACAACCGTGTTACTCACCTCCTGAAAAAGACCCTGTGAACTACTACCATTAATGGAAAAAAAATCTAAACTCTATAGTTTTGAATAAACTGTCCTCCCGCTTCTGAGACCAAAACTCCAGTCCCTTTTTTAACCCCTTCATATCTTTCCACAAGTATACTAAGCACTCCAAGTACAAAAGAAATACCACCATTTTATAAGCATGTGATATAGAATTAACTTCAATCAGTACTTTGCTTGGCAAGCTTCTATTTATCCCTCAAGAGGGCGACTAAACTTCATTAAGACTTTTGTTCCTTTGGTAATGTAGAAATAATGGCTACTCCATCCTTGGGTCTCCACATTAATTCATAATTCTTTTATGCCATTTGTGTGGTATTATTTTTTTTATTATAACTTTCTCTCCTCAGTGTGAATTTGAGCATGTGGGAAATACTGTGCCCAGATCCTTTTTGGATCCCCACAAACTAGAGCTTGGCAGGAAGGAGAAACTCGACAAATGTGATTAGTTGAATGAATGAGGCCTTCAGAGGCAAGTGAGAAAAACTAGTGCCTATAATAATGACATAACTGATGAACACTTCTCTCTTCAAGATACTATCATATATCAAACTAGTTCTCTCTTCAGAAATAATCATTGATTAAACATGAAATTAACTCGTTTCTGTTTTTACTCCTTATTCAGAAACAGTAAAATACATACATGCATATATACATAGTACATATAATATACACATATACATGTGTCTATATATGTAAAACATATAAAAATACATATAAACACAAATATACAACATGCACAAATATATATATATATATACATATATATATATATAAAATAAAACATTTGCTGAAACATACATTTGGCCGCCAAGTTTTCCTTGACTGGAATTTTAAAACTACTCAGTAATACATTTATATAAATTTTTTACTGCCTGTAAATTATGGTGATTTTATATTTCCCAAAACTGTTCTTCTTAAATGAATAATTATGCTGCTAAAACATTATTCAAAGTATATTTATATGAATTCTTTCATTCACATATTAAATAAAGGAACATGTTTGCAGCTTTCTCTGATTTTAAAACTTCTGTATACACACTTAAATATATCCTTCTCAATCTTTTTTATTGAAGTATAATTAACATAAGTGTTATTTTGGTTTTAAAGATATAATATAATGATTCAACAATCCCATACATTGCTCTCAATCAATTTTTCTTTTTGAATTATTGCTCTCAAAAAGAGTGAGGGGCTGCTTGCTTTGCACAGAGGCTCCAAGCAGTTTGTTGTTTGTTCGTTTGTATTTTGTTGTTGTTTCCTACACAACAAAATAATCACATCATATAGCTGCCCAATTTAGCATCTCAAATTCTATTTACCAAAGTCTGGGCTGCTTAGCTAATGTTTACTTTCTTTACTAGTCAGCGCCATGGGCTGTTGTGGGATCTATGGTGCACGACTCAGGCTCCTCTTCTTATCTGAAGCTCTCTTAGCCCCTGCTGCCTAGAGTATTGGCAGTTGACAATCCATAGCTGAGCACTTTCCTAGGATTTGTCCTTGCCTTAAGGGAGCTGCTTTGTCCAATTTTATGCCACTCTCTCCAAGCCCCAGGATAGCCTACAACCTATTATTGGTTTATACAAAGGTACAAAGACCAAACTCATTGGCCTCAATCAGAGACATCTCTGAAGGGGTAACTCAGCTTAAGCACTTCCTGTGTGACTGTGTAAAATCTCTGTTAAAACCACACCATTGCTAAAATTGTCTCTGTCCATTTCTCTTTCCTCACTCCTTTATAGATATTGTTCTCTGAGTATTTCACAACAAACTCTCTCTATAAAAAATGATATCCTCTCTATAAAAAGTCTCCTGGGGAATCCCATCTAAAAGATTTGGAGCCAGGAGCTGTAAAATGGCCTGTGGAGCTGGGTTGTCTGAGAATCAGCTGGCAAAGAGAAATCTGTCAGTGGCTGTAGGTGTAGTGTGGACAGCCCACAGCATGGTATAGATATGTGAGTATTACTAGCTGGGAACTGCACTGGAATAATTGGCAGAAGGGAATATACTGGCATGCAGTATTACATGCACTTAGGAGGTTTAGTGGAAGTAGAAGTCATCAGAATAATGGAATCAAGCAGCTCTTGCTAAGTGTCACTGGTACACTGAAAAAAAACAAAGACAAATTAGGGTGAATAATAATGAATAATAACACTTAAAAAAAAGTAAGAGTGAGGAGACTTCCTTGGAATCTTATAAAGAAGCTCTCATCTCCTGCAGCTGGAGAGCTGTAAAAAACTGAGGAGCAGGACCAGGACTTAATTACAAGAGCAGGAGTGCCCTAATCCCTCTGGAAGGCACTAGCATTGTATAAAAAGCCACTCTCTCCCTTTGTTTGAGGATGAAACAGAGATCAAGGTCTTGCAAGATAACATGCAACTGCCCTCCACTAGGAGTTAGTCCTCCCACCCCCCAGCTGTAGGCATGAAGATTACATGACAAGACTTCCAGAACATATCTTCCATCACACAGAGGTCATTGGCCTATCTCCACACTTAACAGAAGTAGCAAAAGGTATATGCAACTGTACCAACAGTAGAGTCTCAAAGGACTGGTAGAATCTCACCTTGGAACCTGTTTGACCCTGGGTGTTTCCTAAAGCCTCTAAGACTCCTAATATATAAAATTACTATAGAATTTTTTAATAGTTATATATCTGTGACTTCATAAAAGTAGTTCTTTGTATAGTAAAATCCAATACCTATTAACTACAAGTATTAACATTAGGAATTACAGATCTTACTTCTATGTCATGCTTTTATAGTCAAAAGCCCATGTTCCCAATTCATCTCTAATTTATATACATCAAATTTAAATGAATGAGTTATTGAGAAAAATTGCTAGTTAAAAAATTATAGCCACTTCAATTATTAAATATCTTCCATATACCAAGTATTAATTTAAAAGATACTATATAATAGGGATCAGACTTTATTAATTTATACTACATAGAGACATCGACATATAATACATATATGTATATATATAATATATGAATTTAATAGTATATATATTATATAACATATATACTGCTATACACACACACATACATACAGTGTCATTTTCATAGGAGGCATGAGTGATTAAGTGCTTTCTTTGACAAAAGAAGCTCAGCCCTTTATAAAACAGGCCTGAAGAAAAGGCATCTTGTTTATTCACCTAACAGATATTTACTGACACCTTTTTATGTTTTTGGTTCTAAGCATACAACAATCAATAAGTAACATAAAGTCATTACTCTGAGGTCACAATACCCTGAGGCTCACACTGTATTAGGAAGACAGGGAAGGAGAAAACACACACACACACACACACACACACATGCACACACACATATACAATGTGTATATAAAATCACCAGAGTCAATGATATGAAGAGGAATAACACCTGGCATTGAGAGTGTCACAACACATATTTAACAAAAACAAATAATTTAGCTTGGTGAGTCATGTGAAATTTTTTATAACACTTTATGGTAACAAAGTTTATTTCTCTCTGTCTGTAAGAGTCCTGAGGGAAGGTATTATGTATAGTTTACCATTTTGTCTTCAATTAAGAGTACAACATTTTACGCCTTGAATATATTTGAATGGGTGTACAAACTAATCTTGCAAACCAAACTGAGAACACATAACAACGGCAATTCAGGAAACATTTGTTTGACTAAAAATAGTTTTAAATTTTGCCCTAGGTCTTGAAGATACAAACTGATGTACAATTGCAGAAACTAAATGATGAAAAATTATTATTTTGCAGTATTACCAGTTTTTTCATAAATACACGAATTATTTCTTTTTTAATCTTTATTTTAGTAAAGTTTATTTATTTATTTTGAGAGAGAGAGAGACAGAGAGAGAGAGAGAGAGATTGTGCATATGAGTGAGCAGGGGGATGGCAGAGAGAGAGAGAGAGAGAGAGAGAGAGAGAGAGAATCCCAAGCAGACTCTGCACTGTCAGCATAGAGCCATTTGTGGGGCTGGATCTCATGAGCCACGAGATCATGACCTGAGTGGAAATCAGCAGCTGGATGCTTAACTGAATGAGCCACCCAGATGCCCTAATTATTTCTCAATTTTAAAATGAGCTTTACTATAATTTTCCAAGTGAAAATGATGAAATGCTCTTTTGTAAATCTATACATGGACATGTTAAATTAAAATAGGAGACAGAATAAAGCACATAGAAAAATAATTTCTCTTTTCTTTTCAAAACCAAATCAAGTCTTATATAACTAAACTGTAGAGAACAAGTATACATTGAGGAAAGTATAATAACAGTAGCATGAAAAAGACTTTAACATTTAATTTCATGATCAGATTACATATATGAGCTTTTTAAGAATTCCTAAGAATTCATATGCACATTAACAACATATTTAAGTTCTTAAAAACACTTATTTAGATTTTTTCCTAAAGACTGAGGGCACAAGTGAGCAAGGGGCAGAGAGAGAGAAAATCCCATGAAGGGCAGAGAGAGTGAGAGAGAATGAGAAAGAGAGAGAAGTGAGGCACCCCTGAAGTGGGGCTCATGCTCACCTGAAGAAGCAGGGCATGAGCTCACCCCCAGTGGGTCACGAGCTCACCTGATGTGGGATTCGAACTCATGAACTGTGAGATCATGACCTGAGGCTAAGTGAGATGGTGAACAACTGAGCCACCCAGGCACCCTATTTAGATCTTTTTCTAAAAATAACCTTAAGGAGCAGCTAGAGGCATTGATTCAGAAATTATGTAGAGTGCCTAAAACACAAGCAACAGAAACATAGTCTGGGTAAATTAACCAAGAGAATGAAAAATATGGCAGGAGATTAGAATTTATTTGAAGATTATTTTTTAATTTATTTAAAATTAAGTAAGGGAGAATAAATGCCTCATAATGTAAAATCCAAGGGAACCCCTAAGATCTCAAAATGTTATCTTTGGCTGCTTGATCAGAATCATCTGAGGTGCTTATTAAAAACGAGGAATTCCCAGGCCCAACCAGGATTACTGAATCAGAATATCTAGAGAAGGCCTCCACATATTTGCTTTTGAACACCATCATCAATGAGACTGATGTCTTCTAATATTAGTCGTTACAGTGACTTTGGTACAATATTCCAAATGCTGTTTTTCTACTCAAGTCAAATGTTCCTGGAAGACAAAATTATGCTTTCTTCTCCTAAGTGGCAGAGCAGTGTCTGCACTCCTCTTTTCTCTTATATGATAGACATTACATTCTACTTTAAATTTCCATAGCTTGGGGGCCCCAGGGTGGCTCAGCTGGTTAAGCGTCCGACTTAGGCTCAGGTCATGATCTAGCGGTTTGTGGGTTTGAGCCCCACATCAGCCTCTGTACTGACAGCTACAAGCCTGAAGCCTGCTTCAGATTCTGTGTCTGCCTTTCTCTCTGTCCCTCCCCCACTCGCATCCTGTCTCTCTCTCAAAAATATATAAACATTCAAAAAAATTTTTAATGCTCTAATTTGTGTGAACATCACACTCTTACTTTTCTCATTATTTGCAAAGCTTATTGAGGCTACCAATATCATCTTTTTAGTCTGTATATAACCCACAGCACAAAGAACAAGAACTTTTAATGTATATGTCTTTTAACAATGTGAATTGAATTGAATGAAATTAATTTCACATGCAGGGTAATAGTTTTTGGGGGCTAAGAAAACAATGTTGAGTGGACATTTTGGTATTCATATGGGTTTAAAATCATTAAAATTAATTCCAAAATTTGTTCGTTGATTTTATGTAAGAGAAAAATAATATATAGCATGCTAAGACTTAAACTTACTTGAGCTGCAGTTTGCCAATGAATAAAAGGCAGAAGCAATAATTTTGTCTTTCATATATTTTAGTAAAACATGCCAAGTCCCAAAATCTTTTTATTTCTCTGAAAATGACATTTGAAATTGATTAGGTCAGTAGCAGCACATATTTTATTATCATTTAGCTCCTCAGCCTGATGGCTATCTGAGGAATTCTAAGACTGATTAAAAAGTGTACCACTTATTGAATAAGACATAACAATGATAATTTTGTTTCTGAGAACACCCATTGGTATTAGTTTGTGTCCAAAAATCAGTTTTTGTTATTTTCCAGATTCCCTTATAAATCAGTTCTTTATAGTACATGACTATACATAATGTATAATTCAGGACTCAAAGCAACAATTTGTCCTGTCTATGAAATAATTTAAGAAACATTTCCCAAGAGGAAAGACCTCTGGTTATTTGGAAACCGTATGTGTTTATAATATGTGAGATGGAGACATCTGTTGGGATGTTCTTTTTTGTTTTTAAATGTGTTTTCTTTCTTTATTGTAATTCAGACTTCCACATATATTGCATTCATATGAATACGTTGTCCTCTAAAAAAAAACACATCTTGAAGAACTGATCATTAACAAATGGTCATATGCTGCAAACATGATTTAGGTATTATGTGTACCTGTTGCATATAAATGAAGGCCAAATAGAATTATAAAGGACTTGAAGTTAATTCTTGTAAGTATATTTTGCTGGATAAGTTCCTAAAAATACCTCCTTTTGATTTTCCTACTTCAGAAATTTTATTTTAATTTGTTAAGCAAAGCATAATTATTCAGTAATACTTATCTTTAAAATAGATTTGATGTTAAACACATACCTAATTTATTGGTACTAAATATTATATTAAGATTTGGAGGATACATGACATTAGGACCTTTTTAAAAAACAGATTTGATAAAATAATGTTTTAAGTAACCTCTATAGATAAATACTGCATTAAGTTCAGGTGGCTTTTTTTTTAAGTTTATTTATTTATTTTGAGAGAGAGTGCATGAGCAGGGGAAGGGCAGAGAGAGAGGGAGAGAGAGAATCCCAAGCAGGCTCAGTGCAGAGCCCAATACAGGGCCAAACTTAGGAACTGTGAGATCATGACCTGAGCCTAAACCAAGAGTTGGATGTTTAACCAACTGAGTTACCCAGGCACCCCTCAGTTAGCATTTCAAAATAAACGACTTAAAATGAAAATAATAGTTGGCTACCATTACATTTATTAAATGAATTCATTAGTGACATACATGAATTTTTAAAGGTAAAGGATAAAAGATAAGACTACAAAAAATTATTACTGAAAAGGATGTGACAGTGAAAGTAGTCGTCAAGTTGGACATTTAGTTCTACCTAATGGCCACTTTTGTGGGGATGTTTCCTGGCAGGGTCTTAAAAATCAGTATGTGGTGAATATAAAATGAGGCATATTCAAAATGGCATGGCTTTTGATTTTATAGTATTGTCCTAATTTATAATGCAAAGTCCTAATTTTAGCATAATCATATTTGTCAACTATTATTTGTTATATATTATGAAATCCATCTCCATTTATGTGGAGAGAGAGCTATGATTCTGTCACTAATGTGTTTCAGGAATTATATGACATAACCAATGTGAAATTAAAACAAGAAGTAAATACATTTTCCCACATATATAAATAAAATGATAGTAGTATGTTAATTAATATCATAAGTTGCCAAATTGTGGAAAACTTGGCAGAGCTGGTGTAGGTAGAGCTAGGTGACTATTTCCTTTGGAAAAGAAGAGGAATCACAGTGACTTTCCTATGGCATTGCATACAGTAAATCTGATTGGGAGATATATTACACTTTGTACTGTTGAGTACATTGTTGTACACTTTGAGTTTTTTCAGGGGCTAAGAATTTAAAGGGAGAGGTTCATAAATAAGGGATGTCTCTCTATAGGCTGAGATGAAGCTGTCCCATTAAAGTTAATATATGGTCCCAGGAGAGCATCTGCTTTAAAATCATCTTGACTAGCAGTACAGAATAGTGAAGAGAGTTCACTATTGTCAAATATTTGGTATCAAATAATCTAGGCTTGTCACCCACTGTGGTATTCTGTGTAAGAACATGACTCAGAAGCAGAAAAGCAAATTCAAATCATGGCATTTGTGAAGGGAAAAATCAAGGCCAAATCCACTGTAGATGGAAGGAGAGATTCAAATTCCCAGATGACACAAAAGTCTTATGACTATGATTCTCACACTTTCATGTAATTAGAATTATGTGGAAGGCTTGTTAAAGTGTTCAGCTCCCACTCCAGAGTTTATGATTCAATAGGTGTGAGATGAGTCCTGAAAATTCACATTTCTAAAAAATTCCCAAGTGATGCTACTGCCGCTGGTTTAGGGGCCACTTTTTGCCTTATGAGATCTTATCATTAAAGGAAATAAAATTATAAGCAGCATATTTCCCAAAATTGATATAGATACACTCCCAAAAATGAACATATAAAACAAACCCCAAAACCATCACGTGTTGGAGGGGTGAGGCAAAGGAACCAGAAAGAGAGAAATAAATTTTTTGGAAAGGAGCTTAAAGATAGACACTGGCTTCAACTGGCAGTTTTTCAAGGTTTCAAGGAGCAGCCAGATCAAAGCATGTACCCTGGAAGCGTTTGTCGAGAATTAAGAGTGAGGAGAAAACAAAGATCAATTGTTGACAGAAGGGTCCTTGGGATTCCATTACACCAGTATTGGAATAGGATTTAAGAGGGATGAGGAAAAATAAATAACCCATGAGAACCAAGGTCAAAAAGTCATGTAAAATAGTTATTGTTACTATATATAATCAAAATAAAGGACTTCTTCTGTTCTGGAATACAAATATGTTTACGCAATATAGTCACCTGGAAAATAAATACTATTTTAAAAATAGACTATAACATAGATTAATTAACAAACATGGATGGCAATTTTGAAAATTACGTAAGTCTGCCATGCTTTGGACCACAGGAAATTTTTTTTCAGTATATGATGCAGTCGACAACATTGTGGGCATTACTTTGAGATGTCCCCATAATAGGAGCCATACAGTTCCAAGGGACACCACCAAACCCTGTCTTTCCAAGTGACTGTACATTGTAGAAAATCTTTCAAGTAAAATAAATGATACTTTGTTTAGTCTTCCATTACTAAAATCTAAAAAAAATTATAGAAACAGTCTTTACCTCGGGATGAACAATAATAGAAAATGTGCTGCAAGCTTATTTATTCCCTCCACAGAAAATACATCAATGCTAAATTTTATTATTACTTCAAAATGCTACAATAATGTGCAATGATTATAGAGAAATGATCTTAGTTTAAATCCCACCCTACTCCCTCAAGGCATTAAAAATAGTGCAGGAAAATTTCAGAGGAGCCAAGTTAAAGCTAGGTTGTGAATAGAATATATGACTGTTTTCATGAAATAGCTCAGAATGTGTGATAAGAACAATAATATTTTAAATTAGTCTGTTGCCTCAAGATAATTCTCCAGAATGCCACACTAAATACATAATATATTCCTTTATATGCTGTATTTTTATGTTACATTATTAATGAAACATGAATTATTAAATGCATATTTCAATAATTAGTGGCTGAATTCATATTAAAGCATGTCTGATGGTAACTAATATAGTTGCTTTTATATAGCATTAATGTGTATATTTTAAAGTGTCCCTATTGTCTTTATATGGAAGAGTAATGTAGGTTTATGTGTAGTATATGCTTTGTTAAGTTTTATGAATTAGACAATATAAGAATATCAAGGGAAAAATGTGGATTCAAGATCATTAGCAATGTCAAACTGAATGCAGGAAAGCATTTTAAAGTTTTATAAAACTAATGATTTCTCAATAGGCCTAAGGCTTTAACAGTTGGGAGACAGTTTCTAGTCTTCAATTTCATTAAAACATACCTGGGAAATGGTCCATTTGAGTGAGTTAAGACAAACATTCCTTGAGGCTCACAATACGCTTAATTTAGAACTGGATATCTTGAGAGAATAGGACTTTACAGGTAGGTATAACTCTCATTGTAAAAATAAGGACACTAAGTCCCAGATAATTTAAGAGACCCATATTTTTGTTCACAGAACTAAATAAAAAAGTTCTGATGAATGAATTGGTAATTATATAATTGCCCTAAGGTGACAAAGCCAGTGTTTCTGAACAAAAATATAAAATCTATGGGATTTCATAACACAGCTCTTTTTGCTGCTCTCACCTGACTAATTCAAGACTGTATTTTTCTCTTTTTTGTAATTCATTCTTTCAGCACATAATTGTAGAACATTTACTTTAATCTGGACAGTATACAAAGCTCTGTAGATTCAAAGATAAATGATGGTTCTGGCCCCCAAGAAGCTTACATGGGGAAAAAGGACTGGTAAAGCCACTGAATCAGAATAACATGTGGTAGAGCAAAGGGAGAGCTTAACCCCAGGAAAAGATAAAAGTAGTCAGATTTTATCACACTTCTACTCAGAGTCCTTAATTTTCCTCCCCCCTTTTTCAGTTTAAAACAGAGTCTGTAATAGCATACTTGGTCTGTTATCATCTGCCTCCATACCTTCTGAACTCATTAATCCTTGACCATCTTTTCCTATGTTAGCCACTCTCTTTTTTTCTGTTTCTTGCCAGACCAAACATACTTTTCCTTCAAGAATTTGACACATGTTGTTCCCTTCACCTTGACCAATCTCCCCAAAATAACCATATGCCATACTCCCTCACTTTTTTCAGATCTCTCCTTAAATACCACCGTTTAACTTTTCCTGACCACCTTACAAAAATAGCAAATCTTTCCGAAACTATGTCCACATGTTTCCTCATATTGTTTGGGAAACTCAAGCACAGAAAAATGACACAATTATCCCAAAGTTATAGAGCCTATAGTAGCTGAGCTGCAATTTGAATACAGCAGTTGGGGTTGAGACCCCATATCTTAACCACTTTGTCATACTGCCTCAGTCGTCGTGGAATCCAAAGAAATGGAAGAAATCCTGCAGACAATTTTTAAAGAGATTCTCTCAGGAGGGTTTCCTCTCTGGCTTTGGGCTAAAAGAGAATGCTAGGATGCATAATGCAGCAAGGAAGGGATTGTAAGTGACAGAAGGAGAAGAGAGTTAAGCCTTGCCAGAGCTATTGTCTGATACTATCAGTGGCAGTGTCTCCAAATAATTAAAACATAAGATAAATAAATTGTCTCACTGCAGGAGAGTTACCTTTTAATCAAGAAACCACAGATTTCAGGAACATCAGGCCATACTAGTACCTGTAGTAAAAAGCGGAAACAGAGCAGGGACCAGGCCAGCAGTAATACCTCCTCTTTCCTTCCACAGGACTTACATACTTAGTGGGTGTGGTCCAAATGCAAATGTAATGATTAAGTAAGCACGACCAATGTTATACTTTATCCATTTTTAACTAAGTATCACTGTATAGTATCTTCTTCATCTTGGTCAGTCCTTAAATAAATATTTTAACAAATTGAAATAAGAAGCTAACTTTCAAATTACTATGGCAAAATTCAAGACTAAAAAAGCGAAGAAAGCAGATTTAACTACATTGTACTCATCAATTGTAACTTTTAAAGAAGCAAAATTTTTAGATTACTAATAATATAACATTATAAAATTTGTGTTCATTGACCATATTACATTTTTATTTATATTTTCTGTGTATTTTTTAATTTTATTAGCGGAGTTAGCCACATACATAATTTATAAATAACACATATTTTGGAAATAAACTGTTTGGAAATAAATAAAATGTGTTATTGATAGAAGAGCAAAATCAAAGAAGTTTGGAGACTGTTGGCAAAAGTGTGACTCAATAGGGATACAGATATCCATTGCAGTTGAGTTCTAATGGTGATTAATTATATTTATATAATAACTGACAGATTCAACCCCTATGAATATATTTAATTTAAAAGTGATTTTGAAGTGTTTAAAAAGACTTAATTTTATTAAATATTAATATTGTTATGTTTATTTATTTTAAGAGAGACAGAGACAGTGTGAGTGGGGGAGGGGCAGAAAGAAAGGGTTACAGAGAATCCCAGCAGAGAGGGAGCCCACATGGGGCTCGAACTCACAAAACCATGATATCGTGACCTGAGCCAAAACCAAGAGTCTGATGCTTAAACATACTGAGCCAGTCAGGTGCCCCATAAATATTAAAATTTTAAAGTAGATATTTCATTATTTAGAGTTGATGGTAGATGTCTTAGAAAATACTAAAGATCTACTCTATAATTTATGCAAAAAATTTCCAATTATTTTATCGAGTAGCATTTATACTTAATAGATTAGCAACTTTTCAGTAAATTCTTCCATATAATTATTATTAATAATAATCTTTTTACATTTAATTTACACAGAATCCTTATTTTTCAGCTTTTTAGTAACAAGATCTAAATCTATTTGGGTGGTGCCTGGATGGCTCAGTTGGTTAAGTGTACAAATTACGATCTCATGGTTCATGACACTGAGCCCTGCATTGGGCTCTGTGCTGACAGCCCAACATCTGCCTAGGATTCTGTCTCACTCCCTCTATCTGCCCCTCCCCTACTTACACTCTCTCTTTCTCAAAATAAATAAATGAATTCAAATAAATCTATTTGGGAAACTTAAAAAAAATCCTTATGATGCTTGCCTGTGCCAGAGAAATAGATGTCAAACATAAATCTATTAAATAAATAGGTATCATGTATTAAATGGTTCTTATTTTATTACACTATGAACGTATGTCAGTTTTATTTTTCCTTCACATTGATATTCTGGATCCTTAATAAGACAAATTGTTCATATTATACTTTATCTTTTGATTCACTTACGGAGGACAACTGAATAGGAATTAGCTTTGAAAGAGGTCGCCCATGGGCTAAATGTCAACAGGATTGTTATGCTGCCTAAACAGAATAATGTACAATATGAAGAGTGACTTAATTAACTGAATCTGTCTCAGTAGAGTGCACTTTTTCTCTAGTGAAGACATAAAAAAGATAGATAACTGCATTATGTAATTAATCTACTCATATTTCAGTGTGAATATCAGAAATGAAGATGTATATGTGCTATTTGTGTCATGATAAACAGATAGATAATAAATATATACACACTCATTTGAATCCACACCAACATTGCCACCAAAAAAATGAAAAATTGTACTTAGATATTTTTACTCACAATAGATGACCCTCCCAACATAAAATGGATAAGATTAAAAAAATTCCTGTCCACAAAATTTTAAATCATTATTTAAAAGATATTCTGATGCTATTATAAAGCCTCTTTAAGGACCCCTTCACTTTTTCTTTCCCCTGTACTAGTACATATTAATGAGGTTACTGTAAAATGGACATGCTGTTTTTCCAAAAAGTAAAGGACATTTTCATCATTATATTTTTCTAAGTTTTGACCCAGTTTTGGGTAATTTCTCACTTTTTGGGCCTTAGTCAAAGAATAGCCTACAGTCTAGTTTTTAAATGAAGAATTCATGAAACCCTGAAACTGAGGAAAATCAGCCCTTGGGACAATCTTTCACTATTTTGTAGTGTTTAGATACGAGCATATTTTACACCTGGTAGAGGGCCTCAGTAATTAGTAAACTGACCAAGCAGAAAGGTACAGTACCATCTAAAGCACGCATGTAGAGACTACCAAACTCCAGAAATTCCTTCTATCTTACAATCTGGGCTGTACATACCAAATATCCTGAGTCTTCAAAAGAAGATGAACATTCTGATTTTTATAAAACATTTTTTCTAATATTAAATTTTGGAGGATAATTCAAACATAAACCATTACAGAGCAACTAATGGGTGCCAAACCAAGGATCTGCAAGGCCAGATTCAGTCTCTGGGCCTCCAGATAAATCATCTGGTTTCACTCTTCCAATCTTGAAGAAGGAGAGATGACCCCCCATTCTGAACTGATTATCCCACTGGATGACTTATCTTCTAAAGGAGGGAATAGGTTGTTAAACAATTGAAACTAAAAAGTATGTGACAATAATTTCCATAACAACATCCTGAAACAGATGTACTGGTTATGGTTCTTTCGGTAGTGAAATTTGAAATGACTTTAAAAAAAAAAATTGTCTTTTCCCCTCACTTTCTAAACTCTTTACAAAAGAAGAAGCAGTGATTTTGCAATTAATTTTAAAATGTTATTAAAGAGTTATTCACAATGGGCGCCTGGGTGGCTCAGTGGGTTAAGTGTCCGACTTCGACTCAGGTCATGATCTGCCGTTTGTGAGTTCAAGCCCCGCGTCGGCCTCTGTGCTGACAGCTCAGAGCCTGGAACCTGCTTCGGACTCTGTGTCTCCCTCTTTCTCTGCCCCTCCTCTGCTCATGCTCTGTCTCTCTGTGTCTCTCAAAAATAAATAAAAATTAAAAATATATAAAAAAAGAGTTATTCACATAATTTTAAAAAAAAAGAGCTTAATACTTTGTGTAGTAATTAATCTTGGTATACAAGGAAAGCAAGGCAATGGAATTATTTGAAAACAAAAAATAATTAGCTAGCTATAGGTAATCAGAGAAGACATCATTTTAAGTTAGAAAAGAATATGCACTCATACACTTATTTACAGTGAATTTATAAGATGTTCTATGCAGTGAAGAAATCCACACTACCTCTATATCTTACAGTGCAGCCCAAGGTCTATTTTCCTAGTGTACTTCTGATGCAATCCAGGTTTTATTCTCATCTATCCTCCTCACTACTCCTATTACAGCAAAACCAGTTTCTCCTAGCAGATATAAAAGTTTCTTTCCTAGCTTCTAAAAATTTTAGGTTTTTGCCTTTAACAAAGCAATAATAATATGTTTTAAAAATTCATGGGATCTATAATTCTTGCTCAAGGTCAGAAACTGAATATATTATATGGATCCTCCTTTGCCATCATATTTATTAATCTCCTGGTATAGTCTTTTACATATATGTGACAAGAATTATCTCTTGTTTTATGGATGAGCAGATATAGGACAGGCCTTATATATAAACTGGCTCAATAGGTGGCAACTGAACTGACGCAACCAAAGGTCATTACTGAGAACAAAAGCCAATGGCCACTAAAGACAATTGTTGTCAAAAAAATCACCAAAAGCCTATGAAAAGGACTTAACCTATATGAATGTTATGAATTTGCTTAGGGCCAGAATTTGTCCTATTTGATCTATCTGTTAATTGTGTGAAAAATAAGAAGTAACAAATTATTTTGGGATCTGACTAATTAAGCTTATCAGTAAACACCTCAGGGACTGGTTGAATTTATTTCGTTAAATTGCTAGTACACAGGAGGGGAGAGATACTTTCCTTATTACATTCTTGTCCTTCATTATTCTCTACTCTCCTCTACAATCTAAGCGGTTCTAGAAGAATTTTACCTTCCCTACCTCAATTAAGCCACTCTCCTTATCTAAGCAAGATATAAAAAATAAACTCTTTTTTTTTAAGGACAGGAACATCACAGTAGGCATATATGATGATTGATACATACATTTCTCCAAAATAAGATCCAAATTGTATTAGCAGTGTTATATAAATTACTGGACACCTAATTAATTTGAATTTCAGATCAAAATTCATTATTCTTTTTGTGTAAGTATGTCCCATGCAATACTCAGACATACATATCTTTATTTGCTGGATCTGGCAATTTTAGACTGAATGTATATTTCAGACCAGGTGTGGCACAAGTATTTTTTAAAGTAGGGTGAGAGAATTTAGATAAAAACTAACTGTGGAAGTCTGTCCTAAATCACTGGACATATTCTTGTCCTGCCCCAAATGTCCAGCAGCTTATTTTCAGTTTTTCCTGTTTATCAGACATTCCATAAACTAGCCTGTTTTAAGTCACACCTCCTCATATTCATATCACCTCCGTTTTTACTAGGGCAAAAAGATTTGATTTGTCATTATTTCATTAGAGATTCTCTATATATCAGATAGTTTTTTCTAATCTATTATATTTTTCAAGATTTAGGCAAGTAAAGAGTCTTGTCACCCATAATGGAATTAAAGTATATTTGAATTTCTATTATGATAAATAAATAACTTGATTAAAACAAAATCTTTATATCTATATATTGTTTCTTTATAAACAAGAAAATATATTTCCGTGTATTTCCTCTCAGACTCCTATCTCCTCATGATACTTCCACCAACTCTCAACTTTCTTTTAGTGCCTGGAGTCCCCCTTAATTTCCCATCTCACTCCCAGAGTGATTTTTATGCTCCATAACCTGTTCCTGATGTTGCCAGTCTCTCACTGACCAAAAAATAAATATCACACCAAGTTCTAAAATGCATTGAACCACAATTACAGAGGGAACAATAAAAGCCCCTTCCTATCCCACAATCAGTACTAAGTAGTTGGATAAACTGATCCAAGCTCTCAGGTAGTTTGAGTTCCCAGCTCTTCAGCTATAGCTTGATTCAGTGACTGTAGACATTAGCTTCTTATTAGACATGAGTCTTCATTAGACATGAGTCTGCCAGGCTGAGTATCCTACCACAGAGGAAAGATGCTCAGTCTTTTAAGATTGCAAATTATTTTCCAGTTCTATATTTCTAGTTCAGAAGTAAGTTATACTCTAGTAACCTGCATAAGCCTAGAGACTTGCATTCCTGTGTTTCATTGCCTCTCTTAGGTCCAGTGCAATTGTACCTAGATTGTAAGTTTCTCTTACTGCATTTCTGCTAATGAACTAACTCCATCTTTCCTAACCAATATTCCCTCTACAGCTCTGGTCATTTGCCAAGCTTAAGCAAGATCCATTGAACAGCCATTCTCAGCCTATGCCAGGCTCCTTGTAACATTAAAGGTCCAGTGTATCTTGGATGAAATTCCTATCTGAAGCTCCCACCCAAATCTCGGAGGAAAATCTCACTGGGTAGCAATAGGTTGGCGTCATACTTTCAAATGCCAAGTACTCTACTAGCATTATGTATAGTAAAAATTGTATATTCTGGAAAAAATCCATAAGGCCTCATTCTGTTTAATAGCCTTTCAAATCAATCCTCACCAATGTCCCTTCATAGGTTTGTCTACTCTTTCCACACTGATGTCCTTTATAAAAGTCACTTCCTTGATGCCTAGGACTTCTAAAATAGAGCATCTGAACTGGCCGAGGATAGCACTTTTTCCATAAGAAGTTCCCATTTGAGAAAGAAATGTTTAGCATACTAATTCTATCTTAATCCTAAATTCACTTTTTAGAATTCTAGCTTTAAATTCTCCTCGGACCCAGTTATCCTGCAGATGAGAAGGTGACACTTAAAATTTAGTCTCTATGGCTGCATCCTATTACCTATGGATAGGACCATTCCCTGAATCGACCTGTCCTCTTAACACATCTCAGGGTATCCCCCATTTTATGCTTCTGGTACAGATTAGCATTAGCTGGGTGCTCTGTTCTCCAAAAAGAGACTTACAAACATGAACGATTGTCATGGCTATACCATTTCCATGCAGTCCAAAGGACATGGATAGCCCAATATTTATGCATTATGGCTTTGCATGTGAGTCTTCTGTGGAATATTTTAAAAACACAGACTCCGACCTCACTTCCAATTTGCTAAATCAGAATCCTCAGAATATGAGTCCAAAATAAGCATGTAGTTTTAGAAACAGCACAGGATACTGCTGGAGTCTATTGAGGAGTCTCTGAAATACTGACTTGCTTTTGGGATTCTCATCTTCCCTAGTTGTGCGAGTTGTATGAACAGCTGCACTCAAACTTTGTTACTTTCAGAGGTCCAGCATGGTCTAGGACACAAAAAGAATCTTGAGAGAAGCATGTGATCTGCAGACCTGCCCTGCTATATACTACTGTGTGACCATGAGAAAACTGCTTCACTTATATGAGCGTTATGTTTTTCTTTGTAAAATATATGGTCTATGATATACCACTGAACTCTAATAGAAGTCCTGGAAAGGCAAACCACACTACAGAAAAAAAGTGGTATCTATGTTTTCTGACAAGCAATTAGTCCTTGACTGTATATTTAAAAAAAGTCATAGGATCAGTAATAATATTCCAGAACAATATCTATGTCTAAATGTTCATATATCATTCACATTTATATTCATGTCAATCACATTGGTCTCTCTTGAGTTTTTGTTTCACTTTTTATAAGTAGAGAGGATAACTTTATTTATTTATTTATTTATTTATTTATTTATTTATTTATTTTGTCTCGCTCTTTTAAGCACAGCAGTTTGATGAAGGGAGATTTTCTTACTCTGAGAGGGGAGAAAAGGCCAGTAACTTAAATCAAGGGAACTGACCTGGAAGGCTGTGGGACTAAGATGTAAGTGACATTAGCTAGATGAAAGTCCTGATGCCTGAAGAGAGAGGGATCAGGACAAGGTGTTTTGATTTGTGTCTATCAGTTTGCAGAGCGTTTCACCAGAAATGTAGCAATCTCACAGCAAGCCCTAAAGGATGACTCAAAAGTCCCAACAGCCTGAGATCATGTAAAACAAAAGCTTTCAGCAGCTCCCGAGTCTCTGGGACCTTGGTATGAGTACAAACTTCATGGGTTTAATACTCCACGAGAAAATCTAAAAATTGTTAAGGAGATATAAAGACCTCATGATTCAAATCATTCATTCACTTATTCATTTTCCTTTATTTCCTTTCTCCTCTTTGTTTCTTTCTCCTTCCCCCCTTCCTTTCTCTCACTCCTTTCCTCCCTTCCTCTCCCTCGCTCCTCCCCCACCTCTGTCTCTCTCTCTCTCTCTCCACAATTAAATCATTATCATCATTATCATTGTGAAACATGGTACATATTTGTAAATTGCTTTATATGTGGCAGGTACTATGTTAAACATTTTACAGGCAATATCTCATCTAATCTTCATAACAACTCTGCTATTAGTTTGCCCATAACAAAGTTGCTATTAATATGTCCATTATTAAAATGAACTGATTGAGGCTTAGAAACGTTAAGTGACTTGTTCAAGGTAACACAGCTAGTGAAGGCAAAGCTATCAATCTCAAAATTCCATCCTCCTTTGTACACACAGCCTTTTGATTTTAAAGGGCATGCTGTAAATTTTAACCCTACTATAATCAAGATGACGCCACAGGCCACTCTCTATTAATTCAAACCAAAGTTTTTCATCAATTTACAAAGAGGCTACTTATCTGCGAGCTTTAATTAATATGTACATATTATAACCAAGATAAGTTCAAATATTAATTGACCTGGGCTCCAGAGCTCGATTTTTGAAACCTCTTGATATCTGTTTAAACTAGGGGGGCTGGCCAAAGAGTAAGGGACAACAATATATTCTCTTTTCTGTGTGTATGCACACATGTGTGCATACACATTTGCACATATGCTTGCTTCCACAAATATACATCCACTTTCCGATTCAAAATTTCATGAAATTCCTACCATTGATAAATTCCACACAGATGAATGGGGAGTTATGATGACATGATTAGCACATAATGGAGTTCTTTACTGATGGGGATGAAAGATTTACTATGCTTTGACCATTGTTCTTGTCAGTTAATAATAAATTGTTGAGTCAACTTGTTCACACATGTGTATGTATATGTGGGTTTCTCTTATTATCTTCTTAGAAAGAATACATAAACACAACATAATGGTTTTCAAAAATAGTCTTATATAGACTCAACTAATTAAAAATAGCATCCATCCAAATAGCAGAAAAGATGGTTTCTAGGAAAAAAATGAAATTATTATGGACTGTAACTATCCACTAAATTGTCAATATAAATTGTGAAGTCTATAGTTGAGTCTTAGTTATGGTTATGTAAAGGTAACAAATAATAAAAGTATAATACAATGTTTATATTGAAGTAAGTTGAAGCTTACTATGACTCATAATTCTTTCAAAATGAACCCACTTATTGATGCATTTTGGCTGATATTTGCAATGCAAATGTTATTCAATCAGTTCTAAATCATTTTTTTACCTGAACTATTTCTGGGAACTGTCCATTTTTATTAGAGATTCTGAAAATGGAAAATTCCTCTCTCTGATCAGTTATGTTCTCACACAATATTTATGAAATTCAGTTCTGCTTGATAGATTTCTTAAACCTCAAAATTCAACCATCTGTAAATCTCACTTCTCTGTAATGAGTCTTGGAATAAGAAAGAAGAGAAAATATGTCTGAGCTTCCAAAATACATTTTACAAGTCCAAAGTTATTAAAGCTCATGTATCTCTTTACTTAGGTGGATCAACAAATATTTTCTCAGGTTCTGTTTACTTTTACTTTGCATATAATCCTAACAGACTTGGTTATCTATTTTGAGGCCATGACAGATTCAAAACAACAGATTAGAGGGAAGAAATGGGGTACTTCAGATAAGCATATTAACTGCGATTGAAATTTACTATTGAGGGGACTATATTGAAAGCATTATACAAGCCATCAAATGAATGAACTAAAATTTTATATTAGTGTTGGATTATATAAGAAAAAGAATTTTATTATCTACTCTATTATAGAAACAATAGAAAGCTGACAGCCATAAAAATGAATGTAATGTTAAATTATTTTCAATAAGCTCTTAAAGTAAGGATTTGTATAATGAAAGGTAGAGAGTTGGGCAATAAAAAGTAGGCAGGTTTTATTATACATAAAGAAAAATAGGTTATTTAGAATGGACATGTCCAAAGGACTTCATTTTGTGTTACATCATTGCAATGCCTCTTTTAACAATGTGTTTGGTTGTTAGCTAATGCCTCAAGATATAGATTAAGCTTTTGGTTAAATATTCACTACTGAAGATGTTGCAACTTATCAAGTTGATTTAAACACTTAAATGAACCTTTGTGATATCACTGTAATTAATAAGTCATTATTTTTTACTTTAAATGTAATTTGAACCATTATACCCAGCCTCTATGAAAAGCTATAATTTCATGCATAGATTTTCTGATTAGCAAATGTCAATACACAAAGAGAGTAACACTTCGCTAAGTTAATACAAGAGAAAGCAATATATTATTATCTCCCTCACAAAAGGATTAGAATGAAAAAAATTATATTTATTCCTTTTGTCTTAAAAACAAAAGCACCTAAACAGATGGAAGAATCCAAAACAAAAGATACACCGAAATAGGCTACTAAAAACTCAGAGGATAAACCTCCCGATTTTTCAGACCATCCTTTATTTCTCTTTTAAGGAGCTAAATTGTGAGTTGTCAGTACCCAGGAAACAAAAACCTCTGTGTTCCACTTCTGATATCACGGATGTTTAGAGCCAGAAAATGCCATCTAGATGCCCAGTACAGTGATTCTCAAATATAAGTACACATCAAAATCACAAGGAATTATAAGTTATCCAGGTGCCAGCTGGGTCCATTTACTGAATTAGAATTTTAAGCATATGTGTTTTCAAAGGCAACCCTCTGGTTAAGAGCAACTGTATACAACTCTGATTTTTTTGAAGAAACTGATAATTCAACTAAAAAGTCCAATAATAGGTACTTGTTTATGTATACTCTGGCATTTAAATAAAACAGAAAGCTATATTCTTCTTGAATTAATAAAATAGTGCCAAATATAGTGGACAGAACTGACTATTGTATCAGATCATTTTATGGTTCCAATAAGTTGTAACTTGTAGTAAATCATAGAACAAATCCATGTCAGAGTCAATCTCCAAATCTTCTCTCTAGTCTTTTGTTACTCAAAACTTAAAAGATGTTTAACTTGATCATTTTTGAAAAATTAATAAGAAAAATTCTTTTTTGCAGGTTTACTATTTCAGATAACATTATATAGGACCCACAACTTAAAAGCAATATTAGTATATGACACAGCCATAGCAGATTTACGTAAGAGCTAAAACATTTGAGATTTGATAAATTCTGTCATATTCCTATATAACAAAAATTATTGAGAATAAAACTTGTTACTATCATCCTTGCCACAAAAATGATTTTTTTTTATTTTCTCAATCAAGGAGTTTCTGTGTGTTAGAAAAATTCTAGAGCTCCCAAACTCTTGACACTAAGCCAGAGACTTTGTTAATTTCCATCAAGTGAGATTAAGCAAATCTTTATGGAGAAGGAGGGCATGAAAGAAATAAAGGGTTTTGTATTTGGACAGAGAGCAGTTGGACTGGTTCCACACTGATGGAGGGCTTGTAATCCTAGAGAGAGAGCAGAACCCTACGTTTTAGAGGTTCCCATTGGATATGCTGAAGGGACAACTGGGGCATGACTACTAATTAGCTAAGCACTATGCCCTTGAGGGTAGCAGAGAAGGTCCTGGGAGCCAAATTTGGTATGAAAGGATTGGAATCATTTGGCAGATTAACCCATATTTGAAAAGAGCTTGGGGATGATAAAACGGGCATTTCAGTAGCAGCAAAGATGAAATAAGGGGCAGAGGCTATTCCCTCATGATGCTGGCATGAGCCATCCCCCACATTTACTCTCCAACCCCAAAGGGAGGAAATATGCAACTCTCAAATGATGAACATGGATCTTTCAACCATATGGTGGTGAATGTAAAGGCAGTTTTATTTTTCACTAGAAAACACATAAATTCAATTGGATTTTGCACCAAAGAGTCTGGCAGAAAATTTATCTCTGTAGTATACTAGTATATATAATAGGTATAAATTTTAATGTAGTTGAATATGAATAAAAAACTTTGTCCTATCCACATGTTAGTTCTACTGTACTAGTTTTGCTTCTTTGCTGTAATCAAAATTAAGCATTCATTATTCATGTAAGATACAGAGGAAAATGAAAGTAAAATGAGAGGGGAAAATACTTGAATAATTTGATCATACATATTTAAATAACCACAAAGAAACACTTATTCTCAAATGCTACTAAAAAAGTTACATGAGAAAATAAATCCTATTCTACCCATTCTTAACATGTGTGTCTTATTATGTGCTGAGCATTCAAATTTTTCTTTTTTCTCTCATTGTTTTCTTAGGTTTACTGAACCATAAAGAAGGGAAAGAAGAAAACTCACTCATTGTTACAAACTACTTCTCATCCTAGTTTCAAAGTCTTCTGATTTTCTGCTTTGTATCTAAACTCACAGTCATGATGCTACATATAGCCATAAGAAAATGCTGCAAATGTAAAAATGCTAATTTAAAGCTATGCCCATATCAACTTCAAAGAAGAAGAAAGCCTAATGTCAGTGGCATTGCCTGGGTTGGTTTAGAGAGGTCTACTCATTAAAAAAAAATAGTCTAATGACTCTTACAGCCTTATAGGTTGAATAAAGGCATCTTTCTGTTTGTCACAGTTATTAAATATTTGCAGAAATATCACCCTCCATGTCTTTCTTTTTCTTTTACACTTCAAAACCTTCAGCATTTTATGGTTTGTCTTTTTCCATTATGTTGGCGAAAGATAGCAAATATGAAACTCATATTGGACCTTGATTTTTTTTTTGTTTTTTTTTTTTGTTTTTTTATTTTTTGTTTGAGAGAAAGAGAACAAGAAGAACCTGAGCAGGGGAGGGGCAGAGGAAGAGGGAGAGAGAGAAGCCCAAGCAGGCTCCACATCCAGCACCAAGCCCAACACAGGGGGCTTGATCCCACAACTGTGAGATCACAACCTGAGCTGAAACAGTTGGATGCTCAACCGAGCCACCAAGCTGCCCCTGAACCTTGCTTTATTTCAATTATTTATGTTGTTTATTCTAGCCAGGCTTTATTTCAAAATTATGAGTTTTTAGCTCTTGCTCCTTTTTTCCTATTTATTATTATATTACATAATGTATTACTTTTTAATTAAATGGTATTTATCCTACACAAAAATGCAATATTTAATATAATATTGGTGTAATAGTTAACTTAGCAGGCTTGGATCCTCAAACCCTATCTATTCCAAAGGAAAGACTGACCTTTTAACTGGGTTCTGGAAGATAACCTCTGAGCACTGTAATATTCTGACTGAGAACAGTGTCCTTGATACCTGATGACATAATATATGTATACACTGTAAATGCTTACTACAGTAAGGTTAATTAACATATCCTTCATGTCACATAGTCACCTTATATGTGTGTGTGTGTCTCTGTGTGTGTGTGTTTGTGTGTGTGTGTGTGTGTGTGTGGTAAGTATGCTTTAGATCTATTTTCTTAGCAGATTTCAAGTACATGATACAGTGTTAACTATAGTTACCATTCTGTACATCAGATCCCTGCAGTTTACTCATCTTATAACTGAAGGCTTATGCCCTTTGACCAGCATCTCTCTATTTCCCCCACCCTCCAGGTGCTGTTAACCATCATTCTACTCTGTTTCTATGAGTCCCAATTTTTTTAAATGTTTAATTTTTCTTTATTTTTATTATAACAATTTCTGGAGTAGCTATCAAGACTTTAAGCTCATACAAGTCTAGAGTTAGTTTGAATGGCTTCTAATGGGCAATTTATAAAATGAATATATGAGGGAATGCTGTACTTGGAAGTTCTATTCTTTGATATGATAGTTTCTAAAGCTTCAGTGCATTTGTCAAATGATTGGCTTAGTATCAGACAGATAAGTTGTGGCAAAGTCAGGTCTAGAAGTGGAGTCTTATGGTTATTGGTATGAAGCTCTTTCTACTAGAATAAACTTCTATTATTGCTGAAGTTATCACTGAAATCCTAGGCTAAAATATAGTTTAACCACATTATGGAAATTAAATTATTTACCTTCAAGTAAAAAAAAATAATTCTGACTCAAGCCATATTAAAAAATAATCCATAAGTGATCTCACATTATTAGATACAAGGAATTTCAGTCAGGTGTTCAACAATTGATCAAGGATTGGTTTCTTCTGTCTTTCAGCTCTGCTACCTTCATAGTCAGTCATCATTAGGCAGCACCCTACTCCCTTCCTTGGTGTATAAAAATGGCAACAGTAATTACATTTACAAAATCTCGATGCTAGGGGGTACCTGGGTGGCTCAGTTGGTTAAGCACCGAATTTTGATTTCGGCTCAGGTCATGATTTCATGGTCATGAGATCAAACCCCATGTTGGGCTCTGTGCTGAACATCGAGCCTGCTTGGGATTCTTTCTCTCCCTTTGGAATTCTCTCTCTCCCTTTTTCTCTGCCCCTCCCCTGCTCCCACATGCTTTCTCTCTCTAAATAAATATATAAACGTTTTTAAAAATCTAGATGGTAGAAGGTCTAGAGGTCACACCTACCTTTTATTTACATCCTATACACAGTTGCGGGAGCCTTTCCCCAGAAAGAATTCCATTCTTATCTCAGAGACCAGCATAGAGTCACAGGACCCACTCTTTCAAGAGTCCCCAAAAGTGGGATGGGATTAGCATGAATAAGACAAAGCATTTGATAGGAACAAAGACAAACAACAGGGCCACTGCATATGCTTAAATGGTAGCTAGCTAATTGATGCACCATCCATTTCTGGTCGTGGCTATCTAAACATTAATTATAATTCTCCATTTTGATGCCTGCCTTCCTTGTGGGAAAGAAATAGTTTGCCACAAATTATCTTCTCATTGCAAAAACAAACAATGTCAGTACACAGATAGTCAAAATACATCAATGAAAATAAGTCTGTCTTTCAAAGTATTTTCTTCTCACTTCAACTACTATAGTCCTTTGTGAAAATCAGCTTTGTTGCTAAAGGATAAACTATAAGCCTATACTAGCATTGCAGCATTAACCTGTGTTGTATGTCATTTATTTTCTGAAGCCAGTTAGTGAAGCCACCTTGAGTAGATATTTTTTATGTCAGGCTTTCTGAAAAATGAGAAGCCTGAAGGGATCCCATTGATTTGCCAACTGTGTCACAGTCCGTTTAAGGCAGAATGGCACATGCTTGTGACAAAGGTGATGACAAATGGATATATACTGAAGGGACAGCACCAACACAGATGAATGAAGGAGTTGACACAAGATAGAAGGCAAAATCAAATTTAAGATTATAAATGTCAATGAAATATATATAATATCTTAAATTATACAAAAGTATATACACATAAGACTAACATCATTCTTAGAATTCAGAAATTTTACACAAATTCAATATTACCAAGAATTGTAAATCCAAAGAATGAATCTGTTATTTTATAATATTTACATCAATTATATATAGTAGTGAATAGAACACTTTTTATTACTATTAAGTTAAAATAAGTTAAAATAATGTTTGAATTGCATTTTTCTAATCTTAATAAGCATATATATATATATATATATATATATATATACACACATGTATATCTCAACATGACATATAGACAGATGCTAAATATATTTGTAGGGGTTAATTTATGCTGCCCACATTAAGATACATTAATAATATTCATAGATACTAACGACATGCAGATCTTTGCAGGCAGAATTGTGCTCACAGGCTTTCAAGGTGCAGTCATCAATGTCCTGTTCACATCTCAGGCCAGCAAAACCTGGATTGCATAAGCAGTCAAAGCCATTAACCACTGAGAACAAGAGAGGAGAGAAAATAGTATCCCTTTAATAATGGTATGGGTAATGGTAATCATTCTAAAGAATGCTGTATTCAATTAAATGCATTTCACTTTTAACCAAAGAAATGTGAATTCACAGCTCTCTACAATATTTTTTAAATAACTATTTGGCCGAGTTCTATTTAACTTAAATTTTCAATTTGAAATTAGAGCCATCACACTAAACATTTGATAACAGTTTCCAAAGCAACAATGAAAATATCCAATTTTCTCCTCCATTTTCCTCTTCCTCTTCCTCCTCCTCTTGTTCTCCTCTCCTCCTCCTCCCCCTCCCTTCCCCATCTTTCTTCTCCTTCTCCTTCTCCTCCTCCTCCTTCTTCCTCTCTCTCTTTTTTTAATTGTCAGTAAACAATACCTATGATAAAAAGGCTACTTTTATATCATTAACTTTTCCTGGACTGTTTTGGGTTTAATATACAAGAAGTTAACTCATTGTTAAAGTTTTTGTGTGACAAGATACATTAAAGTGGATAGTGTCTGAAAGTTGATATTCAACTACTTAAGCCTTAGTTAAAAAGAGCTTTCACATTTCATCATGATCTTTTAAAAGTAATAATCAGAATCTGTCCTCTATTTTATCATTAATGATAGAAAAAGAACGGTCTCTGAAGAATCTCAAGGAAGTGGTGACAGTATGAATTGCAGTTAGAGCAGGCACAGATTTATGGCTGCTTTTAGTCAGTCCCTGGGTTCTTCATTATCGCAGAGACTTACCATGTAATCTACACTGCCACTCTGCCTCTGTGCATGTACCTGCTATTGCTGTCATTAAGTGTTGAGGTCCTGGGTGGCAACAACGTTTTTAATACACTGTGTGGTAGTTAGCTGACTTCTACATTTCTTGCAGCCATGCTTCTGTACAGCACTTGTACCTGGGTCTTTAAAGAAAATCAGCCCACAGCTGTCAAGAAGAGACAAGGGAGACACAAGAATGGCAGCCCTCTGGACAGGATTTTATTTTACTTTTTTCATGTAGCATAGCATTCTAGTTTTTAACATCTCACTGAATCAAAAGAATTAATAAGTACACAATTAGAGTTGTAAATAAATTAATGAGAAAGATGGGTTCAGTTGTGCTTCCTTATATATTATAGATGACATTATATATGTTAACAAATTAAAATTAAATGTCATATGTAATGAAGACATTGTAGAGTATCATCAGTCATAATGGTATTTAAACAAATTCAAGTTTGGATACTGATGCAAATTGGCAAGTAACAAAAAATTAGAGTCAAATTAACTTTCTATGTAGAGATATTCTCTATGCAGATTGATGAATTATTTTAAAAGAAAAACAACAATAGAGAACTTTAAATTAGCAAAGGGTCTGAAGGACAGATTAGTGTTAGGAAATAAGGCTTACTTTTATTATCAAGAAATATGGTTTCTGAATGTTGACTATTCTGGGCTAAGGAGCTAAGAAAAGAAGCACATGAGCCTAGGGTATTAAACTGGATACTATAGGGAAAATGAATAAACAAAGAACATCCATAATTGTTTAAAATTTAAGACAAAGAAACAAAAAATGTTGTTTTTTCCCCCACATCTAATTTGTTAACTATGGGCTATGTGGTAACTTATCACCATTTTATCAGGAAATACTTTTTAAGCATATTACCTGGTTTGGTTTTATTGTTTTTACCAGAAAATTCAGTCACTGTTTTCATTAGTTTTTGTTTATCAATATTCCACACTCTTGATTTGAATTGAAATTTTCATTAGAAAAGTCCTGCATGATTCTGGATGTATTTTTATACTTAAAAATATTTAAACATACACCAGATATCATATATTAGTTGTAATGAATCAAAGTTTCTGATATGATAAAACTTCATGGTGAAAATACAGATATTTTAGTAATGTATTGCCAATATAGTGGAAAACAGATGTTTGAAATTTATAATTGAACATTTACATTTCAATAATTGTTTCTCATATATAGTCATGTAATGAATACTGTATCAGGAAGTTTGGCTTACCAAACTATTTTATTTTTGAGAAAGTATTAAGAATATAATGTCTTAGATTTAAGCTGCTATCTACTGATGTATGATCTAATTTTTAATAAATGTTTTGGTTCTCTGGTAGTTAAATCTCCCTGGGTAGGGTTCAAAATATATTATGGCTCATTCTATTATGAAATAGATTAATATATCAGGTATCCAAAGTTTACATTTTCCATAATGCATTATATATGACCTCTAAAATTTTAATAGACAGCATTGCATTATAAGTAGGATATTTGAAAAGTATATTTTGTTATTGTATAAGGAATTATAATTTAAAATATTTTAGACCTTTTTGCTTTATTTTTTTTAAGTTTTTAAATTCTATTTAGTTGATATACAGGTGATATTAGTTTCAGATGCACAATATAGTGATTCAACACTTCCATACAATACCCAGTGCTCATCACAGCTTACAAAAATCATATGAATATTATCAACATATGTCACTCAGAATGTATCAGAACTGCCCTATATATAACCATATATAACCATTATTCTAGGTTACCTAGATCTGAAAATGTTGCTAACCACTCTCTGAGGCATACCATCCTACCCCTTCCTTATTTTGTAGTGAACATAGAAATTGAAGTCATTTCCGGCATCCCCAAATACCTATGGGCTTGAAGTAAAAAAATATGATAATAGTGATTTATTTCAAGGTAATTTGAGAATTCCACAAATTTAAAAGTATAATTTTTAAAGTGACAAAATCTGAAAAAAAAGAAGAAAAGAGAAAAATGATGGTTATGTTAGTTCAAATCAGGAGTAGCAAATAGGTGGCCCACAGCCCCAAAATGTATCTTGCTTCACTGCCATAGGTGTTAGAAAAGTGAATTCTACATTAATATCTACATAGATTTTCCAATTTGCAAGGGACCCAATACTACCTGTTTTTTTAAACTTGGGCTGCCTCACTTAATTTGGAAAACATCAGTTATGCTCCTTAATGTCATACATTTGCAAAGCATTGGTTTAAAGAAAATTAATTCATAATTTCAGTTAAATTATACCATTTCAAAATAAAATGACTTTCTAGTAAAATGTTTTTCTTACTGATTACATTATCAATTTACTGAGGGATCACATAAAAATATATTTTAAAGGAAATAAAGAAAAACAAAATAAGATGGACAGCTTTTTGTCCTTCTAGCTTACTCTTTCTTTTCTCTTCATGCCCCTTAGCCATATGCATTTCACAGAGCTATTTTGTGCCATTTTTCCTGTCTTAACAAAAATTATCATCTTAGGCATGTTCTTCTATGGCTAAATCCATGTTCTAAAAATTTTTTAAGTTTATTTATTTTAGAGAGAAAAGGAGGGGGGTGCAGAAAGAGAAAGACAGAGGACCCAAAGTAGGCTCTGTGGTGTCAGTATAGAGCCCAGTTTGGGGCTCAAACTCACAAACCCTGAGATCATGCCCTGAGGCGAAATCAAGTTAGCTGCCTAACCCACTGAGCCATCCCAGGTGCCCCCAAAATCCATAGTCTAATACTCAATATTTTTTTCTTTCTTTTATTCCTCCAATTTTTCCTTTTCTTCCTATCATCTTCTTTTTCCTCTGTAAATTTAAAGGAATACATATTTTGGTGGGATGAAATGTGTGTGTGGGGTGTGGATGTGGGTTATAGGTGGGATAAAATAATGATTTATTTTAAATCACTGTATATAATGCTTCCCCTATCTACAAATGAATATCCTTAAAATCTACCATTAGAAATAAAGAAAAAAGGGGTGCTTGGGTGGCTCAGTGGTTAAGCTTCATCAGCTCAGGTCATGATCTCAGGGTCCGTGAGTTCAAGCCCCATGTTGGGCTTTGAAGTGACAGCTCAAAGCCTGGAGCCTATTTCATATTCTGTGTCTCCCTCTCTCTCTGCCTGCCCCCTGCTCGCAGTCTGTCTCTCTGTCTCTCAAAAATGAATAAATGTTAAAAAAATTAAAAATAAAGAAAAAATGGCTAATTCTAACATTAGAATATAGAAGCCACATCTCATTAAATTTTCTCATTTGCTACCATTGTGACTCAGAGAAACATAAACGGATTCGTCAGATGTGGGAGTGTTTTGTGAAAATAATGGCATTGGCTTTGATATTCAGGGCAGGATAAAGTCAGTAAATAATCAAGGTTGCATACTGAGTTATTTCATTACTATGTCAGATTCTAAGTTGGACTACTCTACAGGAATTGCTGTGGCTGAGTGAACTCAGCCGTGCAGGCAAGGGCTGGAACTGCACTCATTGACATTGATCTCACAGTGTGGACCTGCAAAGCCTTTCCCACCTGGACACTGGTATCCAAGAGGAGACGTTTCCAGATCCATTTTCTCTCCACACACAGCTCCGTTCTCACAAGGCTTACTAGCTTCATACGGCTCCAAATCACAAGAAGAATCTGGAAAGAAAGAATCAGTGTCAGTGCTTACTTAATGAACAAATCCCCCCGACTGCTGTTACTTGCCTGGCATTTGTCTGCATAAATGCATTCAACTTAGTCTGTAGGCAAAGACTCATAATTCTCTTCCATATTATCATTGTGATTCTCACTCTCTCTATGTTACAATTTAAGAAAGAAATGTTATTTATGATTTCTATGCTTCATCTAACAAAGTACCAGCAGGCAGCAATGTTAAGTGACAGCATTCTTAAAAATCCCATTTTGTTTCTTCATACTTTATCCCTCTTGTTCAACAATGTTCTCTGAAGACATTGCAATTAAAAAAGTACATTATTGATGATTTGATGCTCCCTTGTTTTGTTTTTTCTTTTTTGGTACCCTGAAGGTTGCTATCACTATAAGCTTTGCCTGATAGATTTGTTGCTATACTCAAAACAAGTGAACAATGAAAAAAGAACATTTTGATAAGGCTTTAATCTTAAGAGTAACACCTCAGCCCTGAAACTAAGTTTTAAATTTTACTCAGAGACTGTAACTAGATAAAGCAATTATCATTGGGTAAAATATACACAAGTATTTGGAGATAAGAAGTAAGCTGGTTGACCCAAGGTAATACAAAAAGTGAAGCATAAACTGCATTAAATTTTTCAATAAAGCAAAATCATTATTCAGGTGTCAGTTTTCCAGACACTGTAAAAATATTTGTATATTAGCTATTTGGCAAGTATTTAAATAATGGCATTAATGTAGAGTATATATGTACCAGCATAGCTTCTAAAAGTGCCTTGCTGAATATCTGAGAGAGAGAAATATCCTGTAACCATTAAGTCCTTTAACTGCTCAGATTTTCTTAGTAACTTTGCCTCTATAGGGATGAAGCGATGATAAAATGAACTGGGATAAAAGATAAAGCTTTCGAAGTTTTAGAAGTACAGTGGTAGTTGGAGAAATTCTAAAACCTCAAGATACCTATGGTGTTCCCAAATGTTTTTTTTTTTCTTGATAACAAGAAAAAAGGTAAGACAACCATAGAAACTGCTGAAGATATCAGCAATGTATAATGGTGAAATACCTAAAATAATGTAGTTAGTGCCCATAAAATAAGAGCAAAAGAAATTGTACTAAGTTGAACACTCAGTGTTTCAAGTTCCAAGTACAGTTAAAGAGGTAAAAATAAAAAATACTTCCAAAGAGCATAAAAGCAGATAGTTCCTTCAATTAAAGTATCTATTAAGTGACTTTTTTTCAAGAGCTATGGTAAGTAGTGTGGAGAATTCAAATAGGAACAAGACCTGTTCCTCCTCCTTAAAACATTATGAAATTGAAATGTATTGCAAATGGTGCATTCCTAGATACTATTTTATCATAATGAAAGTATTTTCTTTGCAAAATAAGAGTAATGGCATTGAACGACATCCACCAGAAACACATAAAACAAGGAATTATCCTTAACAAAAAGTTCTCATGCATACCCTTCTTTCTAATTACCTACTTCTAAATATTTAATTGTGAGAATAGGTATTTTTCTTTGCTAGTGAGAAGTTAATTTAGCTTGTCTCTTTCATAAATAGTTGCATGCATATAATCCATTAGATTGCTGAACAGTAATTCATACTCATTTGAGAAATCATTCATAATATTCTATTTTACAGAATACACAGTTCACTGTACCTTGAATACCATGTTGATTTGTATATTATTAATTCACTATATAAATACTTACTGAACCCCTACTATGTGGTAAACAATGAGGTAGAAGAAGCTGGGGTTAGGGGCGCCTGGGTGGCTCAGTCAGTTAAGCGTCCGAATTCGGCTCAGGTCATGATCTCACAGTTTGTGGGTTCGAGCCCCACATCGGGCTCTGTGCTGACAGCTAGCTCAGAGCCTGGAGCCTGTCTTTGGATTCTGTGTCTCCCTCTCTCTCTGACCCTCCCGTGCTCACGCTGTCTCTCTCTCTCTCTCTCAAAAATAAATAAAACATTAAAAAAAAAAGAAGCAGCTGGGGTTATAAACGAAGGCTCGTATAAGCAAGTAAATAAATGCAGTATAATAAGGGGCCAATGTGGTCAATCTCTCATGCTAAGGAATCACCATAACAGGAAAAATTCTAATATGGCCTCCATGATACCCACCCCCAGGGTACATGACCTGTAGAATCCTCTCCCTTTGAGTATGGGTGAGATTTGAGAATGTGATAAAATATTACTTCCATGATTATATTACATTGTACTGCATAAAGGATTTGTGGAAATAATTAAAGTCAGATGACCAGATGACTTTTAGTCAATGAAAAGACAGATTATCTTGGAAAGCTCTGATCAAATAAGGTGTGACTTTGAAAGAAGTGAAAGGAATTCTGATTGCCTGGAAGGGAGAGGAGATTAAGAAATAATCCCATTTACAATGTCAGCATCAATTATAAAATACCTATGAATATACTTAATCAAGGAAAGAGATGTATTCTGAAAACTATAAAACACTGATGAAAGAAACTGAAGATGACACACACAAAAAGGAAAGATATCACATGCTCACAGGTTGGGAGGACAAATATTGTTAAAATGTTCATACTAACCAAAGCAATCTACACATTTAATGTGATCCGTATCCAAATGCCAACAGTATTTTTCAAATAACTAGAATAAATAATACAAAAATTTGTATGGAACCAGAAAAGACCCCAAACAGCCCAGGCAATCTTGAAAAAGAACAAAACTGGAGGTATCACAATTCCAGATTTCAGATATACTGGAAAACTAAAGTAATCAAAACAGTATGGTCCTGGCACAAAAATAAACACATAGATCAAAGAAACAGAATAGAAAACCCAGAAATAAACCCAAAAGTATATGGTCAATTAATCTTTGACAAAGCAGGAAAGAATATCCAATTGTTAACAGTCTTTTCAACAAATGGTACTGGAAAAACTGGACAGCTACATGCAAAAAAATGAGGCCGGGCCACTTTCTTACACCATACAAAAAAATAAACACAAACTGTATTGAAGACTTAAATGTTAGACTTGAAACCATAAGACATGAAACTTCCTGAGAAAGTTCAGGAAGTAATTTCTGACATCAGCTATAGCAACATTTTTCTAGATATGTCTTCTGAAACAATGGAAACAAACTATTAGGACTACCTCGAAATAAAAATCTTCTGCACAGCAAAGGAAACAATCAACAAAACTAAAAGACAACCTACAGAGGGTCCTGGGTGGCTCAGTCGGTTAAGCATCTGACTTTTGCTCAGGTCATGATCTCATGGTCCACGAGTTTGAGCCCTGCATAGGGCTCTGTGCTGACAGCTCAGAGCCTGGAGCCAGCTTCAGATTCTGTGTCTCTCTCTCTCTGTGCTCCTCCCCCACTCATGCTCTGTCTCTCTCTCAAAAATAAATTTATAAAACCATTAAAAATTTAAAAAAAGACAACCTACAGAATAGGAGGAGATATTCGCAAATGACATATCTGATAAAACGTCAGTATCCAATATATAAAGAACTAACACAACTCAACAAAAACAAATAATCCAATTTAAAAATGGACCAAAGACATAAACAGACATTACTCCAAAGAGGATATACAGATGGCCAACACGAAAAGATGCTCAATATCACTAATCATAAGGGAAATGCAAATCAAAACCATAATGAGATAACACTCCACACCTGTCAGAATGGCTAAAATAAAAAACACAAGAAACAAGTGTTGGCAAGAATGTGGAGAAAAAGGAATCCTTGTGCACTGTTGGTGAAAATACAAACTGGTGCAGCCACTGTAGAAAACAATATGGATGATCCTCTAAAATTAAAAGCAGAATTACCATATGATATAGTAATTTCACTACCAGTAGGTACCCAAAGAATACAAAAACACTAACAGAATCACTGCTATCTATTGGCTCAATGGAATCTTTTTCTATTCATGCCACTTTAACAAAGAACCTATCCAGTGACACTTGCTTTGCGTCCTTTTGAGGATTTCATGAAAATGGGACATTGCATTGTCATTACACAGATTAATCTCTTGCACTGCTATAGCCTTATTCAGGTAGTGCTTTTCCATAAAAGTTTGCACTGTTTCCCACATTTTACACATCTCCCTAACCTAATTTGAAGTGAGTTACTCATACTCCACCTTTTTCTCCTTCTTTGCAGATGAGGTACAGATGTAGACTTATAAAATCTTGCAATTTCAGCCACTCACATACCTTGTTCCTACTTCTCAATGATTTCCTTCTTAACTTTCACTGTACTCATCTCCTTCTTATCACCTTTCTTTTCAGCCTTTTTCTGCATGGGGGCCATTGTATAGGCTCACACAGATGTTGACTATAGTACGTTATTAATAAACTCTTGTCATACACTGTATTTAATGTAACTGGCAATAAAGCAGCAGAAGAAAGGGTTTATATCTGCTGCAGGCAGCCTGACCTAGAATGAAGCCAAGCATTCCTAAGTTTACTCTTGTATGGAAAAGCAAAGGACTGTCCATACGTGCTTTGAAGCAACAAAAAATACACTAGTGTCAGTTCTTGGCACCTTCCAATGTTCTGTTTCTGCCAGACACCACAGCCTGAGACTGAACACCTGAACATGGGAGGCGATCACCAACAATCCCGCAGTGAGAGGGAAGAACCATTGGCTCAGTTGTGATTATGTGACGTTTGGCATCACGTACTACTATATTGCAAGACATCACTCATTTATCAAGTTAAAATTTATTAGATATGTTTGTTCGTCTTGTGGAACACTCAGAAAACAAGTTACAATCCCAGAATTCCAGTTATATATATATATATATATATATATATATATATGTATATATATATATCATCCATAAAACATAAAAAAATGAAATATTGCCATTTGCAACAACATGAATAGATCTAGAAAGTATAATGCTAAGTGAAACAGGTCTCTCAGAGAAAGACAAATACCATATCATTTCACTCATATGTGGAACTTAAGAAACAAAAGAAATGAACAAAGATAAAAAAAGATAAACCAAAAAAGAGACACTTTACTATAGAGAACAAACTGATGGTTACCAAAAAGGAGGTGGGTGGGGAAGATGGGTGAAATAGGTGATGGGGATTAAAAGTACGCTTATCATGATGAACACTGAGTAATGTACAGAATTGTTGAATCACTATATTGCACATCTGAAACTAATCTAACACTGTGTGTTAACTACACTGGAATTTTTTAAAAAATGATGTAAAGGTTAATATGTTATAAAGTAAGGATGAGTTAAATTAAATTCACAAATTTTAAATAATATTTCTGAGGTTGGGACAAGATCATAAAATGCTTTGTGGTCCATATGATTTGGGGCTATGTGCATTGAGAAGTCATTAAAATCTTTTCTTCACAAAGTGGTAATGAAGTGTACTAAGCCTGTTCACACTAAGAATTACATTGCATTTCCAAGTTGTATTTAAAAATACATGCATAATGTTTATTTTTTCCCAGAGGTTTTATTTTACTGAAAACTGTATCTTGTTGACACAATTTAAAATCGAGAAGCCATGGTAATATACGTTTTATTTGCATACATAGTTGGTAGGAAAATTTAAAAACGTATTTTCATTAGTTTCCTTTTACAACTGTGTCATCAATTTACAAAATCCCAAATGCTTAGGTTCCAATTGAAGTTGTACTGGTAGTAGAAATGTGCATTTAACTCAACTATTTTTCCTCTAATTGAAATTTGCATCAATCAAATTAGTATGCTACTTTCAAGTGTATGAATCACTTTTAGTATCAAGTTCTTTATGATACTGTTACACTTCTTAAAGAAAAATACCATTTTTGAATGGATGTAGATGTTTATAAAAATGTGAAAATACTAAACATGCTCATAATATGAGTCTGTATTAGTCTAGTGGTTTGATTTTTTATGATGATTTAGATAAAGATAAATGTAGAATTCAGATATTTATAAAAAAACATAGCAATGTTATTAATTAGTAAATAACAGGTTAGGTTAGGTTACATTTCTGTTAACAGGTGTCATATAGGAGGTATAAATGACAGTAATAAAGATATGGTGGCATCCACTACAAAGATATAGGAAATGAAATCAAGTCCTCCAACTTTTACAATCGGCAGCAAAGAGTTGAAAGGATCAGCCTGGACAATATAAATTCTGTCTCTGCAGAGAGTTAGAGGGACATGTATTGGGTAAACAGAGTAGTTCTTCATGAAGCATACATTGAAATATTAAAGATGTACTCTTTATATTCTTTTAAAATCCATTATGAATCTATTATTCAAATTGTGCAAGAGAAACAATGCTTACTAAACAGAAGAATTAGATGACACTGTCTGTCTTTAATCAATATTAAGGTGGTAATATTTTTGTGCATTGTGAATGACCAGGGAGGTCGATAATTATCTACCATCAGAAATTTCACGTATAATGAAAGCTGAGTACTGATTTTTATGGGAAGTTATTCTCTTTCTCTCTCTCTCCTTCACCTCCGTCTCCATCTCCATCTCCATCATCTCTCTCTCTGTTTCCCAAATGCCCAGACCCACAGCTCCCAATTAGACTATGAAGATTTGATTTATTCTCAAAGTTAGTGATCAGCGAGACAGAGAACAATGGAAACAATCATATTTTTTTCTCATAATACTTAGAAATTTCCTCATTTTCCTATAACCCTCATTTATTAGTGGCAAATGATATAGATGTATTTTAGAAGTATTGGTTATATTTCAGAATTTATAATTTAAAAAACTTATATAAAAATTGTATACAAATGACTCCTGACTTACTATGGTTTAATTTATAATTTTCCAACTTTACAATGATGCAAAAGTGATATGCATTCAGTAGAGCTGCACTTCAAATTTTGAGTGTTTATCTATTCCGGGGGTAGCAATATGTAGCATGATACACTTTGTAAAGCTGAGCAGAGGCGGCAACCCTCAGCTCCCAGTCAGCCAATGATGGGGAGGAAAAACTTACCCCTATTCTGTACCTGTACAACTATTCTGTTTTTCACTTTCAGTACAGTATTTAGTAAATTACATGAGTATTCAACACTTTATTATAAAATAAGCTTGCATTAGATGATTTTGCCCAACTGTAAGTTAATAAGTGTTTTGAGCACATTGAAGGCAGCTTTATCTAAGCTATGATGTTTGGTAGCTTAGGTGTATTACATGCATTTTCTATTTATGATATTTTCAACTTATGGTGGGTTTATCAGAACATGAGCCCATTGTAAGTTGAGGAAGATATGTATTTTTAAGGTGTACAACATGATGATTTGATATACGAGTGAAATGATTTCTGTGGTTAATTTACTAACATATTTCCTCACATAGTTACAATTTTTTGTGTGATTGAACACCAGAAAAAAGCTGTAATATTATAATTTTAATGTATTTTTAATGTATTAATGTATTTAATGTTTTTTAATACATTACTATTTTTTTACTTTTTTGGAATCTTAGCTTAAGTTTTATTTTTTAAAAGATATAGGTACAAAAAAGAAAATACATCTTTCTGTATGATATCATTTTGAATTTTGGATATAAAAAAAATTATGTCAGATTCTCTCAATGCATACAAACTGAAAAAATGGCAAAGATGTAAGATAATGTGAGACCAAAGCTAGAAAGGGGTGACAATTCTTTTAACCCAATAATTTCTGCATTAAGATTTATTTTAAAACACTGTAAATTTTAGATTAAGATAAATCCACTGATAATAATGTCTAATAGGTATATTTTTCTCCTTTATGACAAATTTTTTATAGAGCTACAGACCCCCATAGAAACAAGAACTAATTATTCTTAGCTCCCCCTTTCCTTTCTTCTTCACCTGTGTTTCTAAAGAAATAGAAACAAACATCAGGTCTTAATACAGTCTCATCACACTTTCAATATCTTGTCCTGTTATTTTTTGTCCCATCCATTTTACAAAAAAAAAAAAAAATTCAGTCATCCACATAATAAAGTGTATGGTTAGGACTGTGAAGACAGGAATCAAAATCATATGCTAGAAAATATTTATTTTATACAAAATGAAGAGAATAATTGAGGATAAAGGAACAAAAAAGATATAAGACACATTAAAAATAGCAAAACTACTATCATAAATCCTACATTATCAGTAATTATACTAAGTGAAAGAAGCCAGTTACAAAAGATCACATCACATTCCATTTATATTAAATGTCCAGAACAGGCAAATCTTTAGAGGAAGAATATAGACTGGTGGTTGCCTACGGTTGGGGAGGAAGATGAAGAATGACTACCAATGGGTACAGAGTTTCTTTTAGGGGAGATGAAATGTTCTTAAATTAGGTTTCAGTGATTGTTGCTCAATTCTGTGAATATGCTAAAATCCACCGAATTGTATAAACATGAATTTTATGATATATGAATCACATATCAATAAAGCTACTGAAATATAACAGGGTAATATTATCTTTTTAATAACATTAACTGATATTCCTGTTAAACCTTGGTTGGTCACCATTAGGTCAATCCATTAATTAATTAAGGGAAGAACAGATACCACATACAATTAAGAATTCAGTTGATCAGGGATATTGACTTATAATTTTATATTCTTGTAGTGACCTTATCTGACCTTTGTATCAGGGTAATCCTTGCCTTTTAAAATGGGTTTGGAAGTGTTTCCTCCTTTGTTTTTTTGGAAGTGTTTGAGAAAGATTATTCTTTAAATTCTCGGTAGAATTCACCATGAAAGCGTCTAGTCCTGGACTTTTCTTTGGTGAGAGGTTTCTGATTACTGGTTCACTCTCTTTACTCATTGGTTTATTCAACGTTCTATTTCTTTATGATTCAGTCTTGGTAGGTTGTGTGTTTCTAGAAATTTATCCATTTCTTCTAAGCTATCCAATCTGTTGGCATGTAATTGTTCATTGTATTCCGTTATGACCCTGGTATGTGGCTTTCTGCAGGCATGGGTGAAATGATTTTTTAGCAAAGGTCTGAAGGACTGAACCCCTGATCTTGATAGCCATGGTAAATTTAGCAGCAGTGAAAGCTAAAGGGAATCCCTAAAGTGCAGGGTGGTGAGGTGAGCTTGAGAGAATGAGAGAATAATCCTACAGTGAACAAGGAAAGAGAATCGACCACAATTTACATCAATCTTGGTCTCTCAGCAGAGGTTGGTACAATGGCAGAAAAGGGCAAAGAGATAAAACACTATAAGAAACTTCAATAGAAGCCAGAGAACACTCAGGTACAACACACAAATGAAACAATTTCTTCTAAGCCATGATATTACAAAAACCACCTCTAAACCAGGTGTCACACTGAAGTGGAAAAAATCCCAAAAGGAGAAACCCCCCAAAACACAGATTATTGAACACAAAGGAAGTTGACATTTAACCTAGGAATAACCAACCATCTTATATCAACAATGACAGTACCTTTAATAGTCAAGCTTATTTTATGTCTTCAGCGGCAATAGTACCTTCAATGGTATGTTGAGATAAAATATAAAAAGAAGTTGCTTGTTTGCCAAATTATATTTTTAGTACTGTATATTTTCATCCCATGTACAAACCTCAAGTTGCTGACTCTCAGTTTAATGAAGAGCAGGCAAGCTTGGGATACAACATTGCATAATATTGGGGAGGTCACTTAAAAATAATATAAAATCTTTTGCTTTTAAGTAGAACAGCAAATATTTATCAAGGAACACATTCTAAAAATTCATTCTGGATCCTTGGCTGGTCATTTTCCCAATCCTGTATCTTTCTGCCACTGGCAGGATTAAAATTTTCAAGAATTTTTCTTCTGTGACAGGACATTTAAATTCAAATTTCAGATAAACTATGGTACATAGTTGCCCATTAAATTAAACTATCTCAAGTACAAAATAGTTGGTGAGGTTTAAAGTTTGAAGAATAGCACAATACTAATTAAGACTCAGAGACTACTAGGTCACATGACTATAGCCCTCTTCTTTAATGTAAACAACTTTAGCTTCCCAGGTGGTCTTATTTTTTCATCATATTTTACAAAACTAAGTTTATTTTGGAAAAATAGTCAAAATGTAAATCTGTAGTTTCTGTAAGCATCTACTCAGAGTAAACAAATAAAGTATAAAACTAACAGTGCAATGAAAATATTTCTATCTTTGTATATTTAGGGAGTTTTGATTCACTAATGAGGTACATAAAGTCAATGTAAGGTAACTCCTGACATGATTTAGGTAATATTTATAATAATAACAATCATTTAGAACTTAGAACACACTAGGTACTATTTTAAGTGATTTATATATGCCAACTGATTCTATCCTCACAAAGAATCTATGAGTGGGTATTGCAGTTTTTCGCATTTTTTGGGGTGAGGAAATTGTGGCACAGGTTGATTACGTCAGTAGGGGAGCAACGCTCAGTCCCAGACATCTGGGTCCAGATTCTATGAACTCGGTCATAGTGCACGGTTACTCTCCATGCTCTTCGGTTTTTCAAAACTGTTTGTTGGTTTGTTCTTTAATGTAAGAAATTACAGGTAATTTCATGTAAATAATATTAAATTAAAAATCCACTTTGCTTTATTTAATCTGATTTGCCTACCTGATGAAAATCATAAGCTTTGATGAAAATTATTACTTTAATTCTGGTGATTCTATGCAAGCAGCATACATTCATGGCTTTTAAAAAATGCCCTCAATATTAAGTTCTAGGAACTAACATTCACTCTTGTTTGAAACTGCCCCAAAATGACTTTTTAAATAACCTTGGAAAAAAGTTGTACTCGAGGCATTCATTGAGTATTATCAGTCACATGATTGGTTTCAGCAATTTCATGGGAAAATCCTTGACTACAGTGATTAAAAGTAATGAATTTAGGTTAAAGCCTAAAATTGAATAAAATAGAAACAGATCAATTCCTGTATCTTATTCCTATATAATAAAAGTCTTCTTGTATGTGAAAAACATTATTATATTCTGAGGAATATTAAATCACATTTAAATTCCCAAGAAAAAATGCTTTTCTGAATATCTTAGAGATTAAATTATTCAATAGACTAGACTATATTTGTGTCCATCATAACATTGAATATCAATATGTGTTACTCTCAAAATATACACTTGATAAAACATATTTAGCCATAACAAATGTTATGAACTCTGAGTTCCCTTAAATCCTTTAAACATATAAACGATCAAATGTCAAAGATGAAGCAATTGCATATCATCTATTTAAAATAATATAGGGGAAAAGCACATGTCATCTTTAGCAAAATGTCTGCAATAAAGAAAATTCATACAAATTGATTTTAAACAAATGGGTTTCAATGAATAAACTGCCAAATTATTTTCCAAAAGGCATTACCATTTTGCATTCCCATTAATGACAGTTTTGGTTGCTTTGTCTCCTCACAAACATTCAGCATTGTTGTTTAGCTCTTATTTGTTTATTTCATCCTATCCATACTAATAGGCATATGGTGGTCACCATGGAGTATTAACACTAACTTTTTTACTTTTTATTATTATATTATTTAAACCTTTCATGAAAATTTAACAATAATACAAAAAACTCCAGTACTTTGTTCAGAGTCACAAAATGTTTATATTTTGCTATATTTGTATTAATACTTCCTCTGATGTTTATATATATATATGTATATATATAAAACATGCATTTCTATTATATATTATCTGGATCATATCATTTTGTGAACCATTTGAGAGAAAGTTGGAAATATTATGACTATATGCCCTTAAGTATAGCAGTGTGCCTTTTCTAATAACAATGTTATTCCTTATATTGTCACAGTACAATTATCAAAATCAATGCTATTATTTAACTCACAGTACCCATTTCAAATTTTGTCAAAAATTCCAATAAAATCTTTGACATATAGTTTTTTTGTTTGTTTTTGGTCTGCATCAAATCCAAGCTCACATTCAGAAGTTAGTTGTGATTATCTTTAGTCTGGAACAATTATGTTTAGTCCAGAACAATAGTCTGGAACAAGATCTTTTTGGACCTGGACATTTTTTTTTTTTTACATATTACACTCCAGATATTTGGTAAAGGCCCATGAATGTGGCTTATTTGATGTCATTTTATTATGTAAATTCAGGCTTTCTGTCCTTTTGGAAGAATAACATCAGGAGTGAATAGTCCTTAGTGCATCATTTCAGGGGACACTGTAAGTTCCTTTGTTCGAATATTTATGATGTTATTTCACCAATTATAACGTCTTTTTGGATTTAACAAATATCTTAAGTGTATGTACACATTCTGTCTCTTATGAATTCTCCACCAATCATTTCTAATAACTCTTGATGATTTTCCAACTGTACCATTACTTTCATACCTGTTACCTGATATTCCCTTTTAACTCCCCATTTGTCTAGTTTTAATTATGTATTTATGTAAGAATTGAGGCATCAATTATTGTAGTATTAAATTATTTTTAATCCATTAACTCTTGTTCATTTTAATTCTCAAATTTTTCTTATTTGGCCAAAGGAAGACCTTTTAAGCTGGCTCCTTTTGGTAATTCTCATTTTTCTTTGAGTTCTGCTTTTTTACTAATGCAAAAAGATATTTATGGTTCTCTTGGAATGTGTCTCTTCTCTAAAAAGTCACAGTCCCCTTAAATAGAGATTAATATTTAGAAATACAAACCTGGTTTTATCTATATTACATAGGTATATAGATACATACACACATACAGATATATATGTATATACAGATATACATGCATATATATATGTTTATACAAAGATAAACATGCATATATATATAAACAAACACACACATCAGGTTCAAGGTGATACATGCAATTTCACCCAATCATCCAATACCACTGGGCACATTCTAGTATACCATAATAATGAATGCATACAGTTATCTTTATGTTTCTATGCCTGCTTATGAAGAACCATGAATTCATATGCATACCTCCAATTTATAGCTCATACCATTGGAATGTCTTTTAGTTCTTCTCCTTCTTTCAATATCTGTAAACTCCTTCATTTCCAGTGAGATATCTAACTCCTATTATCCTCAGTATATTCACTGATTTCCTCAAAACTATAATACACACACACACACACACGCACACACATTTAGAATCGCCAACCAAAAGCAAAACCAAAATTACTAAGCAAAACTACTAATGAAAAATCTATTTGGTTTTGTTTTTTTCCTAAAAAAACAAGGGGTGTATAGGTGGCTCAGTTGATTAAGCATCCAGCTCGACTTCGGTTTAGGTCATGATCTGACAGTTGATGGGTTTGAGCCCCACAGCAGGTCTGCACAGACAGTGTAGAGCCTGCTTGGGATTCTCTCTCTCTCTCCCTCTCTCCCTGCCCGTCCCCTGCTCCTGTTCTCTCTCTGTCTCTGAAAATAAAATAAAATATAAATGTACATTAAGAATAAATCTTAAGTGTGCGGTAGATTTTTTTTATAAATGCATACTTTTTAATCCATACATACTCCTTTAAGATTTAGAACATTTTTATTACCTTAGAAAATGTTCTGGATTCCCCTTCCCAATCAACTCTGTCTCCAGAAACCACTTCTATTATTTTTTTTCTATTTGAGAAATAACATAAGTGGAATCTTAGAATACATTCTCCTTTTTGCCCATCATCTTTGTTAAGCATACTGTCTGAAATTTTCTTGCTTATTAATAGCTTGATCCTTCCTACTACTGTGTAATAGCCCACTGTATGTACCTATCACTAGTTGGTTTATACATTTTTATGCTGACATTTGATATGTTTCTAGGTTTGAATTACTATGCATAAGATTGTTACAAGCATTCCTATAAATGCTTTTTATAGACAAATATTTTGATTTCACTTGTTTATATACCTAGGATTCAATGCCTCTTCCTATGTTAGGTGTATGTTTAACTTTAAAAGTAACTTCCAAACTGTTTCCCACAAATTTTTATATTTTATTTACTATTGATCATTTTAAATCTGTATCATCAATGTATAAGAGTTCTATTTGCTCCACATTTTCCAAAACAATTCTTTCTTATTTTAGGCACTTTAGAGGAGTATCCACTTCTAGTTTTATTTTGCATTTCCTTGATGATTAATGAAGATAAGAATTTTTTATTTGCATATCATCCTTTATGAATGCTGGTTCCAGTCATTCACAAATTATTTTCAATGCTTTTTTTTGTTTATATTATTGAATTACTGATGCTCTACGTATATTCTGCTTTTTAGTCCTTTGTCAGATAGATATGTGCATATACTTTCTCTCATGCTTATCTTGTTATTTTCTAATAGTATCTTTGCTGAGTAAAAATTTTATGTATAATTAGACTAAATTATCTTTTGTTTCTCTTATGGATATTGTTCTCTTTTGCCTTTTCTATTAAGCAAAAGCTTCCTCCTAGGTCAAAAAGAGCATCTCTCGTGTTTTCTCCTCAAGCTTTATAATTTTAGCTTTTACATAAAGATTAATGACTATCTAAAATCAATATTTTGTGTATGGTATGAGGTAGAAGTCAATGTCATTCTTTCCCACACAAATATCTATTTATTCCATTACCATATGTTAAAAAGACTTGCATTCTCCTATTGTATGGTTTGGATGTTTTGTTGAAAATAAATGGTATACGGGGGCTTCTGAGTGGCTCAGTCGGTTAAGCGTCTGACTTCGGCTCAGGTTATGATCTGCGTTTTTGAGTTCAAGCCCCATGTCAGGCTCTGTGCTGACAGCTCAGAGCCTGGAGCCTGCTTCAGATTCTGTCTCCCTCTCTCTCGGCCCATTTCCACTCACTCTCTGTTTCTCAAAAAATAAATTAATGTTAAAAAAAACAAAAAGAAGTTTATAGATTATGGAGAAGAAAAAGAAAAATGGCTTTGTTTAAAAAAATAAATTGTATAAATGTGGTTCTATTCTGTAATCTCATTTCACTTCCATTAATCAATTTTTCTTCCTTTCTCCCTTCCTTCCTCCCTCTCTCACGTCTCTCTTCCTTCCTCTTATTCCCCCCCTTATTTCCTTCCTTGTCTCTATTCTAATAAACCTAATGTCTAATCTATTCTAATATCAGTTGATATTAATTCATGAACTCAGATATTATAACTTCTCCAGACTTGTTCTTTTACTCAGTAGATTATTTTTGCCATTATAAGTACATATATTCTCATATTTTAAATCAAGTTGTCAATTAAAAAACACTTCTTACATTACAACAGGCATGACATTGAATTTATAGATAATTTTAATCATATTCATTCTTCTAATGTATGATCAAGTTACATTGTTTCCATCCCTATAAAACTTTAATTTCTCTCAGCAATGTTTTATAGTTTTGTGCAGATATTTTTAACTTTTAATTTAACCCTAAGTTTTCTGTGTTTTTGTAACTTTTGTAAAAAACCTTTCTAGAAAGTTTCATTTTCTAATCTCAACATAAACCTGATGCTTATGCGTTTAGGGTCTTCTCTTAGAAGAAGACAGTGCATATTTTGTTGTAAATGAAAATGTAAACAATTTGTGGTCACATGCCAGACTAGAGCAGAGAAAAATAACTATGACTCCTTCTCTTCAATCTGGATGAGCTCTGTGAACATTTGTCTAGTGAAACCCTCAGAAGTGTTACTTCCTCAATTCTTTTTGGCATAGATCTTAAAAATGACTGGCAGTTTCTAGTTCCTCTCAAAATATTCACTCTATGAGGAAATTTCTTAATATTAGCAGTAATGACATTTTCATCAAATACTTTTTTGTTGTGTAAGGCTATCTTGTTCATTTTAAGGTGTTCTTACAGTATCCCTTGACTCTACCTGTATTAGTTTCCCAGTGATTCATTAGAAACTGGGTAGCTTAAACAGCAGAAATTTATTCTGGAAGCAAGAAGTCCAAGATCAAGATGTTGACAGGGTTGGTTCCTTCTAAGGATTTTGAAATAGAATCTTTTTCATGTATCTCTCATTGCTTCTGGTGGTTAGCTGGCAATCTTTGACATATATGGTTTGTAGAAGAATCAGTCAGATCTCTGCCTTCATCTTCACATGATGATCTCCTTCAGTGTGTGTCTGTGTCTCAATTTTTTCCCTTTTGATAAGGACACCAGTCATATTGGATTAGAGGCTCATCCTACATCTATATGACTTCATCTTAACTACTTATATCTGAAATGTCCTTACTGTCAAGTAAGATCTCATTCTAAGATACTGGAGATTAGCACTTTAACATATACATTATGGAAGGGTACAATTCAACTCCTAACATAACTACTGGTTGCCTCTCTCATTCACCCAAAATAGTTCTAGGTTTTGGCAAATGTCCCCTGGAGGGGCAAAATCATATTAATTTGAGAACCGATGCTCTAAAAATATGATTTTAAAAATCTGATTACACTTGTATTTTCCATGTTATGAGGAAGCCTAAGGTAGGCGTAGAGAGAGACACATGGACAAGAGTAGTCAGTGAGCTCCAGTTGACTAAAAGGAAACCCCAATGATCAGTTTCAGATATTTTGTAACATAGTCCCACCACTGGTCACTGTAACTCACATCCTCTATATGAAAAATATATTATTTTCACTCATAAATGTCTTCTCTCATTGGAATTGGCTTAAAATCTAGGCTATCATAATTTAAATTAAGTTCAGATGTAGAAGAGACATCTTCACAGCAGTCCTTTGTTTCAGCATTTGAGTATAGCTTTTCTGGATTCAGAAACCTACAAATTAAAAAGTCAAATGTTTTGCTCGCCCATATTGTCAACATACAAAGCTGAGGCAGAGGCAATACTGGAATGGACATACATTCAAAAGGGGGAGGAAATGGAGAAGAAACATAGTAAAGACTAGTTCATAGTACTTCTGTGATCTCTACTCTGTAAGTCATAATTAATGGCTCCTGTTTGCAGCTGAGTAACTTTCTCAGCTTGTTTCCTGCCAGACCCAAATATTTCTTTGAAGTATTTCCTTTGTACCTTTGGGTGAAAATTAGACTATGCCCTTAAGGCTTTTAGAAGTACTTTTGTCTAGCTGAGGGGGTCTCCATGCCTTTGCCTTAACTTATACTATTGTCAACACAGAGTTTTAAATCCATGCACCTTTGATCTTGCCCATGAGCTTCATGGGAAGCTCAATTTTACTGGTAATATCCTGATCTGATCATTGCCCTGAGTCCATTTTGAAAATCTGTTGCCAGCTGGAGAGTCTGGAAATAACAATCATATTTATTTTCCAACACAGCAGTCCTGAGTTAAAAATATGTTTTCTAAAATCTGGTTGAAAACAGTCACATCGTTAGCTCATCTACTTCCTTTCCCATTTTATCATAGGCCATTAAATGAAGCTATTTGATAATTTCAACATTTTACTCTTAAATCTTCTTTGCTAACTCTATAAGGTCATTGTGTGTATTTTCTATCTTCCATAGTAGCACAGGCAAGACTCTTGCCAGTATTTGCCTGGTAAATACCATGATCCTAATTTCTCTAGCCTCTAACAATAATGTGCTCACTGTTCTTCTCGATGTCATTAAAATTGCCTCACTATTCTTGCATCCTCTTCCCCAAATCATCCCAGTGCCACATATACTAGGTTTCTGCTGTGAAAGCACCTCATTCCTAGATACTAATTTCTGTTTCAATAATCTTTATCTATGTAACAAACAACTGATGTATATACAGACTCACAGCAACAACCTATTATTTCTTTTGAATCTGTGTCTGACGGGTGATACTGCTGTTCTACGTGTGAGCTAAGATCACTGATGAACTGACCTTTTATTAGAATGATATTCACTTTCTACTTCTGGACTCAAATAGCTTCACCACATTTTTATGCTTTTATAAAACAGTAAACATTTACTATTTTTTTCAACTTATCTAGGTCTTTATATGCATTTCTTGAGACTAAATAAAATTGAGTCTTGGTTTTTGTATACTGGGCAATGTGAAACTCAGTTGAATGTTTTTAATTCATTAACATTCAATTTAATTATGCTATGGTTGGACTTATGTGCACCATTTGGCTTTTGTTTTCAATCTGTCCTTTACTTTTTGTTTGTTTGTCTTTGTTTTGCTTTGGTTTGTTATTTTCATCTATATATTTTTCTGATTCTTTTTGTTAAATATTTTTATTATTCTATTAGCTATAACCATAGCTATACCTCCTTACATTATTTTTGAAATTGTTTCTCTTTAGATTGCCATATGTATAGTCTACCTACAATTGGTTTGCACTATTTCACATAAAATGTATGAAGATTACACTAATTTAGTTCTATCTGCCCATTTGCTATACTGTTATCATTGATATTATACTCATGTGATAAATCACACTATTCAGTGTTATAAAATTTGCTTTAAACAGTTGTATATGTTGGGGCGCCTGGGTGGCTCAGTTGATTAAGCGTTCAACTTGATTTCGGCTCAGATCATAATCTCACAGTTAGTGAGATCAAGCCCCGCTTGGGATTCTTTCTCTCCCTCTCTCTCTCTGCCCTTCCCCACCTCTCTCTCTCTTTCTCTCTCCCTCCCTCCCTCAAAATAAACCAAAAAAGAAACTTAAAAACAATAAACAGTTGTATATGTTTTTTTAAAATTTTTTTATGTTTTTTATTTATTTTTGAGAGACAGAGAGAGACAGCATGAGCAGGGGAGGGTCAGAGAGAGAGGGAGACACAGAATCTGAAGCAGGCTCCAGGCTCTGAGCTAGCTGTCAGCAGAGAACCTGACACAGGGCTCGAACCCACTAACCGTGAGATCATGACCTGAGCTGAAGTCGGATGCTTATCTGACTGAGCCACCCAGGCAGCCCACAGTTGTATATGTGTTAAAGAAATTAAGAGAAGAAAAAAATAGAAAAGAGAAGAAAAATTATACTTGCCCACCTATTTCTCATTCTCAAGGCCTTCATTTCTTATAAATCTGAGTTTCCTTTTGGTGTTATTTCCTTCAGCCTAAAAAACTTTCTTCAAAATATCACAGTGAAGGTAATATGAGTGTAAACTCTTTGTAGTAATATTTCATTTAATTCTTGACAATGTGATAGTATTTTGCCCTTATTTTGATATCTATCCTTGGATTCTGTTTTCTTCCTCTAAATAATGATAATAATGATGCTATTAATTATAGCAGGATGTTGACATAGCTGAATGAAAACTCCAAATTCTATCTCACAGATTTGGAAGCAGCAGAAACTGCTAGCTCTTCACACGTTCAGTGGTTGCTTTCACTGGGAACCTTGGGATGCCTCTACATGGTGCCATTCAAGCATTAACAAGGGATTTGTGCAGTTTATATGAGATCTTGCTGCTCCTTCATATTCCATTTCCTCCATTAGTGGATCACTTCTGCTATTTCGGAAGTCTCAAAATATCTTCTTACTTTTCACATATGTAAGATTGCAGCTTTCTGCTATTGTTTGCACTGCCCATACAGTGCACATTGAAGGTTTCCTCAGGTAAAAAGCCATATAAACACAAATTTTGTCCAATCAGGTTTCTTTTGTTTATGGGTTGATGCCACTCCAATTTCTACCTGCTAGTAGTCACTCATTGGTGCCTTCAAAGAGTTGTTTTTATAATTCATTCAGAGTTTATTATTGTCATCTGTGGAGTGGCTTGTTTATATGCTGGTCCACCATTTACTAGAAGTCTTGAGGATTAATTTTTGCCTTTTTTGTGTGATTTCTCCTGAGTTCGCTTAATCCCAGATCTCTGAAAACTCTGATAATTGTCAAAATAAAATATTCACTGTGCAGTTTTTTTTCTAACCCCTTTATTCTCATTCACTGCTATGCTTTTTCTCCCATAAACCAACCTCCTACTGCTACTGTCATCCCAACCTTGTCACCCTGTACAATGAACAACCTTCCTATATTACTTATTGAACATACCTTCTACCTTCCTGCTCCATTAAAACCTTCCCTATTGTAGTTACATTATACTGCCTTTAGCCCTCTTAGGGCAGGAATTTTCCCTATACCACTTAAACTTGAAGGTCAAGAAGTGGGACTGAATTACCCTTATTACTCATGGGCACACAAAATCATATAATTTTCTCTGTATTTCCTCAATTACTGGTTAATCCAACTCATTTCTTCTCTGTGCCTCCTTTTCAACTATTGAGCACTGATGGAGAAATATCATACAGATTTGAATACTGATGCAAACATAAATTTATGATCTCCACCTTTAATCAAATATTAATCCTGCCTAAGTTTTTACAATTAAGACCATTTTTTAGAAAAGAAATAGAACCCCAGTAAGATTAGTACTGGTTCAATGAGAAATGTATTGGCTCAAGAAGCAAATTATAGGAGTGGAAAAAATGTACTGGCCTGGATACATAAGGTACTGGAATTCTACCATGTTTGTCTGTTTTTCCTTAACTCTCCATATTACCTTTCTGCTTCTTTCTATGCTTCTTCAAACTGTTGTCCCCAAATAGAGTAATTTGCAGCCAGTAGTTGTGGACTCACATTCTACATTTTGAATATCAAAGAGTCTGAACAGCATTTTCTGAAATTCCCCATTCTAAACCCCAAGAATGGTCTCTGACTTTAGTTTAAACTAGATGCCAACTCTAGTCAGTGGCAGCTCCTATAGAACAATGTGGTCAGAAGAATCACTTTCAAAGGTCATCGTATCAACAGTATGCAGGAAAATGGATAGTCAACTAAGTGTGAAGCATTTTACACTCTCTCTGAACTTCTCAATCACGTTACTGTTCTCATTACTCATAGAAAATAACCACACTTTTGAATTTCAGTGAACACAGGTATCGTCAGATAACTCCCCCAAATTCCTACCACAGTCTCTAAGGTCTTATCAATATCACCATCTATTTTTCTAATCAGTTAGTTTCTTTTAAAATCATGACAGATCTGCCCCTATAGCTAATGTTGTCACCATATTTCTAGATCTCTGTCTCACCATATTCTACCACCCTCTCTCTGTTAACTATTGTTTCCTGTAGGTTTAGTCCCTACTCTTGTGCTACTATTACCGCCTAAGTACACTAAGATTAACATGTGTGTTTGGATCCTGGCAGAAATGAGATGGTGCTCTTGAAATAGGAAACTTGAAGAGATTTTAATATGAGGCTATTTATAAGTGTGTGACAGGTATACTAAAATCACAAGGGACTGAATGGGGTCTTTGTGTCATTCAGTCTGAAGTGGTTGAGTGGTCTTCTATTGGCACATGACACAGAAAGGCTATGTGGAGGTCACTGTCTTAGAGAGGACATGACTATCATTAAAGGGACACAACCAGACTTCTCCCACAAAGAGAAGTGAGAGAATGATTATCTTGTGTCCTCCACCTTTCCTCTTACTTCACAATGGGCTCTTTTTGGCCAAACTCAAAAGAAGGCAGAAGATATATATGTAGTATGATTTAGCTTCCTAGACATAGAGTAGACCGGAGGGCAAATGAAAGATCTCCATGTGCCTCATGAACCACTCAAAATTTCAGAGGAAAAATATTTTGTCTCTCATTCTTCCCCTTTAGATTTATATCTCCTTTCCCCTCACATGCCAAGGGAGTAATCTACTCTTTCTATCTCCACATTCTATGTATTCCCCATTTATGTATCCCCCATCCCTCATTCAACATCACCATCAACAACTAGCCATTTCTTATGAAACTTTTCTTATGAAGGTTTTCAAGGCCTCTCTAATAATTATTTTTCTGGACCATATTTACACCAAATTATACCAGGCTGTCCAAAAATATTTGATACTTTCTTACCATCCTTCCTAATAGAAACCCTCTCTTCTGTTGCTTCACATTGTATATTCCCTTCTCTATCTGTTCTTTATATTTTAGTCTTCCTTAGTACCTGTCCCAAGTATTCTTTCCTTGTCATTCTCTATATTTCTTCCTAAGAGATGTCTTAGTAAAGTATAGGCTTTTTACCCTCTCCTGTGCTTTACACACACATATTAGGATTATTTAAGGGATACTTCTACTTTAATAATTTATAGTCTGACAAACTCAGTATGTTTGAAGCTCTGCTGATTTCTCTCTTCATTAAACAGGCTTCTTCTACCTCTGTGGCTCCAGAGCAATAATTCATTTATCTATCCTGGGAATCTGAGCATATATTTTTTCTTTTCCTCACTTCACATATCTGAACACCATAAAAGCCTATCCTGTTTGGTTTGTCACCTAAATATCTTCTGCAATTGTTTAGTTACCTAAAATTTTGTTTCCCTATCTATACTTTAGATAATAGATTGATTATTACAAGCACCTAAATTTTTCCCTTCTTCTGGTATATAACCCTGCTATAGAAGAAAAATAAGAAATCAAATTCCACTTTATAGTTTAGAGTAATCTCTCAAAATATGTATTTGATTATTTTTTCCCAGATTAATGACTTGTCATTGGCCCTAGTATTCCTTACATGGCATTACTGATTTGGATGGTGCTTAATACTCTACCCTCATTGCTCTCAGGATAAATTTTGGCTGCACTGAATATCTTTGAGCCCTTCAAATTCCCATGCTTCCTACTTTTGCTTGAGCTTATTTTATTTTATTATTTTATTTTATTTTATTTTAAATTTCTTTCTGGAATATTCATAGTACTAATACATACACAGTAGTTTAGAAATCAGCAACATGTAGTTGATTTCAAGTAGTTCAACTTGAAAAAAAAGTCCATTCTCCACATGCTAGGAAAGAGGTCATTGATACATGTGGAAAGATTTGATCAACCTAAAAGTATTTGAAAAGTGAAAAGGTAAAAAGTAAAAGAGTTGAGTGCCAATATTGGATAATACCAGAAATTAAAGGGGAGTAATATCCTAGAAAACAAGGAAGTTAAGAATTAAAAAAAAATAGTGGTGCCATCATTTTCCAATTTTACAGAGTCCCTTCTCTGTAAATTTTAACTTCATTATAATTTTCCATAATTGTTAGACTGTCAAGGGTACATTATTTCCCTTTGCAAATCAAAACTCATTGGTATGAAATGGGCATTATAGCTAAGCATTTCTTAGAATCTGCCAGACCTGTCCTTCTATCATTGCACATACTGGGTTACCCAGATGGGATTATCTCTACATCTTGTTGATTAAACTCCATAGTGTGTTCAATATAATATTCTCATACTTATAGTCAGTAATAGAATTTTTCACTTGATACGCTATTTTTATAGAAAATATCATCCAATATAATTACCCATACAAGTATAGTCTACAGGTTATAAAGAAAGAAGCTAGGTACATCAAACTGATAAATAATAGCTCTAAACCATTAATAAGAAATAAAATTGAAATCATACAAATGAATATTTGACCAAGATATTAAATACTAATGAATTCTAAAAATAAAGACATTAATATAAGACATGTACAGAATTAATCCCCTTTATAAATACTACAAAGAAATATAACTATCCTCTACTCAGGTTCCCTATATTCTTGCTGTCTAAATGGCCCCAGCATCTAAGTATTTCTATCAGACTAAGATAATGATGTAATCACCAAGAAGTTGAACATAATACTTGTTTTCAAACCAACGTGTTCTTCATGCTTCTGGTTTAAATTGCTATGGAGAACAAATAGGAGACTAAATCATCAACATCAACTATTAAAATAATTGTTTTTTTTCTGTATTCTTATTATGAACTCAGTACCTTACAATTTGTCCAATTAATTTGACCTCTGCAAAATAATGCCCAGATTACTTTCATTAAAAGACTTAAATCAAATTGAATTTTTGTTAATATACTCAACCAATCTGTAGTTGAGTTGAAGAAATTTTCCGGCCTAAATATTTTGTCTTCCAAGAATGTTTAGTATAGCTGTAGACTGACTAGACTGGAGCCTTTAATTACAGCATTCGTAGCTCCCCATTGTAGCTCAAACCAAGAATGACTGAGATATGGCCTGTAAAGCCTGAAAAACTAATTGCTCCATTATCTGTACTCTGGTCTTTTTCACTTCACCGGCACTTCAAAATATGTACTTAAATCTGCTTTCTAATTACAAGTTCCCATAACGGAGTGTCCTATCCAGAAAACAGCATTATTATTCTAGCTTTCAACACACTTAGGCATTTTTATTTTGCTGAGTTTTCTTTCTTCTTTGTTTACTTTCTTTTGCAAACATGTTTAATGGCTAATTACCATTTCTGCTCTTTTATCTTAATTGCTACACATTTAGGGACATGTGTCATTAAAGCTTCAGCAGATAAGACATTTACTCAAACAATATTTCTATTCTACTTGCACATATGTAGCCTTATTAAAATGACATTCTTATTAGTTTAAACACTTATTTTCTTGAAACCAAACAGTAATTTACATCAAAGCCCTGTCTTCTTTGTATTAGATATTGGAAACCTTTATATTTTAGAAGGAAAGGCTAACAACTTAATTTTCACCACCAAAACATGATAAAAATACAGACTACTTACTGGTTTAACAACGATATATGCAACACTGTTTTCTCCTAGGTTTCCTTCATTTAATGAAATTCAATATGCAAATGGTTCATTTTATGAATTATACAATCATCAACAGTTTTGTTAGTTACAAGTAAATATACACTTAAAATTTTGTATTTATCGATCATACTTTTCTATAGGGAATTGCATTAACTTAATATAGCTCAAAGTATCACTAATGTGTAATAGGCAATTTGAGAGTTGTGGTCTTCTTCAGCTACTTAGAAAATATTCCAAATTCTGAAATGCACTGCCTGTGTAAGTGCTTTATTGGTAAGAAGCACACTGGCTGAGTCTGTCAGCAGCAATTTTCATTATAGGTAGTCAACTCCACCTTTTCTTTACTTCAATTATATTTAGAGAATATAACTTTTAGAATTTAAAATTGCTGATTGGGTAAGGGCTACATTATTAGTTGGCACTGATTATATTCTTTAAGTAAATAGTAATAACTAGAATTTATAAAACATGGCTTCCTACACAATTGCATTTATTTCTGGAGGGAAGACCAGCAAGTATATTTAATCCCAGATGTGTGTGTGTGTGTGTGTGTGTGTGTGCATGTGCATGATGAGTAATTTTCTTTTTGTTTCATACACAGAGAGAAAATTAACACTTTGAGGCATTATTTGTTCCCATTTATTCCACACATGGAAACATAAAAACCAAAACTTAGTACATTTTTCACAGCAAGATAAATTATTATTACTGATTTCTTTTTGGAGGTGTTGGGCATAGAGGGCTTTAGTAGAGGGTGCCCCAGTAAGCAATGATAGACTGTGACAACAGACTAGTTAATGAAAAGAGTGCTCATTTTGAATGACCGATTTGTATATTCTTGTTTAATTAAAATATAAAATTGTGGTACCCAAACATGTAGAATATGTATTCAGTCCATATCTTGATTTCTTATATGAAAAGAATTATGTTTTCTTTAAATTTTTATTCATTTTTGAAACAGACAGAGAGACAGAGCAGGAGCAGGGGAAGGGCAGAGAGAGAGGGAGACACAGAATTTGAAGCAGGCTCCAGGCTCTGAGCTGTAAGCACAGAGCCTGAAGCAGGGCTTGAACACACAAACCGCGAGATCATGACCTGAGTTGAAGTTGGCTGCTTAATCAACTGAGCCCACCCAGGCTCCCCCAGCATTAAGTTTCCTTGATGGAAATCATAATTACCTCTATTAGGGAAAGTGAAAACTCATCTGTATTTATTAAAATAACTCTTCATTGCAGAAGAAAATTTTGATTCATAGTAAACAGAAAACAAAATAATAATGTCCTTTATTTCTGAAGGAAATGAATTTTTGATGTTTTTTTGCTTAGTTCCTAAAACTAGAACTTAGGAAGGGAGCCTAGATTACATCAAAACTAACCATCAGCTAACTTCAGTGGATGAACACCTCATGAAAAAAGAATTACTGTATTAAATAATTTATTAGCCATGTTTATATGTTATTTTTTTTAAAAAAAGGAGAGGATTCTACAGATTTCAAAATAGAAATGTAGCATTAATAATATGTGTGAAACCTGTGCTCTTTATTGGGCACCTGTAATGCTAGAAAATAATAATAAAAACCACTGTATTATTCAGCTCTCTAGAAGTAATTATACAAAGATTTTTCTAATTATTTCTATTGTGCCCATAAGTACACTACATAATCACAATCTACGTTTTGGATAAATTCCTTTTTCTGCTATCTGTTTTAATATCGCAAAATGTTTGAACCAGGGTATATTCTTAAAATAAACAAAGCACATTATCTTACAAATCCACATATTTGGTAAATAGAAACTGTACATATTCCTTAAATTTTCAAAAAAAAAAGAGGCTTATAATTTATAAATTCCAAAACATACATATTATTTTTCTGGTATCAGTTTTTCAGAAAATGGAAAATCATTATATTAATCTAATATAGTAGAGCAGAATTATATACTTCTTATAAAAGGCAAGATTTTGTATATTACTTTAACAAAATATATATTAGTGCAAATAAAGAACCAATAAATAAAACTTGGACTATGCCAACACAAAACTACAACAAGTAGCTTATAAAATAGCTTATTGTTTAAGTATTTTCTATGCCAAGGGTCAGCAAATGGTTTCTGAAGTGGTCAGACAATAAGTAATCTAGGCTTTGCAGGCAAAGAGGGCATACACTTTTGAAGCTGTGGCTGAAGCCATCAACAGTACACAAATGAACGAGTGAGTGTGATATCTACAAAATAGGGAAGGGCCAGGACTTTTCCCCCCTGGGGCATAGTTTCTTAAACCATCTACTTGATACAAAATAACTAACCTCACTGACTTAAGGAATCAACTAAATATTTTTTACAACTTAATCTTATGATTTCAATGCATTTTGCTGAAGTTTCATTGTTTTTGATTAATTTTATTTTTCTGAAACAGATTGCAAAATTGCTATTAATCTTAAACTTAATCAGAGAATAAATAATTACAAACTTAAAAAGAAGAAATTATAGGGGTGCCTGGTGGCTCAGTCGGTTTAGTGTCTGACATCAGATAAGGTCCAGATCTCACAGCTTGTAAGTTTCAGCCCCACTGGGCTCTGTGCTGACAACTCAAAGCCTGGAGCCTGCTTCAGATTCTGTGTCTTCCTCTCTCTCTGTCTCTCCCAGGCTTGCACTGTCTCTCTCTCTCTCTCAAAAATAAACGAACATTAAAAATTTTTTAAAATAAATTTAAAAAAGAAGAAATTATATGTATATTCCCTATAGGAATGATTCATAACTGTATTACACACACATGTTTTTCAAAAAATATATTTATTCATGGGATTTAAAAATTAATTCCAGTGAAATTTTGAAGGAAGTTTTTAGGAGGACAAAAGGTGTAATTTTTAGCATAAATAATGCTAGCTGCTGAACAGCCCCCACGCACACACTACTGATCTTAATGGCTTACCATAATAAAAACTTTTATGTTTTTGTACACAGTACAATCGGAATATTTCTGACCCATGAACATCTTTCTACAGAAGATTTAGTGTGCTTTTCTATCTTCTGGTTCATCTTTCTTCCAGTGTTTTAGACATCTCACTTCCAACAAGAATGGAGAAGAATAAAGGGAGCAAAAGACTTGTAGGGCATTTTTATGGACCAAAGAAGAAGATTAAAACTTCCATTCATTTTCTATTGGTTCCCAATATGTGGAGGATAATTAGGCTTATTCCAGAAGCAAAGGAGAAATGGGACAAGGAGCTATGATCTGGAAAACTAGGCAAACTTTCTAGCAGACAGATGTATAATAATATAAAGTGAATTAAAAATTGTCAAAAATGTGTTTTGATAGTATATTACTACTATTATAAATTATATTACATGTCATTATCAGGAAAGTTATTATATTCATTATTAGGAACATTCACTTTATAATAGTTTAAATTCATTTTTGCTCTCGTTTTATTTACGCCTTTGTGTTAAATTCCTTGAGCATTTTAATATGTTTTACAAATTTAAGGCCCTGCTATTAACTGAAGAATTCTTTCCTTCATTATAATTAATGGATTATAATATGTAGTATATGAAAAGGTGAAGCCATACATGATTACCTACAATGACTATGTTTTATATATTTTCTGTTTTCTTTAATTATAAATTATTTTGAATCAGATATTATTTATTTGCAATCATTTATTTTGTAATTAAACTTTTTAAATTTTAGAATAGTTTTAAATTTACTGAATAGTCACAAAGATAGTTCAGAGGGTATTGTATACTCTGCAACAAGTTTCCACTATTATTAATAACTGATGTTAGTATGGTACATTTGTCACATTAGCCAGTATGATACATTATTATTAACCAAAGTCCATATTTTATTTGGATGTCTTAATCTTAAATTAATGTCATTTTCTTTTCCAGGATCCAATCTACAATACGACATTTAGTACTCATGCTTCTTTAGGCTCTTTTGGCTTTGAAAATTTTTCTGACTTTCCTTGTGTTTTTTCTTTTTTTATAGAAGTGTAGTTGACATACGATATATTAGTTTCAGGTGTGCAACATAGTGATTCAGCCTCTGTATACAGTGTGAAATGTCCATCTCGATAAGTGTAGTGACCATCTGTCACCATATAGTTACTACAATATTATTTGCCCTATGCTGTATACCACTTCTTTATCCAATTATTTATGATAGACACTTACGATGTTTCCATAACTTAGCTAACATAAATAATGTTTCAATGAACACAGGAGTGTATATATCTCTTTGCATTAGTGTTTTCATTTTTTTTGGATAAATACCTAGAGGTAAAATTTATGGACTGTATGATAGTTTTGTTTTTAAGTTTTTATGGAATTTCCATATTGTTTTCCATAGAGGCTGTACCAATTTACATTCCCACTAACAGTGCATGAGGGCTCACTTTTCTCCACATCCTTGCCAACTCTTGTTATTTCTTCTCTTCTTGATATGAGGCAATCTGATAGGTGTGAAAGATATCTTATTGTGGTTTTGATATGCATTTCCCTGATGGTTAGTGATATTGATCATGTTTTCATGGGTCTGTTGGTCATCTGTATGTCTTCTTTGGAAAAGTGTCTTTTCAGGTCCTCTGTCTCTTTTTTATCTTCATTTTTTGATTTCTTGGTGTCTGAGTTCTTTTTATATTTTGGATATTAACTGATTGTCAGATGTATCATTTGCAAATACGTTCTCCCATTCAGTAGGTTTGCCTTTTCATTTTGTTGATGAATTCCTTAGGGAAAACTGACAAGCTACCTGCAAATAATTAAACTGGACCACTTTCTTACATGGTATACAAAAGTAAATGCAAGATCAATTAAAGACTTAAACATAAGAACTGAAACCATACAATTCCTAAAAGAAAAATAGGCAAACCCATAGACATCAGTCATAAGAATAATTTGTTTTTGGATCTGTCTCCTCTGGCAAGGACAGCAATATCAAAAATAAATGATTGTGACTATATCAAACTACAAATCTTTTGCACAGACTTGCCTTGTTTTTGACGATCTTGACAGTTTTAAAGAGAACTGTCAGGTATTATGTAGAATTGAAACTTTGATAATTTTATCATGATTAGACTGGGGTAAAGTGTTTTTAAAAAGAAAATAACTAACCATTCTCATTACTTCATATCAAATGTCTATGTTATTAACATGATTTAGTACTGTTGATGTTAACTTTGATCACTTGGCTGAGGTAGCGTTGGTCAGATTTCTCCACTGTAAAGTAACTCTTCCCAACCCCCATTACCATGTTCTATTAATCTGAAAGATAGTCATTATATGCAGCCCAAACTTAAGAGATGGAAAGTTATGTTCTATCTCTGTGTGCAAAGTATCTACATAAATTATTTGGAATCATTCTGTATAGAAGATGTGTCTTTTATTCCCATTCATTTATTTATCAATCATTTATATTTTCTCAGTATGGACTCATGGATATTTATTTTTACATTTTGTGTAATAATTCATTATTCCTTTATTTTCTTGCTCAAATTATTCTAGCTTTGGTCATCGGAGTCCCTTCAGTTGACTCATGTGAACCTTTGATATACTCTCATACTTTTGTTTTTTAAATACTTCATTGGTTTTTGGCATTACAAGATTCTGTACACGCATTTGTACATCTGCATTTATGCCTAGAATCAGCTAGATCTCTAAAGAGATCCAGATCCTTTCATTGGAAAAAGGTCTGAGAAACTAAGATCTAGGTACTGGTCAAACTTGTTATTTTTAAAATGAAATCGGGGCACCTGGGTGGCTCAGTCAGTTGAGCATCTGGCTTTGGCTCAGGTCATGATCTCATGGTTTGTGAGTTCAGCCCCACGTCAGGCTCTGTGCTGACAGCTAGCCCAGAGCCTGGAGCCTGTCTTCAGATTTTGTGTCTTCCTCTCTCTCTGACCCTCCCCTGCTCACTCTGTCTCTCTCTCTCTCTCTCTCTCTCTGTCTCAAAAATAAACATTAAAAAAAATAAAATCTGTAACATAGTGAGTTTATATAGATACAAAATATTTGAAATTTGTCAACAGTCATATTTGTTCATTAAAAACTATAGGAAGAACTAAGAAAAGTAGATACATCATTTAAAAATATCTAAACTGATTGCATTTAGTTGAACAGTGTGATGGTTAATTTTATGTGTCAATTGACTAGGTCTCAGGGTGCCCAGATTAAACATTATTTCCAGGTGTGTCTATGATAGTGCTTCCTGATGATATTAGCATTTGAATCAGTAGACTCACTAAAGTAGATTACCCTTCCTAAACTGGCTGGGCATCATCCAATCTGTTGAGGGTCTAAGTAGAACAAAAACTAAAGAAAGGGAGGACTTGCTCCTTTTCTGCCTACCAGCTGAGCTGGAGCATTGGTTTCTTTCTGTCCTTGGACTGTAATTTATACCATCCACTTCCCTAGTTCTCATGCCTTTTAATTCAAGACTAGAACTACACCACTGGCTCTCCTGGGTCTCTGGCTTGCAGACAACAGATCATGAAACTTCTCATTCTCCATAATTGTATAAGCCAATTCCTCACAATGAATTGCTGTAATACATAGATCTAGATTGATAAACAAAGAGATAGATCCCCCATTTGTTCTGTTTCTCTAGAGAACCCTGGCTAATTTAGTTGTCAAATTCCATAGCTTAGAAAAAGATATTAAAATCCAAGGAAGTATCCAGTGATTTACTTTCTATATACTGGTTGCCTTTCTATATAAAATAATCTACAAAATTTATAATTTATAAGGCAAAGCATCAACATATTTAGTTTTTGAAAATAATTATAACTCTATTACTAAAGCTAAAGAAATATTGTCAAAGTTGAAACCAAATAAAAAGTATCTATTAACAGCTTACTAACCTTGACAATTTCATAAGGAATTGAATTAACAGGAAAAAAATACTTAAAACATGACAGACTGATAAAACAGTCCTTCCTTCTCACTTTATCATTTGGTTGTATTCGTGCCTTTCCAATAGCAAAATAAGAAACTCGACTGTTATAGTAGATGTATAAACAAAGCTCATTTCACTCTAGTTTCTGCCTAAGGATAACTGTTTGGTCACTTTAGAAGCTGACTTTAAGAAAACGAAGGACTAATAAAGTCGGAAGACTGAAATGATAAGAGACAGAAATGCTTTTTAAAGTAAATTATGTTTGCTTTTCCTTTTCCCTTGGTGTTCATTACCTTTAAATGGAGCCACACACTGGCAAAAGTAATTACCAGGTTGGTCAGTGCAGGTGTCTCCATTCTTGCACAGGTATGAAATATACACATCTGCATCTATTTCACAACCTAAATCTTTGAAAAAATAATACAAAGATTTTAAGTTTTAATAAGGCAAGCATGTGCCAGGTTTTAATTCTTAAAATTGCCCAAATCTTTTAATCCACTGGGGGTGAGAATCTGAGACTAAACTTGTCAGATAAAAATGCCACATATATTAGTGTCAGAATCCATTCATTTCCCCTTACAAACCTTGTTACAAACTGCAACAACTTCTCTTGGAATTACTAAATGCAGACTAATGTCCTCTGAATTGGCAGGCATTCAAAGTCTGTTTAGATGTGCAATAATTTATCTTCTGCTTTGGAGTCTAGAGACTGAATAGATGTTTCAAGTTATTGGGATGCAAATCAAATGTTAGTCTAAGGGAAATTAAGAAAAGGAACAAAAAGGAAATACTAGGGAATCAATACCATCCTGATGTCTGTCCCCCAGGGCTAAATGTTCTTTACAAGGCACAGTTGTCAAATGCCACTTACCAATAAAGCCACAGGGACACAAGGATTTGAATTTATCCATGAACTCTGTAGATGTAATGTTATGGAGGCAGGGTGATGAATCACATTGCTTTTTATCAATTTCATGTAGCAGTTCTATATGGAAGGAAAATAAATCAAAAGTATTCATTAACTATATAATCTTAACATTTTTTAAAGCCACCTTTACACCCAGTGTAGGGCTCAAACTCAGCCCTGAGATCAACAGTCACATGCTCTACCAACCAAGCCAGCCAGGCACCCCTTCACATTTCCTTTTAACTAGCTCTATAGTGCAAATTTTCCCTTAATGTCTCAGAATTTGTGTTGCTAAAACTGACCTTTCATATAATGTCCTTGGATTGTTTGTTGATTTGCAGAGCTGAAAACACAGCCTAAGATGGCATTGTATTGATTCTTCAGACTTTTTTTCTTTATTTTAAAAATATTTTAAATGTTTATTTTTGGGAGAGAGAGAGAGAGAGAGAGAGAGAGCACACTTGTGAGTGGGGGATGGGCAGAGAGCAAGAACAGAGGATTCAAAGTAGGCTCTGTGCTGACAGCAGAGTCTGACCAGGCTTAAACTCAGGAATCATGAGATAATGACCTGAGCCAAAGCCGAAGTTACACACTCAATGGACTGAGCCACCCAGGTACCCTATTCTTAAGACTTCTGATAGCTAATTTTTTTTTTTGCCAATTTTGAACAAGAATAGAAAACTGGCATTGACACATAACACTTGGTATTCACAAATTAGATAAATGGAAGTCTTTCTAATATTCTTAAATGTTTTTCTCCAAAATAGTGAAATGAATCTTGGCTGGAGAAAAATTAATGTAATAGATATCTAAATAGGAAAGAACATACCTAACTAAATAGAAAATCTATATGCATTATTATTATCACTGATAAAATATTAAGTGAAAATATGACAATAGAACATCAAGGTAAACTGAGGAAAAGTAAAAATTAAAAATAATAGTATGAGTGAATAACTACTTTGTTTAAATCATATTTATTTATTTGGTAATTTTCCTTATGAATCAAGAGAAGAATAGCACATTTAAAATCTTGTGAGAGAAAAATAGAACATTTAAAAACCTTGGTTTGTTCCTTATAGTTGGGAATATGCCAAAATTTACCTCTCCAAAAGACCTTGTTTTGGCTGTCTCATACAATTTTAAAAAATTATCTTGAGTTTTTGCTGATTATAAGTAGCACATTAAGTTTTAATAAGTGGCCACACTACCTGGACATGGTCATTCTTTGTTGTTTTTTTTAAATTTTTTAATGTTCATTTATTATTGATACAGAGAGAAACAGAGCATGAGTATAGGGGAGGGGCAGAGAGAGAGGGAGACACAGAATCTGAAGCAGGCTCCAGGCTCTGAGCTGGCAGCACAGAGCCCGACTCAGAGCTCAAACCCACAAACCGTGAAATCATGACCTGAGCTGAAGTAGGACACTTACCTGACTGAGCCACCCAGGCGCCTGTGGACATGGTCATTCTTAAAGTCAACCACATAAAACCAGTTTCTCAAATTTAACAGAAAAAAATAGCTGCTTTATTCATGATTTTCAAAACAAATTTGACTTTTTTACTGCTTAAAGACTATGCAGTGATTTTAAATCAATCATTTGCATAGGAATAGAATTAGGAAGAGTTTTGGAGAGCTAGATTTTGAACATTTTGGCTTGCAATGATGGTTGTTTGATAGTATTTGCTTGCATATAAAGTACTGAGAGTCTTACTACCTTTCCAATCTTGGAAAACAAAGGTCTGTATATTACTAGAATTTCCTCCTAATGTTAAAAAAAAGGACATAAATATTTAAAAACACAAACAGCTCTTTATCAAAATAAATGATATATATTGACAAAGGTCCCTATAAGAGTTACCACAGTAATAGAATGGAATGTGGTCTGCAAAGAAATGTTACAAGTTTTAAATAAGTGTAATGGATTTATCATTGATAAATCTCCTAAGAAACACTGGATTATTTACAAAAACAAAAAATATTCATTCAACACTACATATACCTATTTCTGGGATTATGTGAAAATTTAGTAAAATAATCCAACAGATATTATGTATTCCAATGTTCTCCTGGAAAAAGAAATTAATATGCATGTCTATTAGATGAATTGTATCTTCTAAAAATAAGGACTTACTTCCACCTCAAATTAACCTTCAGTTATCCCAGTTTTGCTTAGCATGTGTGCCTACCTTGAAATCCATTCTGACACAGGCAGCTAAAGGTGCTGTAAAAGATCAACACATTTGCACAGGCCTCACTTAGGCACTGATCTACCTCAATCTCACAGTTATTATTTAGAAACAAGCAAAAGATTCACTTTATTATAAATGTGTCACTGATGCAACTTGCAGCTAAGTCTAAGACTAAGTTCAGAAAATATGAGACTCTCATCTTGTCTGCAAAAACTCAGCACATTGCCTAATGCTAGATATTTACTCTTTCTGTTTTTGTTTTGCTGTGACTGAAAAACTGTGGCTTTATTTTCATCTCAGTGTACCTAGGAGAATTCAAAATGCACATTATTTCCTTAAATTAAACACATACATGACTGTGTTTGTATATGAGTGTATAATGTTAACCAAATTGACTCTCTTAGATGCCTTTCCTTCAAAACCAGTCCATGATACATATTTGAGTTCTGCCTGCAATTTTTTAAAAACAAAAGAAAAAACAAAAACTAAGACCTTCTCAGCTTCTTGTTTCATTAAGTTACTGTTGGCCTGCAAACTGGCCCTTGTATGTGGAGGGCAAGAGGAGACTAAAGAAAGAGGTAGACCACTTCAGATGGATAGGCGGTAGGTTTATTAATAAGGGAACTCATATACAAGGCTTGTCTTGGGCTGCCATAAGACCAGTAGATTTCTGCATCCACCCACCAGAATCTCAAGTTTATTTATAGTCTATAACTTGGTTCAGTCATGTATTCAGTCCAGATAATCTCAATAGTAACTTCCTTCTTCAAGGTTACACCCTTAAAACAACTCCCAGTGTGAGAATAAGGGGTGACAGGTATATTCTAAGGACAGAGGAGGGTGTAAGGAGCCTCCAAATGCCCAGTTAACCCATGAGGGTCAACAAGCAGTTACATCCTCTCAGTAATCTGCTTCAACAATTACTGTAAATTACATTAATTTTCATAGTCACAAATTACATTAGACAGTTTCTCAGTAAAAAAGATATGTTTTTTGCAAAATCGTTTAAGGAAAGAACATGTAGTGGAATTTGTCTATTATTTATTTGCACTATTCATCCTCTGAACATCCTTTTGCATCTGGATAATTAACTACTTAATGATTCTTTAATAAAAGGTAGAGACCAACTCTCATAATAAAAGGTGAAAATGCAAGTTATATCTTTCCCAGTCTCAGTCATCCCAAAATGTGGGTATGCAGCCCAAAGTTGGCTAATAAATCCAGGACCCACCATGGAATTTGAATGTAAGCTAGTGATGAAAAGACACAGGAATGAAGAACTCATTTGTTTTGCAGGTGGCAACATTCAGACAACCATACCAATTTCCAAGGACTCTACTGACAACACTGGCTCAGTGTTATCTACTGTCAATGACTATCCCTACTGACATTGTGATCATATATGATGTTTCCTTATCTGCTATCTAGACTCCCTCATTTATGCCTATTTTCCAGATCTTTCTAAATGCTCTGATAGGTCCTACATGTAATGTTCTTTTATTAACTCTAAATTAAATCATTTTCTTGTTAAATCACCCTAAGTATATTTCTAATACCCACAGTGAATAACTCCATTCACGGTGCATATAACAATTTGTTTTTGCCATTATTATTAAATATTTATATTTCAATTTTATAGATAAAGCAACTAGGGGAAAAACTAAAAAGAATTTTCAGATATTTGTAGTAAATATCACTGATGTTAACAAATCATTAATGTCAGTCTATATTTCATTTTCTTCTATTTTCAGGGGCAAAGGACATATCCACCTCACTTTGAAGTTAGGGATATTGGTTTACTTTTTATTTTGCTGTCTTTGCCTGGTTTTACATTTTGGGTAATAGTGATCTCACTGAATTTCTTAGAAAGTGTTCCATCTTCTTATAGAAAGAGTTGTAAAGAGGATATAGAGAAAAGGGAAATCTCGTGTACTGTTAGTGGGAATGTAAATTGATGCAAAATTACAGAAAACAGTATGGAGGTTCCTCAAAAAATAAAAAAAATAATTAATGTTCAGTAACTCTACTAATTTGTATTTCCCCAACGAATATGGAAATGCTAGTCTGAAAAGATATATGCACACTTATATTTATTGCAGCATTATTTACAATAGCCAAGATATGGAAGCAAACTTAGTATTCATTGATAGAAGAATGAATACAGATATCTATTTATCATCTATTTATAATGAAATATTACTCAGCCATTAAAAATAATGAGATCTTTTCATTCGGAATTTCATGGATGGAGCCAGAGGGTATTTTGCTAAGGTAAATAAGTCAGACAAAGAAAAATACCATATGATTCCATCTATATGTGGAACTTAAAAAAATGAACATACAAACAAACAAACAAAAAACAGAAACAAACTCATAAATACAGAGACAAAGCAGGTAGTTGCCAGAGAGGAGGGAGACAGGGGATAAAATATGTAAAGGGGATTAAGAAGCACATCTTTCAGCTATAAAATCAGTAAGTCACCAAGATGAAAAATAGAGCAAAGAGAACAGAGTCAATAATGTTGTAATAACACTGAATGGTGAGATATGGTAACTACACTCACCGTGGTGAGCACTGCATAATGAGTAGAATTGCCAAATCACTACGTTGTTCCCCTGAAACTAATATAACCTTGTATGTCAACTATACATCAAAAATAAATATCTTTAAAATGAAAGGAAAGTGTTATATATGGCTGATATTATTAATTCCTTAAATATTTGATAGAATTCACTGATGCAGCCATTTAACCAATGCTTTCCTTCAGAGAAAATTAATTAATTATAACTCAATTTTGTTATTTATTATTTGTTCATTTTTAAAATTTCTAATCAAGTTCTGTATTTTTGTGTCTTTCTAGGAATTTTTATATTCCTTCAATGTTTTCTAATTGGTTGGCATGAAATTGTTCATAAAACTTTCTATGATCTTTTAAAATTTCTGTAGTTTTATAATGATCTCCCCTCTTTCATTTCTGGTGTTGGGAAAGTATGCCTTAAAGATTTATCAATTTTGCAATTTTTTCAAAAAACATGGATGCCTGGATGGCTCATTGGGTTAAGTGGCCAACTTTGGCTCAGGTCATAATCTCATGAGTTTGAGCACAGTTGGTGAATTTGAGCCCCATGTTGGGCTCTGTGCTGACAGATCAAAGCCTGGATGGAGCCTGCTTCAGATTCTGTATCTCCCTCTCTCTCTGCCCCCCCCCCACTCATATTCTCTCATATTTCTCTCTCTCTCTTTCTCTCTCTCTCAAATAAACATTAAAAAATTAAAAAAAACAAATTTTTGTGTTACTGATTCCTTCTATTGTTTTCTATTTTCTATTTTATTGATTTCATTTTCTTTAATGTTTATTCATTTATTTTTTGAGAGACAGAGAGAGAGAAGAGAAGAGAAGAGAAGAGAAGAGAAAAGAATGTGCAGGGGAGGGACAGAGAGAAAGGGAGAAAGAATCCTGTGCTGTCAGTGCAGAGCCTGATGCGAGGCTAGAATTCACAAACGGTGACATTACGACCTGAGCTGAAATCAAGAGTTGGATGCTTAGCCAACTGAGCCACCCAGGTGCCTCTATTTTATTGATTTCTAATTCAGTCTTTGTTGTGTTTCTGTTTAGTTTGGATTTAATTGTTTTTCTTTTTCTAGCTTGTTGAGGTACAAGCTTAGATTATTGCCTTTAGGTAGTTCTTTTTAATATAAGTATTAAAAGACATAAACATATCTAAGCACTTTTTTGGCATATATTTTGATTTCTGTATTCATTTTCATCCCATTCAAAAAAAATTTCAAATATCTCCTGTCATACTTCTTTAACTCATGTGCTATTTATATGTAGTTTAATTTCCCAAATATTGTTCTGTTGTTGATTTTTAAATAATTCCACTGTGGTTTTCTTTTAAACCTAACATCTTGTCCATGTGGAGAATGTTCTGTGTGTGCTTAAAAATAATGAATATTCTGCCATTCTGCTGCAGATAGGTTTTTCTAAAAATGCCAGTTGGATCTGTTCATTGATGTTAACTCTTCCATATATTTGCTGATTTTCCATCTAGTGGTTCTATTAATTATTTTGATAAGGTTAATGACATCTCTAACAAAAGTTGTTAATTGATGTATTTTTCCTATGAATAGTTTGTTTTTGGTTGGTGTCCACTGGAGTTTTGTTGACAGATATATATATATATGTATATATGTATATATATTTGACAGAAATATGTTTATTTATTTATAGTTGTTATATCTTTCTGATATATTGGTTCTTTTGCCATCATGAAATTTTGCTATTTGTCTTATAATATTTTTGTCTTAAAGTCTATTTTGTTTAATATTAATAAAACACCTTGATTTTTTTAACATTTACTCATCTGAGAGACACAGAGAGAGACAGAGCACAAGTAGGGAGGGACAGAGAGATATGGAGACACAGAATCTAAAGCAAGCTCCAGGCTTCGAGCTGTCAGCATAGACCGCCCACCCAGGGCTCATACTCACAAACCACAATGACCTGAGCCAAAGTCAGATGCTTAACCAACTGAGCCACCCAGGTGCCCTACATGACATATCCTTTATACATCATTTAAGTTTTAACCTATTTGAGTCTTTGAATATGAGCACATAATTTAATCTTGCTTTTTTATCCTGTCTGACAAACACTTAGCCTTGTGATTAGACTGGTCCCAATGTTAGTTGTAGCAGAAAAAATCTTCAAAGCAGATGTTATAAATATGTTCAAAGAATTTATGAAAAATATATTTAAAAACTAAATTAGGGGCGGGGCACCTGGGTGGCTCAGTCAAGTTTCCAACTTCCGCTCAGGTCCTGATCTCAGGGTTAGGGGGTTGGAGCCCCACATCTGGCTCTGTGCTGACAGCTCAGAGCCTGGAGCCTGCTTCAGATCTTGTGTCTCCTTCTCTCTCTGCCCCTCCTCTCTCATGTTCTGTTTCTCTCTCTCTCTCTCTCTCTCTCTCTCTCTCTCTCTCTCTCTCAAAAAACATTAAAAAATTAAAAAAAAACTTAATTGGGGTGCCTGGACGGCTCAGTCAATTAATCCTCTGACACTTCCATTTCAGCTCATTTCATGATCTCACGGTTTGTGTGATCAAGCCCCACTTTGGGTTCTGGGCTGACAGTGTGTAGCCTGCATGGAATTCTCTCTCCCTCTCTGTCTGCCCTTCCCCTGAGCTTCCTTACTCATGCTCTCTCCCTCTCTCTCATATAAATTAAAAAAAAATCATTAGCTTCAAAAATCTTGGTAGATTCTCATTTCTAAATATTAACCATTCTATATTTTCAACTTACAATAAATATTGATATCCAGTGACTAAATATTATTTGGCAATATTTAATGAACATTTGTTTTGTATAATTATATAAGCTTTCTGGCTATACTTATAAGTACAAATTAACAATATATGTAATTTAAAAGACTCTCTTCTTCTACAAATTAATTCACTTATTCTCTGTTGCAGCCATAATTTGTATGCAAAATAAAACCCCAATCAAAACTAGAAAGACTATAAATAATAAATAGTATTATTAGCCTTGTTAATGTCTTAAAAAGTTAAGGGCACATAATAGGGAAGAAATAACAAAATACAGGCTTTCAACTAAGTTATTCATTTTTTATTTTATTGTTTTCTCCATTCACCTTTTTGTTCATTCATTTAGTTATCTAATCAGATGTACCATTAACAAAACTATATAAATAATGAATTTTAATATGGTCATTACTATACTCCTAACCATTGCAATCCTCTTGGGAAAAAATTGTTGAAAACCATTTAGCTCACTTAGACTGGTAAAATTTATCTCAAATAATTTATTTATTGGTAACATTAAAAGTGGAAAATAGGATCAAAGACCATTCTGAAGAGCATCATATAAGTGTGAAGATGTAAAACATAAGAAGACTGATATGGGTGGAATGAAATAATTGGAATGGCCTAAAAAGTTATAGCAAGGCAAGACTGAACAATAGCAACAACAGTGAAACAAAGTTATTTTACCTTCTACCCTTGAAGATATTTAACACTTTCTTGTTGTTTTTAAGTATGGTAGTGACACAATCAGATTGCTATAGAGTAGAAGATGGATAAATAGGGAGAGCTTGGTAGCATGAATATCATTTAGGAAGCTATTGTTTTATTGTTGATAAGAGATTATGAGGACCTATGCAAAGACATTAATTAGGTATACCATATTTGAAGTACATTTCTGATGTAGGTTTGAGAAGATTTGGACAATAATTTGTATAAGTTGATTATTTATTTAGACAGAGAGAAAGAGAGAGCAAGCACTAGCAGGAGTGACAGAGAGAGAGGGGGAGAGAATCCCAAGCAGTATCCGTGCTATCAGCATAGAGCCCAAACAGGGCTCGACCCCACAGACCATGAGATCATGACCTGAGCTGAAATCAAAAGTTGGATGCTTAACTGACTGAGCTACCCAGTTTTAATTAAATTAAAATATGATAAAAAGTACACAAGTATGAAATTCCAATAGAAAAGTACTATAAAGTAAATAATTAAAAATAAATTCTATACTTGAAAGTTCAAATAACTGACATGAAAAGTTCTCTAACAGAGCTTAATAGCAGATATTATATGACTGAAGAAAGAATCAGAATTCTAAGATACATCAATAGAATTTATATATGATAGCCAGAATCCACTAGTACTCACTGAAACACAAAATAATCCCATAAAAGTTAACTTTTTGTCAAATCATTGGCCTTTGTTGCAGAACATGAAGTTGGATTTTAACCACATTTCTAGGTCCCCACTTCTACCTTCATTAATCTATATTTCCCTTTCTCTATCTCCATCTATCCTCCCCATCTATTCCCAAGAATAGACTATTCTTTTTTTTTTTTTTTTTTCTCTGCCCTTTGTATTCAGGGCTTTTCTGATACTCCTATAAACATGTTCCCTACATCCTTAAGTCTGATTCTGACTTTTGACTCAGTTTCTAGTACCTGTTTCAAACCTAACCCTGGTCATATTGTTATCTCAAATTAAACACCTCAAGAAATTAAATCTTTCACCAATTAAAATGTTATCAGTGATATAATAATCCATACCTTCAGTAATAGTTCATTGAATTCTCTTCAGGTACAAAATTGAGGATTCCTTTTGGATTATTTATTCTATGTCTGCTAATTAGGAGATAGATGTACACTCATAATTACAACACATACTAGTAAATTTTATTTGCATAGAAAACTTCTTTATATGAAAATCTATTTACTGAAATTGTTTTGTATGTTATTATCATGTATTTCATTATTGCCTTTATCAGGAATTGCATCTATAATTTAAAATAGTTTAGCAAAGTAACAGGAGCATAAATTTAAAGCATTTAAAGACAAATGAAACATAAGTTGTTTTTTAGGAGACTAATATATGTATGAATAAAAGATCTACATCTGGTTTCATTACTTCAAAATTTTGGAACATTAAGGATAGAAAAAAAACTTTCAATGTTTCTGGAGGAAAAAGAATCATCTGGAGTAATGAAATAATAAGAACAATCCTCTCACTCAAATATTCTCAAGAAGTTATTTTAAGAAGTGCTCCTAAAGTGGGGTGCTTGGGTGGCTCAGTCTATTGAGCATCAGACTCCTGATTTCAGCTCAGGTCATGATCTCTTGGTTGTGAGATCGAGCCTCCCATCAGGTTCTGCACTGACAGCATGGAGCCCACTTGGGATTCTCTCTCCCTCCCTCTCTCTTTACCCCAGCCCTCTGCTAGCGCTCTCACTCTCTCTCAAAACAAACAAACACACATTTAAAAAAAAAGTTGTGCTCCTATGGCAAAAAAGAGAAATGGTATATGAAATTATTTGTTTAATTCAGGAATTCAGTGACAAGATATCCTATGATAACGGCTATAAAACATCATTGTCTAAATCAGTGAATGTTAAAGAAACTCTTTTTCAAGGATAGATTTATGGATCGATTCTACATATAAAGTAGACATGAAGCTTCACACTACTGGTAAAACTTAAATAAGAGGAAACTGATTCTTCTTTAAATACAAATAAATAAGTCAATGAGAAATTTGAAACAAATTTAGAAGTGTAGAAAGAGTGCAATGGTCTAAACAAACTAAACTTGACCTGAGCTGAACAATTGATTCAGTGGACAATAAACTATTTGATCTCAAAGCTAGAAATACTATCCTTCAAATGGACTTGGGTTGCAACCTAGGCAACTTCAGAAAATAAATGTAATTCTAGCATCATTCCATCAGTGAAGAATATTACATATTCATAATAATATAAATGTTCATGATTTGTTTTCAACTTTTATTTATTTTTATTTTTTAATGCTTATTTATTTTTGAGAGAAAGAGCATGAGCGAGGGAGAGGCAGGAAGAAAGGGAGACACAAAATCTGAAGCAGGCTCCAGGCTCTAAGCTGTCAGCAAAGAACCGTATGCAGGGCTCAAACTCACGAACCCTGAGGTCATGACCTTAGCTGAAGTCAGATGCTTAACTGAGCCACCCAGTCATCTGTGTTTCAACTTTTAAACTCAACTTTTAAACAAAGCCCAGCTGACTTAATTCTACATCATGTATTCATTTTTAATATATGCTTAATGTGATAATATAAACACAAAAAGAAGTGATGAAACTTGGTAGGTGTTAAGGGTTAATTGGAAAAGAGAAGAGTAAGAGCACTAATTTCCTTAATTTTAATAATAGTCAATATAGGTTATCTATATTTGATTATAAATAAAGTTAAATTTATAAACATTGTCAACATAAGAACTAAAACTAATATCTATTGAGAAAAAGTTGGAGAGAAAAGGCGGTTCAGGGAATTAATGAGGAGAAGGTTCATCTTTCACAATGGGGAACCAGTAACTAATATATCTAATTCACAATTCTATTGTTTTTAAATATTTTAAATATTTTATCTACCATGTTCAATATTCAATTTGTTTGTTTGATTTTAAATATTTGTTGTTAAATATTGTAACATTCTTTTTTAATTAAAAAATTAATGTTTATGTATTTTTAAGAGAGAGAGAGCTGCGTGCACACACCTGCATGTGAGCAAGGGGAGAGGCAGAGAGAGAGAGGGAATCCAAAGCAGGCGCCAAACTCTGAGCTGACAGCACAGAGCCGGACGCAGGGCTCAAACTCAGGGGCTGCTAGATTATGACCTAAGCCAAAGCTGGACGCTTTAACCAACTGAGCCACCCAGGCGCCCTAATATTGTAATAATTTCAATTACATTTTAAGAAAATATCCCATGTCTCATGAAATAGCTGAATATAAAAGGATGAGTATATATAAGATTAGTGTGAAGCTCATAAAAAATACCTAGCTCTGTGACTATCATTAGATAAGCTAGGATAATTTTATAATTAAAACAACAAAGAAGTTAAACCTCAATTTTCTATTGTGCTATATATAAAGTTTTCAGTGTTATATGCAGCCATGATTCAGATAACATTCTGTGAATCATTCAATTATGTAAGTGATTTTGTAGATAATTCTAAAAACCCATATTCCATTTTTTAAAGCTAATTTATAATCACTATCTCTACTTGAATAAGATATTTGAATAATTGTAATTTTCTATAAAAATAATCACATAGAGCCAGAAATATGGATTTAAAAAGAGAAAAATAAATGCAAAGAAAAATACTTCATTAGGAAAAGTTAAAAGCTGATGAATTGTGCAATATCCTTATTCTCTTGTAAATTTGTTATATATATATATATATATATATATTTTACAAATATATATATCAGTTTGTATAAATAAACTGAGAGCCTGAAGGTGGCATTTCTATTCAATTCAGTTATAGATACAATAGCTTATATGCCAAAACAGAGCATGATTTCCATTTCATGAAAAGAAGAAATGATTGCTTCCTTTAACTGTGAAAAAATGTTTTACTTAGTTTCTGTGCATTTCTGGCTGCTATTATTTTAGAAACAAGGGATTTTCAGAAAAAAGCTTGAAGTAATAGTCTCTAAAATTACCTATTTCGGTGATGGTTTATGTGTCTACAGATCAAACCATCTGGGTCACAATTACACAACGCTTACTGTCTTTACATCTACTCACTTCTGTAATCCCTATAGCAACATTAGGCGGGCACTGTTCTTATCTCTATTTTGAAGGTATGGGATTTAGATGAATAGAGGTTATATAAACTTGCTTATTATGTCTCTCATCTGGTAAGTGATATCTGTAATTCAAATCCAAGCAATCTGCTGTAAGATTTATTATTCTTTATAATTAATTCATTTCAATAAGATATCTCACTCTGTAGAATCACTCCATATATTTCTGGTTATTTGTGCCCATAGAATAATTCATTTGATTTTTAAAAGACATGTGGCTTTCCCCTCATTTCTTGTTCTGGATTGCTCTATCAAAATGTTGGGTTTTGTAATGTCTCCTGCCAAGGATTTAGGATCTCTAAAATCTCTGTGAAGAGCCTTTTCAAAGTTCACTCCAAAAAGCTAAGGCAGGAGTTCCAAAAGAAATCTGTCTGGGTTCCCTATAACCACACCACTAATCCATTTAGCTACCTGCTCACTCATTTGTATGTATCAGTCAGGCCTGTCCTAAAGAAGACTTGGAAGCAAGTGAAATAGAATAAAGAAACTTAGTCTCAAAGTCAAAGGTAGAGGAAAATAAATGCAATAGGTTTATAAAATAAATTCAAGAATATGGCTAAAAATGCCATATCTTAAGGATTTTAGGTAGTCTACTAACTTGATCCTAATATTTCTAGCACACAGTACAAAAGAAAAGCTGGCCAGTTACACCATTTAGCAGTGCTCATTATATAACCATGCATTATTGATTTAAGAGAAAGAGTAATTACTTTTGAGACTAATGCCATAAAGAAATGTCCCTAGAGGTTCCTCTTAAAGAGGCTTTGGGTAACTTTTCTAAGACATCCTTGCAGGTGACAAGAGATGAGTTTCATATAGCTGTTTCTTGAAGCTTCCATCAATATAATCTGTTTTTACATACACTAAAGTTCCAACATGTAAAAATAATTCCATAGGAATTTAGTATATGCTTCTTCTTAATTATATTTAGAAATAGATTATCGGATATCTAAGGCACAGGTTAATTTAGATCTTCCCTAAAGAGGACTTTTCCTCCAGTCCAATTTTTGATAAATGTTGACTAGAAATAAGGTTTAGATTAGATTAATATACACTAGGGAGGCTGGAATGTTGCTTTTATAAAAACAAAACTCCATGCTTCGGCAAATAATTGGATTTATTTACACCAGTATTCAGGACAGGGTGATGTAATTTTGTGGAAATTGAAGACCCTATTGTCAAAGCAAAGATTTCACCAAATTTAAACAATCAAGAAAAACTTTATTCATGCCTACTGTAATAGAGAAGAAAGGCCAGAACTCAGACTAAGCTTGACTACAACTGTCACAAAGGATGAGAGAGTTTTTAAGATCTATCACCTATGATCATAAGCTGTATGTGCTTGCTAATTGGCCTTAAACAAAAGAAAAGTAAACTTTCCTAATCTTCAAGATAGGAGGCAGTTTTACAACTTGGATGAAATGCTCTAAGAAAAGGGAGGAGAGGGACCTCTATGGTTAAGCCACTTGGATTCTATAGAGAAATGGAGTAAGCAAGAAGGCAAGAAGACTGTCTAAACTTTGGTCAAACAAGGGAAACCTGAAGGCTCTCTTGGCCTTATTAAAGTCTTGTGATTGATAAGACACTGTATGAAAATTCCTACAACTCTGGAGTTTCCAAAGAGTTGAAGGAACTAATAAAATAATACTTTATATTGTTAATATGACACTCTTCTTGCATTCTGGTAAAGTCTGAGAAACATGGGTCTGCTCATCTCCACACTTACAGAACAAGATAATCATATCCTTCCTCTGGTTATGATTCCTAAATATGTCTCTGAACAGTCTGATCCTAGTAATCTCTGATTAAACTGAATACTTCCTGCTACCAGTCTATATTTCTAAAAGACAAATTCGATGGAATACCCTACAATTTCACCCTCCAACTGATCCTTGCCCCTCATCCATATTTTGAAGCTCACCATTAAAGCAGTCCTAACTGCACCCAGGGGCGCCTGGGTGGCTCAGTTGGTTAAGCGTCCAACTTTGGCTCAGGTCATGATCTCATGTTTTGTGAGTTCAAGCCCCGCTTCAGGCTCTGTGCTGACAGATAGCTCAGAGCCGGGAGCCTGTCTTTGGACTCTGTGTCTCCCTCTCTCTCTGACCCTCCCCTGTTTATGCTGTCTGTCTGTCTGTCTCTCTCTCTCAAAAATAAATAAAAAACATTAAAAAATAAAATAAAGCAGTGCTAACTCATGAAAAAGGGGATTTATCACAAGTGTTTGACAGGATACCTACCAGTAGGCTTTTTTTTTTTCAAATTCGACACTTTAAACTTAAAATTCATGCGAATCTTGAATTTTACACCCTATTTAATCACTGTTAAGATACAGATTTTTTTATAACACAGTAGATATAAATTTGTATGGAACTTGACAAGATGATGCGTTAGTCACTCTTGTGAATTTCCCTAAGCCTTACATACACCCCCTAGAGTACAGTGTTCTAACCTGAGAAGTACAGACTTAGAGAATAAAGTAAAAAGCTCCCAGTATAGTCTATAGAAATATCAAAACCTGTACTTAGCCTACCTTCCAGGTAGTATCTCTATTATCCTGCCCTTTTTCTCATGCATCCTCTCTCTACTCCAAGCAATATCTACAGTTTTTTAAATGCCTGTGATTTTGCCTGGTTCCCTTTTAAAACTCTGATCAAACGTCATCTCAGGGAGACTTTGCCTGTTTTTCCAGATACAGGCAGTCATTTCCACATACAGGCAGTCATTTCCACCTTTATATTACATATACCTTCCCCTATAGGCAGTTGCTTATGGATCTGTCACTTCCTTAAAAATGTAGGCTCATAAAAAGATTAAAAAGTATATTTATAAAATATCTATTCTCGCATCTCTGGCACTTCACACAGCTACTGACACACATAGGTGCAAAAATTATTTGTTAAATGGATGAAAAACTAACAGTGACTGAATGCACATAAATGGCAATGGTATTGTATCTCTAAAGGACAGATAGTCATTTCCAATCCTGATTAGGATGATTCATTAATAAAACACTAAAATTCCAAGCGATATAATGAATATCATAAAGTTTGTCAGAAACAAAATTTATGATTGACTCTTCAATTTCTGATTAGGTTCCACATGATTTGACAATAAGCTGCATTTAAGGTGAGCATGCATAGTACTTTAGAGCTTTCATTGCCAAAATATAGATAAAATTTAAATGAGATTTCTAATTTGATTCAGTGAGCAGCAATAAAGTCTCCACTTATTTGACAAATAAATTATTAAGCATAACCAGCTTGAATACATTCATTAAAGTAGTATTCGTGCATCCTTTCAGTTTGGTAGTTTTAGGATATACAAATTGAATAATAACGCATTCTATTTATTCTATTCTATTCTGTTTATTTTATTTTAATTGAGAGAGAGAGAGAGAGAGAGAACGAGCGAGCATGAGCCAGGTAGGGGGGCAGAAGGAGAGAGAGAAAATCTTAAGCAGGCTGCATGCTCAGTGCAGAGCCTAATGAAGGGCTCGATCCCATGGGCCTGTGATTAGGACCTGAGCCGAAATTAAGAGCTAGGTGCTCAACCAACTGAGCCTACCCAGGTGTGCTACTATATCTTATTTTAAAATAAATTTTACGTGTTAATTTCTAAATTAGCATCATTCTTTCCTCATATATTTCCAGGTCTGTATATCAATTTTGGCTCGCGCGCGCGCACACACACACTTAAATTAGTTTTCCATTTCTATGTTTAGCTAGTTTTTTATCTGTGTCTTGATAATAATTTCTTCCTTCCTTCATTTGTTTGCTCCATCTGGGCTAAAGCAGACTGTGATAGGTTACTCTTCACAGAAACCATAAAACAGGAATGATCCAGTGGCAAAAACAATCCTAAAAATCAAATTCCTGTTTCATACATAGTTTCTCAATCATTCTATGCTTTCTTTAATCTGTCTCTTCAATTTATTCATACCCCTTATTTTTTGTGAATTGCCTAGATACTAAAAATTTTTCCTATCTGCTCCTATCTGCTGATTGTTGCTATCATTTTTTATTTATTAATTCTTTCACTTAAACATATATTTTTCTACCTACCATTGTCAGTTCACTTAAAACAAATCATCAGTTGATTTATAGAAAACATCAACCACGCCAACCTCTACATAACAGACTCCCAAGCAAAATCTCCATTCCAAACTGGAACTCTTAAGACTGAACAACTAATTATCAGTTGACACCACCACCTGCATATCTATTAGGTATCTCAAATTCAAAGTAGGCAAAACAAAACTTTCTAAGCAGTTCTATCTTCATCCTTCCTTATTAACTATGATAAACTGTAAAACTTACTAGTTATTTATCCTTCTTTACTTTCCCTGAATTTACCAGCAAATCCTGGCACCTTTACCTCTAAAAATATCCCAAATCTGTCTATTTATCTCTATCTCAACGTCCAAGCCTATCATAATTATCTCCCTCCCAAGTGAGAATGCTAATCATTTTAACTAGTTTACTTGTTCTCACCCTCACTCTACTGTAGTCTGCACTCACATCCAGAGTTATTTAAAACAACAGAATATAGTTATGATATATAAATCCAATATGACAGCTTATGGAGCACTTCAAATAAAATCCAACTTCTTTTCCTTCTATGCTGTGGCTTCTAAACAACTTTTCAGCCCACAACTCACACTATTTCTCTTTTACTCACTTAGTTTCCAGACACATTGTACTTCTTTAGGTTCCTAATACACCTAACTCATTTTTTATCTGAGGGTTTTGTACTAGCAGCCCTCTAAACATACAGCATTCTTCCCCGGGGGTTCATTCTTTCTTATTCAGATTTTGGTGTACATGGAAACTCCTTAAAGAGGTTTACCTTGACTATACACTCTTTCACATCACTCTGTTTTATTTTGCTGGGTAGAACTTATTACTGTATACACACACACACATGCATGTGTATATATGTGTGTATGTGTTTCTTCTTTTTGTTATGTAGCTTTTCTCCAAATGGAAAGTTAGCTACATAAGAGCAAGGACCTTGTCTGTCCTGGCATTATCTATTTTCCCATCAACAAAACAATATTTCATACAAGTTGGACTACATTATTTTAAGTGAATTAATGATTTCTGGAAGCTAGTCCATTATTAGTATACAAAAATACATAGAAATACAACTGTATATATGTATACATATATACATATATATATATATATATATATATATCAAGGGAAACTTTAGAATAAGAAAATAAGAATTCACTTATTGTAAAATTAATTTTTCTGAAATTATACATAAATGACTTAATCCTCAGAAAAACTTATTAATGTTAGCATTATTAATCTATTTATTAATCATTAGTTGACGCTGAAGCTGCTGTTTATCCTATTGAATTTTTGATCAGTATCAAATTCCTTTTTATGTGTATTTAGTTTTGGGTATGATTAATAATATATTTTTTTAACTTTAAATTTGTTATAAACAAAGATCTCACTGCATAGCATGGTATGTTGGGTTTTTTTCTTAAGTAGAAAAGAGGGAGTTAAGGCACTCAGTACTGATTCAGTACTTCTTCTGGGGATACTGTTGTATAGAGTCTGGCCAGGAAGGTAGGGGAAAAGGGTCTGCTAATTTGAAATCAACTCAAGACTGCAGCTCTTTCATTTAAAACCCAGATCAGAGGTGATGGCCAAGAATCTGATCTAAGGATCAATACTTACACCACTGATGGATTTGAATGAGGTAGAGACCTACAATAAGGGGAAATTTCTCTTCCATTCCTCATATCCACTTAGAGGAACCTTGTCTTAAAAGTCTTCGCTTCTTTATCCCTTCTATTTATCCCCCCCACAAATGGTTCATTGAGTTACCCGGGTGGTGGAAAAGAACCTTGGTTCAAAGATCTTAGTTTTTAAGTGAACCTAATCTTTCAAAAGTCCAGTTTGCAGGGAAGTTTATCTCTGTCTCTGACAATACTCATAGGAGGCAGAAACCAAGCACTCTGTTTTTCAGACTGGATGTACCCATTTGGATTCTATATGAGACTATATCCTTCTAGTTATTATCATTACTAAATTTAATATTTTGATTCTCCATTGGGTGGATGTACTATGATTATACATTAGTTAAAATGCAGGCAAGAAAGAAAAATGCTATATGTTGGTTCAAACACTCAGACCCAACAGCATTAAGAGTGCTATATTTATCTGTAACACTGGAAATATACTTTCCCTCTATTCCTTCTACAGTATTATATGTAGAATTTGGGACAGGTTTTTATTACAATGCCTCCACTTAATTAATCCAATAACAACCAGAAAAATAAAGTGGTTAAGGACATTGTTGTTTATTGGTGTTAAGACATTTTTAAAGCCACGGAATCTTACCTTGGGTTAATACCAAGTCTTTTTATTCTTGGTCTCTCAGAGGATCCTCATAATTATTCGATGGCTAATAAAATAATCTCAGTTTCTTAATAAATGTTAATACTTTTCACTGTCCACATATAAATATTGTTAATAGAGCTAAGATGAAGTTGGTGAAATTATGTAAGTTTATTAAAGCTGTGAGACACATAAATGTTAGAAATTATCTCTGATTGTACTTTTAGCAATTTTGAACCTATTTTCAGGTCATGAACAATTGGTAATAACAAGATTACTCTTGGTAATTATACACTTGCAGATTTCTTAATAGTCTATCAGGTGGAATAACAATATGGAAACCCATTTTCCTATAATGCTCACTCTCAAAAATGAATACTTTTTTTCTGTATAATGAAGCAGGAGTTTATTAGGCATGTCATCAGAGTTGAAAGGAAAAGTACAACAGACCTATTTCATGGTACAGTAGACTTTATATCCATGAGCACTTCAGAAAGTAGATATTAGATTTACAGAAATAATCTTGTTTCAGTTTTTAGTCAAAATTACAACACATTCAAAAGTCTGAGTACAAATTGATTCAAGCTTGAATTCATCAGGGAAGCTATCTAAATTGGTTAGATTGTATGCTTTCAAATCAGTTCCATTCTTAGTAGACACTTGCTAATCATACGCTAATCTCACTCCAATGGAAGTATTTATTCATTCTCAAATAGTTACACATAGCACTATGAGGATACTAATGAGATGCCGTGCATGCAACAATTGGGAGATGGACTATGTAATATCTGCTCAATTCTGGAGGAATAGCAAATGGGATGGGTGATTCAAATATGATAAGTCATATTTAGCACGTAGAATTATTCTTGAAAGGACATAGCACAAAAAGTTACTGGTCTATTGCCTAATTCTACTTTTAAGTAGTTTATGAAAATTGCCTTGTTAGAAAGAAAATGGCAATGTATTTTTCAAGAATTAAGACATCTACTTCCCTCACCACTCATCCTAATGATCTGTGTCTGCTGGATTAGAGTGAAGGAGGGAAGACTAGTAGACAGTAAAAGAAAATTAAGTATATAAAATAAGGGAGAAATAAATACATATGAAGAATTCAGGTGGAAATTTCAATTTCTAGACTAATTCAAAGATCCAAGCAAGTCATTTTTAAAATAGGATCAATATATATATATATATATATATATATGTCTAAAACAAAAAGGGGATATTTCTCTGACTATCTGAACATACATAAGTGATCGTACCTCTACAGTCCCTGAATAATTGGTATCTAGACAGACATAAAGTAGGAAAATAGCACCATATTTAATGACATCTAAGATTTCATACATTACTAGATGCTCCAGAAATGGATGGACATACCATCGACTCTTGGATATTCTCTGGCTTTAGAAATGATAATATGTGAATAAATGCAAAAGATGTGCTTTAGATTGCATGAAATACTGTTGCAGTCCAAAAATCAATGGCTGCTACTCTGGTTGTATCATTCAGGATCCAGAGAGCAGACAGAAAACACTTTAGTAAATTTAAAAAGGAAACATTTAATATAAAAATTATTAACTAATGAAAATGATTAGCTACTAAGAGGAGTAAAGAGACTTCTGAAGAATATTGGCATTAGAATATTCCTGTGTTCTGTCTGGGGTGCCTGGATGGCTCAGTTGGTTGAGCATCTGACTTCAGCTCAGGTCATGATCTCACGGTTTGTGAGTTCAAACCCCATGTAGGGTTCTGTGCTGACAGCTCAGAGCCTGGAGCCTGCTTCAGATTCTGTGTCTCCCTCTTTCTCTGCCCCCACTCGTGCTCTGTCTCTCTCAAAAATAAACATTAAAAAAGTAAAAAAAAAAAAAAAAAGAACTATTCCTATGTTCTATAATATCCACTAGTGCATGAAACATACCCAAGTAGATGGACAGAATAATGCAAGAACAGTACTATAGCAAAGAGAAAACTTCTCTCTCAAATTTATTTATTTTATTTTTAAAATTTTTAATGTTTATTTATTTTTGAGACAGAGAGACAGAGCATGATCAAGGAAGGGGCAGGAGAGAGGGAGACACAGAATCTGAAGCAGGCTCCAGGCTCTGAGCTGTCAGCGCAGAGCCCGATGTGGGGCTCGAACCCACAAACCATGAGATCATGACCTGAGCTGAAGTCAGATGCTTAACCGACTGAGCCACCCAGACGCCCCTCTTTCTCAAATTTAACATTAAAAAATATATGTTACTATTTGACTTTGATACTTTTAACATCTTGTGTTACATGTTATGGAATTAGCATAGATCTAACTAATAATTTAATCATAGTTTCAGTGAGGTACTTAAAGAAGAAACTTCATTCTACCACATGGTAGGAAGTTAACACTATGAAGGTAGTGTTAAAAGCCTCAGTTTCCTGCCCATTAATCCATATTCATGAAACAAAATCATTGTATTTGTAAGCTTAGTGGCAATTAGTACACTATCTTTTACACTTTCATTGCTAACTTTTCTTATCCTCTTAGAACTTTTCCTGCTGTACTGAAGAGATTAATGTCTGAGAAGTCTTCTTTTTTCAGTCCTAATTCTGTTATCTTGGATAATGCCAACATTTATTTGGACTATCCTTCCCATTATTTCAGTGCATGACTCATTTCCTCAACCTTCTATTTTCCAATGACCTTTACATCCAGTTCACATCACCTACACACTCCCGAGAATAAGCCATGGCTATTGTGCTCATTATCATATTGCTCCATTGCTTAAATAAATACAGACTTTCTGCAGATATATGGTTATTCAATTAATAATTTGTGATCTTCATCACCCAATCTTATTGCTCATTCTCAGTTTCTCCCACTACACTTTTACTTTGAACTCTAGGTCTTTGTACATTTTTTCTTTCATTCCATAAAACCATTCTCTTGTAAATATTTTAATTCCTTTGTTGTTTTCTTTAGTAACATTCACCAGGTAAAGTTTGGTCAGAGCTTCTCAGATGTGTGTCAGTGTGCCAGCACATGGGTTTCAGGTCTGCCTGGATATTGATCCTTGTAGCCCATGACCAGGTGGCAATTTTCAGATCAGCCACATATTGTAGGCCAGCAATCTCAGGTTTCAAGGAAGCTTATCCATGTATATCATGGTCATAAAATGCTACTTATTTTTATATGCAGTCTTGTGTTAAAAAAAATGTTGGTAAACCCTGCTTTGAATCAATGCAATAATCTAATTTGCTGATGCTAAACTCTGCTAATGACTCAAGTTTTCTAGGATCTGTAAAATCTAATGCTGTCATTCAACTTCTTAGATACCAGAGTATACTTCTAAATTTGTCTATACTTCTTTAACCTTTAATTTTGGTAACAGAACACCCTTTCAAAAGATGGCCTAACTTTTTCCTCCTTAGAAAGAACAGCAATCAAAGAGCTCCATAAAATTCAGGACTTTCAATCTTCACATTTTACCACATTTGCTCCTCCTTCGCCCACATACTCATTCTTCTCCATCCCCCACCCCAGAAGGGGATATTATGTATTATCACATCTACACATGTGCTGGCTAGCCTTTTCCACAGTTTTGGAGGCTCTTCCTCTATTACTTCTCTTACCTCTTGAATCTTCAAAATGTTCCTTTTCGCTATTTTCTCTTATCAGCATTTAAAAATATTCTGGCTCAAAGAAAACAAAACAAAAGAGAAAACCTCCATTGTTCATCATCTTTTTTTTCTTTTCCTTTCTTTGTTGCCAAGCTTTTTAAAAAAATTATCTACGGGGTACCTAAGTACCTTAGTTAGTTAAGCTTCCAACTTGGGCTCACGTCATGATCTCAGTTCATGATATTGAGCCCCACTGCCCTGGCCGTGCAGTGCAGAGCCTACTTGGATTCTCTCTCTCTGCTCCCCCACACGCTCACACTCTCTCTCAAAATAAATACACGCCTCCAAAAAAACAAAAATAATTATCTACACTCACTTCCTTATTTCTACTCAATTTTGGTCATGTGACAAGTAACTTCTGTCCCTTTTCTCTATAGAAATTGTCCTTTGCCAATGTTACATCATTAAAGATAAATTCAATTTGTCAAATTTGAGTCCCCGTCTTTGACAATCTTGAGGTGGCATTTGTTAGTATAAATCTGTGTCTCCTATTTTAGGTGTAGTCTTCTCTTGGCTACAGTTCTCACTGTTTCTCTCCTTTTCCTAATGTGGTCTTCTGATATAGTTCCTCTTTTTCTACTCCCATCTTAAATAGTGATAAGTCTCAGTTTTGGTCATGGGCCCTCTTTCTCTCCTTATAATCTGCAAACATTTTCTGAGCATACTTATATATTCTACTAATATTATAATTTAGAAAGAAAAACTGCTTACTTAATACAAAAAAATTCCAAAGTCATTCTAAAGATCAAAAATGGTTGTAATACATAAGCTACCAAATAGCAATTTTGATTTTCAGCCTATTCAGTATCAGAAAGTTTGTTTGGAAAATGCACATTAAGTTCAAAATATATGAAAATACTTATAAATAATCAGAATAGGAATATTCATTCTGCTTTAGGAAGGGGATTTTTGAGAAATGATGATAATATTGGGATAGGTTTTCAAGTTCTCTGACTATCTGCCTAAAATCAGATTGCAATTAGATAATGTAACACAAATCCCATGCACAGCATTTAAAACAAAATTTAGTCACATGGTATTCCCATGAACATGCACACACAGCACTAATAACTATTAAATATATTCACAAGAACTACAAACTATGTACCACGTGCATTTATTCCAGTGATAGCCATAGGAAATAATAGGGCATCTTACAGAACCAAAGATAAGAGAATCAAAATAGCTATCATATATTCACTAGAAAGTATAGGAAATCAACTTGGAAACAGTAGTGAGGATTAGAATCGTTTGTCTACTCTTATAATGGGTAAGTACAAAGGAAGAACAGTCAAAATGCCTTCGGAGTAGTGTAGCTACATAAATTCACAAAACTGCCACAACCCTCTTCCTAAACAGGGCCCCACTCTGGGGAGAAACTTCAAAATGGAATACAAATGAAGCAGGATAGGGATAACAGAAGTGAAGAAGGGAGAAGATCAGACATATTTGGGGGAGAGGGACAGACCTAGAACATCTCAGCAGGCAAACCATCATATCCTAGAACAATAAACAAACAAACAGACAACAATAACAACACAAAGAGAGCCCTGTGAGGTGAGGGAAGCTGACTTATTTGTCTTTCTCAATGCCCAAAAAGACTATTAACAAATGAAAATAAGCAACAGAAAGTATTGAGGCTAACTTTAATACAAAGTTATTTTTTAAAAAAAAGAATAAGAAATATAATAATATCATTATGGACAATGAAAGTTTCTGAAATAATGAAAGCAAATGACAAAGACATTGTCAAAAAATCAGATCAAATATGCAACGTATTACTTCAAAATGAGCTAAAAGACATTAAGAAAATAGCATAAGCTATGAATGAACAACATATACAGAAATTAGAAAAACTCAGTAATGAGGTCACAGAACTCAGAAAAGAATCAGCAAAGGAAAACATTTCCAGAAGTACATAACAAAGAATGAACACAGAAGATAATTACTTAGGATAATTAGAAGATGGAAAAAGTAAAACAGAAGTTAAGAAAAAAATATAAAGGACTGAGAGAAAGAGACAATTATTGAAACCAGGCAAAGAAGATTCAATGTATGAATTAAGGATCCCCTGAAAAATAAAAACAAAATTAAAGAAAACAAACAAACATCAAAATATAATTCAAGAACACTTCATCTAGCAAAATTACTGCACTTTAAAAGAAAATGCAACTTTTGGCCATAAGGGGGGGGGCAACAGCAAGTGACTTATAATGGAAAAAGAATAGATTAACATCAAACATTTCAATAGCAACATTACGCCAAATGAAAAAAAAAATATTTAGATACTCAGGAAATTTTACAATATTTAAGAAAGCATGAAAGAAAATGGCAACAAGGGATTTTTATATCAAGCAAATGTACTCTCAAGTATAAAAGGCACAGATCTATGATTATCAATACACAAGAATTCAAGGATTATTATCCCGTGAGCCCTTCCTGAGGAATCCCCTAGAGTCTAAGCTTTAGGCAACCAAAATAATTAGAGAGACACCAAAGAAGAATACATTATACATCTATATACTTGTAGTAGTAAACTAAATGAAGGCTAAAAAGGAAAGTGCATTGTACATATTGCCAACAGGTTCAGAATACAGAGATATGGAATAAATAACTAGAGGAAAATGAAGAGTTCATGAACAAAAATTAAATTATCATCCATAATTGTGTTGACATTTTCCATTAGTATTTTTGTTCTATTATTTTATGTTTATACTGCAGTATAAAGTAAATGAGTAATAATGGGATATTCTGAGTTAGTCACCCCTTGTATTTTTGAGATTAGGAGTTTAAATATGAAAGAGAGAATATACAGATATTACACAGGAGATGTTAAGTATAACATTCTATAACTCTAAATTTGTAAATTGGTAGTTCTAGAAAGAGTAAGGAAATTTAATTCCACCAGACACTTAAAAATGTATTTTAAAAACAGGCACAACTAAACAGTGGTGTCTAGGTATGCACCTAGAAAAAACAGGAAGTAAAGAAGCACAAAAGTGAGTCTGTAACAGTTAGAAGAGTGGTTGCTTTTGAAGGGAGGGGTTCACATTGACACTGGTGCGTCTTCGGGGGTATCTAGTAAAGTTCAGAAGTTCAGTTTTTCTACATGGGTGGTGATTATAAGGGTATGTTACCTAGTTCACCTTAAAATAGCTTACTAAGATATGTATTTTGCGTGATTTAATGTTTTTAATAAAAACTGAAAATAAACTGTTAAAATTGTTTTTCAACTTTGAAAAACAAACAAAAATGGGAAATACGCAATTCCCTTTGAGACTACAATATGTTGATCCCATGGCAAAAACCGGTCCCAAACTCTGCAATTATTCATTTCTTCAGCTCCTAATTTTTAGTCAATATAGGAGTCTATGGATCCTAGCAGGTGTAGCACTAAGGTTTTTTTTTTCCCCCCCACTGGTTGTATTGCATCTCAAAAATTATCTTCCTGTGTGAATTTCATACAGTTTTGCCTTTGGTGGTGCCTGATCAAGGCCACTTTTACTCAAGGTTTTGGCAAGACATAGGGAGAGATTATGTGGAAAAATATTATTAAATATAAACACTTCTTAGGGACTACTAGAAAGGGAACGTTTAATAATTTTACAAAGGTTGTATGCTGAAATTCATTCTTAAGATACTTTTCAACCAGGAACTTACACTTCCCCTTTGCAGCAGTGAGAAAGTGAGCACAACATAGTAGAAAAGCAGTATACTAAAGGCAAACTAGAATGTCAGATCAGAGCAGTTAACAGTACCAAAAGAGAAACTGATTTGTAGGAGTGAGTAGCCATTGGAGAAGGTTTTAAATGAGAAAATTTTTAGGAATGTAATTCACTGCCAAGCCAGATAAAGAGATGCCTTTGTTTCAAGAGGAAAACAATGACCAGGTGGACTGATGTGTGCTTCACCAAAGCATGTGAAAACAAAAGAAATATTCAGTCAATTACTCTAATAAAGAAGACATATTGGCTAAGAGTTTTAGTATCTTCTTACAGAAGAACAAGTTGAAGCAGTATTAAAATCACATGATACAATGCAAGTAGTCATTGTGTATAATTATACTAAAATTACTGCCTAATAAAATGTATATAATTTTCATTTCATGTTGTGGGTTGTCATCCAATCTTCTTGTGATCTTCAGTATGTTTGTAGGAGGACTTAGAAACTGTAAACATGAGTTCTTAGTCACTGTTTTGAATATTCTTGTCCCTTTTATGTTTGTATCCTACCAGAAGTTTGGGTACTTTTTTTGAAAACCCAGGGCTTAATAATCTACCCACTTCTACAATTCACAGATTTTATGGGTCAGCAAAAACACTGTCTACATATATTCATAATAAAAAATTTTAGTATCACCAACAGCTTAAAAAATTCTTCACATTGTGAGAGTAGTAAATATTGTTTAGAGGATGGAAACACTATATAAATATTCAAACTTTTGTCTGTATATTTTAACTAATTTTAAACAACTCAACACAATACATATTAGTTAAAATTTATGAGTTTTCTTTATCGCCTTAGCTTCACTAAAAGCTTTTTATGAGAGAAAAGAGACATTTTATTAATAATCCCTGAGGAAATTTAGATTAGTATTTATATGAACTCAAATTATACTATTAAGTGTACACAGTGCATTTTCTAAATATTATTGTGTAAATTTGTTTTGATCAAAAATTTCTTAGGATGCTACCTGTATAGAACTTTAGTTACCACATCTATAATATATACTTTTTAAAAGATTTTATTTAAATTCCAGTTAGTTAACATACAGTGTAATTTTAGTTTCAGGTGTACAATATAGTGATTCAACAATTCCATACAACACATGGTTCTCATCACAAGTGCCCTCCTTAATCTCCACTGCTTATTTAACTCCTCCCCACCTCACCTTGAAAACCATCAGTTTGTTCTCTACAGTTAAAGGTTTGTTTCTTGGTTTGTTTGTCTCTATCTCTTTTTCTTCACTTTGATCATTTGTTTTTTAAATTCCACTTATGAGTGAAGTCATATGGTATTTGTCTTTCCTTGACTGACTTATTTCACTTAGTATAATACTCTCTGGCTCGATCCATGTCTGTGAAAATAGCAATATTTCATTCTCTCTTATGGCTGAATAATATTTCATTGTGTGTGTGTGTGTGTGTGTGTGTGTCTGTATGACATCTTCATCCATTCATCAGTCAATAGACACTTGGGCTCTTTCCATAATTTGGCCACTGTGGATAATGCTGCTATAAACATAAGAGTGCATATATCCCTTTGAGTTAATGTTTTTGTACTCTTTGGATAAATACCTAGTAGTGGAATTGCTAGACTGTAAGGTAGTTCTATTTTTAACTTTCTTTCTTTTTTTTTTTTTTAAGTAGGCTCCATGCCCAGTGTGGAGCCCAATGTAGGGCTTGAACTCATGACCCTGAGATCAAGAGACAAAGGATTAAATGACTGAGCCACCATGCTATTTTTAACTTTTTGAGGAACCTCCATACTGTTTTCCAGAGTTGTTACATCAGTTTGCATTAGTAAGGTAGAATCTGAGTTTTTCAGAGTCTAATTTTTCTTTTTCTTTTTTCTTTTTTAATGTTTATTTATTTTGAGGGTGAAAGAGACAGAATGTGAGCAGGAGAGGGACAGAGAGAAAGAGAGAGACACACACAGAACCTGAAGCAAGCTCCAGGCTCAGAGATGTTAGCACAGAGCCCAAAGTGGGGCTCAAACTCATGAGCTGCAAGATCACGACCTGAGCTGAAGTCGGACGCTTAACCAACTGAGCCATCCAGGCACCCTTGAAGTCTTACATTTCTGAGGAGAATTATACAACTCGTGGAGAACTGTTAACACATCAGGTCTAACCTGTAGTGAATTGAAAAATTTCATTTGAAATTAAAATTCATTTGATGGCCCTAAAATACATAAATATTTAGTTATTTATCTGGCAGATAACTATGGTGAAATCACATACTTCAATTTTTACAAGGCTTGGAAGCACATTCATCAATGTCTACTGGGGTTTTTATCTGACAGAAAGAAAATAAAACATTAAAACAGTAAATCAAGTTGGATTTGAAGAAACAGAAAGTTACCTTACAATCCAAATGACAACTACATAATGTAACTGTAAGAGGCCGGTTCCACCACATTTCATTTTTGTTGGACAGTTTTAAAGGTAAGGATGATAGATCATAACTGTTATTAATACAGATTAAATTTTCCAAAGAAAAATATCTACAAAAACTTGAAATAAATTTATAAATAAATGTAACATTTTTATTATGTCATCTTAAGAAATGTGTTCTTACTACTACTTTAAAAATTAGGAAAAAATAAACTAAAATAGGTTTGTGTTATATTTCTCTTATCTTTTGAATTATAAGATAAATTTTTCTTTTCTCATAAAGGTAGATTGAATAATGATGAAAAATTAACAATCTGAGTCAAAATTACAGATATCTCACTATAATCATATAGTTTAGTCTTATAATAAAGTTGAGTATATATTCACATATGATGTATTCCTAAATGATATGCATAAATTCTTAAATGATAATAGGTATAGATGGTATATCTCTAATATAATATGGTTAATTTATTAGTATCATTTTTCTCATTAAGTCTCACACTAGAAAAAAATCTTCCTTTGTGTTTTCTGATTCATTCTAAATAAAAAGAACTATACAGAACAGCTAAAATTGAATGAAAGAATTCTGATCTTACATACAAACCTATATAGTTTTCTTAAACACAAATTATACAACCCTTCAGAAGAGGACAGTTCAAATCACTTTTTTTTTCCTATAGTTAATGATTTCTTTTTACTGATAGTAATATTATTTACCATTAATTGAACCTTTACAATATGTGATGCATCACTCTAATTGCTCCATGTATATTCTCTCTTTGTACTTCAACGTATGTTTGTGAATAGCTATCATCATCATAATTTTAAAGATGGAAAATCTAAGACTCAGAGAAATAACTTGTTCAAGTTTACATATTTAGAAAGCAATAAAATTATTATTCAATTTTAGTTCTGTCTGAGTCCAAAGTTTGTGGGATTTACCCTTTCCACAGAGTGATTGCTCATCTTTCTGTATTGTCCCTCTCATGTTAGTCCAGCTGAGATGGCCTGCTGAGTACTTTGGGTATCAGGAATCTGGGAAGCAGCAGCAGAAATGTAGAAGAGAGGCAGCTGTTGGCCACATCTGAATAAACAGCCACTCACTGAAATTAACAACCTGAAGTAGATTTCCTCATCTAAGATACAAGTCCCAGGTATTCAGAATGTTCATTGGAGCCCAGGTCAAAACTAGGTGGTAAACTGAACTGGGAATAAAGAATCCGGAAATAAGAGGGAAGAACAGTGTAATCGTCCACACTACACTGAGGTAGATAGAGAGGTGAAATCACAAAAATCAATGAGTATATGGGTTACCTATGCTCACCTGCAAACACATAACTGCACCAAGCATGGAGATGGCAGTCACACACAGCTCTTCTGGAGCTCCTACACCAGGATCTACTACTAATACACCAGGATCTACTAGCTCTGGGTCTGAATTTGAACAAACCTATAGGCGACTGATGATTTTAACAATCAACTCTGAGTGGTGTGGCTTCTGCAGAATTACATTTTCACATAAGGTCCACAATTTTAGTCAAGGAGTGCACTTACAAGATAGCTGCTTGAATCAAGGTCTTAGTCTGTCACTGTTAAAGAAAGAGAGACAAATAGGAAATAAAATACTCAAACCTAGGCTACTGGTTGCAGTAGTAATCTGACTTAACAATCTTGGCTATTAATGCACAGAGGAAAATGCTCTAGGTTTATAATTAAATTGCATGATAAACAGAAGAATGTAAAAGCAACAACATAAACTCATGAGATTGATACTTAAATTAGATATGTAATAGGAATATTTTTAATGTCAAACAGAATTAATGTAACATTATTTTCTTCTTAAAATTAAAATTAAATTAAAATCAAAAATAGTACTGAAGTTCTATTATACAAGATGCCTGTTCAACATGAATGTTGGACATAGGCCGTCTCATAGATGAGACTCTATTTTTTCCTAGGTTAATGTCACATAGATGATAATTTCTTATAAGCACATTTTCCCATAATTAACAATTGTAGCAATTGTTTTTATTTCCTTGATTTGCCTTGAAATTAAGGTGTCTATAAAATTTTAAAATGTTTAAAAATGTATCATTCTATATTTATAAGAGAAAATCTTCAAAATAATTTATTAAGTACTTTGAGGTAGTTTTAATGTTTCTGGGAACAAATGAATATGTTTATCTCTCAGATGATTTCAATTGTTGCACTTTCCACTATAATTAAACAAGCAATGCTTAATATTCACAGATGAAGAGCTGTCAGAATATTATGCCATCAGACTTCCTGTAAACAAGGCACTTTTTTTATTTCTAATTGATTGAGAAAGTGGTATTATTGAACCATAATTGATTTTCCCTTTTCTATTTTGTGCATCCCAGTGGTTGTTTAGTGTTATATGTTACTATAAGATGGTTTCTTAATTTAATTTTTGGAGTCTAAACAGGCTTTTTGTATCTAGCAGTCTACATATTTATTTGCCAGCACGCATTTGATGTTTCCAGTCAGATTTGGAATCTCATTTCAAACTGTTACTTCATCATTTATGGTAAACAAATTCCAAAAATGAAAACAGTAACTTCGATCTGAAATTCTACAGGATAAATTAAATAAAGGTTTATTTATTAAACCATCTTTCTTAATCTAAAATATCAACTCTATAGCTCAGTTGTTGATTAAGTTATAGGAAACAACAGTAAAACAGAAGATGCAAAAACAAAGCAAGATTGCCAAGAAAGAAAATGTCTTTTAAATGATGCCTTGAAAACAAATTAGAGGTTACTAATATCTGATATTTAAATCAACCTCAGCCACTGAGGATAATTATATGTATATGAATAAAGTTCCAAGCGTGGACTAGCTAAAAACCCAAAGCAATAATCCTGTTGGATGTATAATGCATGTAAAGAAGGGTAATTTGTATAGATTATAAATAATGAGGAGGCAAATTTAGGTATTTGTTGCTCTTGTCAGTAAAAGCCAATTACGTAGAGGAGCACTGGGTGGCCCAGTCGGTTGGGCTTCTGACTTCAGCTCAGATCATGATGTCCAAATTTGTGAGCTCGAGCGCGCTTTGGACTCTGTGCTGATGGCTCAGAGCCTGGAGCCTGCTTTGGATTCTTGCCTCCCTTTTTCTCCTTGCCCCTCCCCTGCTCATGTTCTGTCTTCCTCTCTCTCAGAAATAAGTAAAAACATAAAATATAATATTACATATATTAATGAATGAATATCAAAAGTAGTGAGAGGATAGTGCATTCAATTGATCTGACATCAAGGCCTTTGGTTTCTTATAAGAAATGCACTTTCTTAAATAGGAACACTTATGGATGTGATGTCCAGTATGGCAGCCACTAGCCATGTGTAGCTGTTGAGCATTGGAAATTTGGTTAGTGTAAGAGGAAATACATTTTTTAAAAAAAACTATTTAAGTTAACTTAAATTTATATTTTAAACCTGATCCATTTTAATTACTTGAAAAAATTTAAATATGTTTAAACAACTTGATGCATATAATCTATATTTTCAACTTTAAATTTTATAAGTGAAAATACAGATCAAGTACTTACAATGAAAAATCAGTATCCAAATAAAGATGATCTGTAAATGTAAAATACTTAACAGATTCAAAGACTAACTAGAAAAAAGTATGAATAATGTTAGTAATGTTTTCATACTTATTATATGTAAAGTATTTATATATAAAATATTGGGTTAAATAAAATTTAAGTTCATTTTCTTTACTTTTCAGTGTACATACTGAAAAATTAGAATTATATATGTGACTCACATTATATTTCTATTGAGATAGAACAGAAATCTACAGAGTATTCAATTTAAACAGATTGTTAAGAATATATTTTAGACCAAGCTATTTAAATTTACTTACATTTCTCTCTTCTTTCCCTAGTCATCTTCTTCCCCACACTGTTCCCACAACCAGAAATTCTGACAATGTAATTCATAGTGTTGTTTTAATGGACAGAGAAAGGCATAATTGGGATAACAGAGAAAAGAGGAAGGTAGAAATATTTTAGACATTCTTCTGTCACAGTGTATTAGTCTGTTCTTATTCCTATCACTGACTAACAGGAGATGGCAAAGAGAAAAAAAATAAGTGGAAACAATAAAGTTTCAAAGAAAAAGAGGAATGTGAGAATGTAGGAGTGAGGTCCCATCTTTCCATAAACTCTGTTCCCCAATGGCCACTAAATGGTCCACATTTCCTCCAAAGACGTTGTGAGAGCAGGTCACCACAGAGATTGTTCAGAACAGGAAGAGGGAAAGAGCCCTCCACAGACTGAGATTTAGTCAGGCCAGGTCCAGAGTTATAGGATGTTATCAGAATAATACTGGTGCTATTAGGAAGAAGTGAACAAATGGGAGGACAGTCTATAAATTTACTCAAAGTATACAACTTTTGGCAACTTTCTTTTTTATGGATGAAAGAATGGCTTCTAGTACTTACCTAACAAGTGACATGATAATGTAAGCATTGCTTCAGGATATTAGGGCCTATTATGGACAGGTCAATGAACCTGTGAGCTGCATTAGATATAATTTTGAGAGAGTAAGAACTGATATATTTGAGCCTTCAAGTCATAAAAAATCTAAAAATTATTTTTAATAACATGAAAAAGGGTGAAATTGTTCTTTCTAAGCTGTTTATTGATTTAAAAGCATAAAGAAAGAAATATGATTAGCTAAGTCCTTAACATCTGAGTCAGTTTACTGAAAGCAGAATATGCTGTCTCAGGATGATAATACATTCTAATAGTTCAAAAACACCAAATTCTGCATCATTTTTGCATCTTCTTACATTTACATCTTAGTTTCCCTGATTTCATTTGAATTTTATAAACAACCTAAGCTTTTCATCTACAAATCCATCTAACAGTGAAGCTGAAGGCTAAACAGCAAACTACAGTCTGCATTAAAGTCTATACAGACAGAAGTGCTCTTACTCAAACCTTGGTTGTTTCTCAAAGCAGATTTCACAGTTAGGACCCCCAAATCATTTCATTTTAATAGCAAAATGTAAATAGTAATTTTGGTATTTGCTTCATCATGAAGTACTATTTCAAATGGTCAATACATTTTTATTAAGTAACATTATGATGAAATGATAATAATGGAAATATCTTATGTGCTTATTATATATCAGGTATCAAACTAACCATTGTCTCTAATCTTAGTGACTCCTTAGAAAACTCCTTTTAGTAAAATCACTAGCATTTCTACTTCAAAGATAAAAGCAAATTTAGTAATGATAAATAAACAATTTAAGGCAAGAACTGAGACATGTTGAAGCCTGGACTCTTCCAAGCCTTTGTTTCCAAGCTGATGCCCTTACCCACTCTGTCATTCTGGTTCTTTTAATAACCATCATTTGATATTTTTATTGTAACTGTATAATATTTTTATAATATTATTTATTATTGAAACTGAAAATTCTTAATATTACTTGGTTACTTAAATCATTCAGCAAACATCAGATCTAAGTTTGCTTTTATCCTTTCCTATGGTCAGTCAAAAAATGAGAAAAGTAATTTATTGACATAATTGTCACTTAAAGAACAAACTTTTATGATTTTTTTGTGTGTGGGGGGGCTTTTATTCTCAACAGGGTTTTAAAGTCTTAATGGTGCTTGTTTTAAAAAATAAGTTGAATTGACTTTTAATCAACATTTTTCTATTAATCTTGAGATTCTTATACATGGGTCACAATTCCAAGAAGTATGAATTTCTGGGAATATAAAGCTTCTTGTGCCAAGAACTGCTGAAAAATCTTTACTCCAATATATGACATTTTATGCTCCTCTAAATGTATTCTAATGCATGGTCACGCTACAAAATGACTATCATTAGTGCTGTCACAGGCCATGGCTGTGGGAAGACCATGACTAATGCTAAGCTATCAGCACTGTCGGTGCAAGGTGTATTCTCATAATTTCTCAAACTGACCATGGAACCAATTTCCACTGATCCCTAAGTCATAAAATTTTACAATTACCCTGAGTTCATTAATAATGTATTACAGTTCTCATTCTCAATCAGAGTTTAATCAGACCCATGTCTCACAGGAAGGTTGACAAGTAAGCCACAAAATTATCCATATAAATGTCAAGATTTATTTTCCTAACATAAATGATCTAACCTAGTCAAGCATAGTTAATAATAAAATCACTCTCTCTGAGATTACCATTCACCTGATTGTCATACCCATTTTGGTCTTATATCTCAACCTCTCTAATGGTGGAGGTTATGAATATGGTCCACATAGAGTAATTTATATGAATCATGTTCATCGTTATATTAAAAAATACAAAACCATGAAAACATATAATATTGCTTATTACTTGTTTGAAATAGGCAAAAAACCAAATGCTTCAATTCATTTCATGTCAATGAGATAAGTATTAGGAAAGAAAAAATATGTTAAAATAATAATTTTAATTGGATATATCTCAGGCTGCCATCTTTGCCAAAGTCATATGACAAATTTCTACTTCAAGTACAGAATCTCAGAATACTTCCAAATAGGGAATTATGTATTAAGACACTATGTTTAAAAGTAACTGCAATGAGAAAGAATGAAATCTGGCCATTCGTAGCAACGTGGATGGACCTCGAGGGTGTCATGCTAAGTGAAATAAGTCAGGCGGAGAAGGACAGATGCCATATGTTTTCACTCATAGGTCTAACAGGAGAAACTTAACAGGGGACCATGGGGAGGTGAAGGGGGGGAAAAGAGTTAGCAAGAAGGAGGGAGGCAAATCATGAGAGACTCCTGAATACTGCAAACAAACTGAGGGCTGAAGGGGGAGGGGGAAAGCAGGGAAAAGGGGTGATGGTCATGGAGGAGGGCACTTGTGGGGAAGAGCACTGGGTGTTATATGGAAACCAACTTGACAATAAACTATAAAAAAAAAAGAAAGAAAAAAAAGTAACTGCATTGCCTGCTTGGCTCAGTCAGTTAAGCATCTGACTTTGGTCATCAGGTCATGATCTAACGGTTCTTGCATTCAAGCCCCATCTTGGACTCCGTGTTGACAACTCAGAGCCTGGAGCCTGCTTCAGTTGCTGTGTCTCCCTCTCTCTCTCTCTCTCTGCCAACTCACTTTTGCTTGCTCACTCTCTTTCTCTCTCTCTCTCTCTCTCAAAAATAAATAAACATTAAACAAAAAACAGTAAGTGCATTGGAAAATAAACATAATCTTGCCTCTACAGTGCATTTTGCCTACATTCTGTGAATAAAAGTATTTGATATTTTAATAATGAAAGATATATATAATAAACAGATTCTGAGTTCTTGTTGCTGTCTACTTATTGTTATACTATCTACCCATTCTTGATGTATTTTGATCATGCCGTAAGTTGAAAAACATATATTTTCTCCACCATATACGAATTCTTAGTTTTCTAGAAAGGTAACACATTAGATTACTAATTATATAAACATTTATCAATTTAAGAAAATGTATGCAAGAGTATAATTTATTTGCTTTGAAAGATTGATAGAGGTAAATGGATAAATAGATGTAAGATAAACAAATGCAGATGAAATTTTAGAAACAACATATTGATTGGGAATATCTTTCAGGGCTGCTAATGAAGAATTTAAATATCTTCTGCCAATTTTTATATACCGTCTGTCTTAATAAAAACACATTGTTTAGAGTAGCTTCCCTTCTGGGCACAAACAGACAAATTTGTTGACACAATTCTGACAGCTCCATTGAAGCAGAGAACAGAATTGTATTCATTTATTCAATTTCTATGCATTAGATTCACAAACGTTTAGAAGAGGAAAAAAACATTTTAATATAGATAATTAGAACAAAAAGTCAGTATTGTATAATTTTACTTTATCAGATAAATAAATTACTATGGATTAATCAAAAATTTAAAAAAGCAAATGTATTTATTTTTCTTGTCATTGACTTATTTTATCTTGTCCAAGCAACTTAAATTTCATATTTCTGAAAGTCGATTTGATAATACTAATAGAAATCTACAGGGAGTATTCAATGCAATTACTCTACATATGACTATATCGAAGTTTTGATACATTTAGCATCATATTAGTAAAAGCTTCTATGTAATAATTTTCCTAGATGCAATAATTTGACTTCGATTCAATGTTTTAATAGTAACAGGGTAAATACAATCAATATCTGACACCACAGATATTATTTCATAAGGACTACCACATATTGAACCTTCTTTTCTAATCATTTATATCATTTCCTTCAGTTAAGGATACTTTGTTTAATCTTATCTATTTTCTTTTCCTCCAATCACTCCTTTTTCAAGGAGATGTATATGCTGGTGATATTGTGGTTTATAGTAAGAAATAGACATTTGGTCTGCATCAGGTTTCTGGCACAGGACTCCTAAAACTCTTGGAATTCTCTATGATGAGAGAATGATAAAAGTGTCTCCCATTAGGTTAATGAGCTGACTTTGGAACCCACCTAAGAATGAGAGTTAGTTGCCAGGGGGACCAACCATGAATAAAGGGGTAAAACTTAATCCCATCCCCTGATTTCCAGGGAGGGGAGAGGGTCCAGAAGGTGAATTCAATCACCAATGGCCAATGATTTAATTGGTCATTTGTTTGTGCCTTTCTAATGAAGCCTCCATAAAAAAGAAACAAAATCGAAAGCTACTACCTTTGTCTCCATATACCAGAATGCCTCCATATGCCATTGTTCTGGGCTCCAAATTTCATGAAGGTAGATCCTTTTTTTGGGTCCTCACCCTATGTATCTCTTCATCTGGCTGTTGATCTGTATTCTTTAATATCCTTTGAAATAAATCAGTAATCTAGTGTGTAAACAAGGTTCTTGAGTTCTGTGAGCTACTCTAGCAAATTTATCAAAGCCAAAGAGGGGTTTGTGGGAACCTCTGATTTATGGCCAGTTGCTTAGAAGTACAGCTTATAACCTGGACTTGTGACTGGCATCATGAGGAAGGAAGTTGTTGGAACCTCCAGTCTGTAGCCAGTGGATCGGTAGCACATATAGCAACTGAGCCCTTAACCTGTGGAATCTGAAAGGATCTCCAGAAAGATAGTGTCAGAATTAAGTTAAACTCCATGCATGATACCTATCAGATGTCAGAAAACTGGTGGTGTGTGGTGAAAACCCCCACAAACATTAAAATTGAGCGCAGAACCAAAATAACACTTAATAAACTATTTCTTTTGTTGAGCCTGTTCTCTAATTATGCTTTCTTTTATGGATTGTATTTAAAACCTCTTTCATAATAGAAAATTTCCATACATTTCTATAATATACACAAGTAGATTTGATATTTCTATCATTTAATATAAAGATTTCATTTCATAATTAATTTATTAAATTTGTATATTTCCAAGCCACATGCTGATATTATATTCCTCAAATATAAATGATTCATATATATATATAGAAAATATTTATAAAAAGACTACATACTATTAGAAATATTTTTGTTTTTAAATTTAAAAAAATGCCTAGAAGGAAAACATTTGTATTTCTAACCCTCAATTCATAATTGTTAAAAATAAGTTAATATCTATGGCTAATCCAGGGTTCAACCTAAATGACATAGAAACTATTCGAGCTGAAGGGGAAATGATGACACTATTGTATTCCTGTCTTCTCTCTTAAAATCTCTCAAAAGATTCTCTAACCTTGCACAATGAGTCATTGTCAACCTCTGAACACAGGATGTTTCTCATTGCAAAGCAAATCCATTTGTTATGAGAACTGCCCTTATGAGTTTTAAACACAAGAATACAAATTCTGATACAGAGTTGTGCTCAAGTGTTAGAGAAAAAATGGTTGCAATTATTAGGTAAAGGTGCTTTTAGAATCAATCCACCTCACCTCCTTTAGAATGTGAAATGACTTTCACTCAGATCACCCACCCACATAAGTGTGGGCTTGCTTCCAAATAGTAATACCAGACTAGAAAAGTAGAACCAGGAATGAGAGTTCATTAATATCACTTTTTAAAATATAAACAAGATCTGCCCTACAAGCTATTTTGTCAAAATATCCCCTTCACTCTAGTGTATTCTACTGTCTGGTATCCGGCCTAATGCCTCTTAACTGGCTTAAAATTAGTATACTGGGTCCTTTTCCTATCTAACCTAATGCCTTCCCTAATTTAAATGTCATGGATAGGGAAATCATAAATTTGGGCCAAATTCTTCAAACCTGTAAAAATATATAGGGGTTTTACTTCCCTTCAATCATCTATAATTTAAATACAAATGTCTAATGTTTAATTTGTCAGCATTTTCATGGTATCAAATGTAGGTAAATGTCTGTAATTATCTTGATGAGTGTTGTTAAAGCTTAAGAATAATTCTCAAAATAAAAATTAGTATTGTAATTTTTACAAACCTACAGCACCCAGCACTCTAAAATGTATAAGGAATATGAATCAAGAAAGTAAGAATTCAGTAATTAAAAAGAGTGTGGATCGCTGGGACCAGGGAAAGTTCTGTTCATGTGACACATATCACAGGCAGTATCTTCCCAGGGCAAGGCATACAGGAATTCTACCCTTACGGATTTGTCAGGATGTTGAGTGTATTATAATTAAATACTAAAGAATTCAATTAGTCTAGGAAATGTCATTTGATCTTTCAGCTGATGAACAGAAGACAGTAGTAAATAAATAAACACTAGAGTTTTGAGTGAAACTAAAAGTATGAAAAAGGCTAAAAGTGAAACCAACAAGACCTAGAAAATCACTGGGCCCACAGGCACCCCCAAACTGTGACATGACTCTAATACTGAGGCTGTTTTTGGACTCAGCCAGAATCTTCTTGTAATTACAAAAATCAATAAAAGGATATTAGCAACTCAGAGCATCTGTGAGTGATCCCATATGAGGACCCACACCTATTTATCAACATTTTTATTCCCCTAATTTCCTTTATATAGTAATTTTACCATTACTTAATCTTTAGACCCTTTTTCTGTGGAAGAAAAATCCATAGTCCCCTCAAACTTTCCCAACCAAAAGGAATATACAAACGAATGATTACTGTGTTTTAATCTAGCCAGAACAAGGATACAATACTTTCCATGTGATTTTGAACAGGTTGCTTAAAATGGAATAAGGCAAATTCCCATTTCTTACAGGAAGAGAATGAAATAGGATAACTGAAATATGCCCAGTAAGATTTAAGGTTGTAGTATAGTTCCATCTAATTCTCTCCTTTGATCAGAATTGTTCAATGACATTTTCATATTCACAGGACACAATTCAAATATCTTAACAAGGAACTCAAATCCTCCCCTAATGTCTTCTTCAACAGCCCTTCCATATTCACTTCCCACTGCCCCTCTCTACATAAATTTGGCATAGTCACACTGAATTATCACATTCGTTCTTCCCATACTAAAGATTTGCCTTTGTTCCTGCTTCTTTCCCCAACTCCACAAGCATATCTACCCTCTCCTTCAAGGACCTATTCTATGTGTATTTTCAATAAAGTAACATTTCTAGATTTCTATCCCTTCTCCCTTCCTCCAGATAAAAAGAGATTTCTCCCTTCTCTTACATCTGAATGTAACGTTTCCTGTGTCTTATGGAGCACCTGACTCCATGCATCTTCCCGTCTCCTATTTTTTTTTCACATTCTCCTTCTCCATTATCTTACTTCCTTCACAGTTTTAAAAATTCTTATATGAAATTAATCAGGCATTAACAGGAAAAAGACTAAACCTTCTATGTATACCATAGGCCAAGCAACTTCCTTTGTTCTTTCAAGTTGTACTACTGCTGTACGTATGTAGCATAAATTTCAGTTGTTTTCTTTTGTTTTTTTTTTTCAAATCATATATCACATATGGAAATAAAAAACAGGAAATACATGTGGGAATGAAAAGAGAATGACAGCAGAACATTTTTCAAAACCTTAAAAAATCAGTTCTTTGGACAGGCACTGCAAAGGCACTTATTCTGAGACTGGGAAACCCAATATTGATACTGTAAAAGCAAAAAGAGTGTGTGAGCCTATTGGAAAACAACTCATGACAGTGGAATTTAGTGCAAAGTGCTGAACTGTGAATGTGACCTTTGTCTGAGTTATGAACTCCTGTCTAAAATCTATTGTCTTATAAATTCCATCACGTGTGTATGAACATAAACACACACGTGTGCACATATGCATATATTCACACACGAATACAGAAACAATTATAATTCTATAATTATAGATATAATAAGTATATCTATATCTATCATCTATCTCTAGATATATTATTTTGTTTTAATCCAGTAATGATTTCCAGGAAGGAGTGAAGGGTGCAGATGCTTTTAAATGTCCCGTCCCAAAGTACTCTCTTCATATACTAGACCTCATATCCCACTTCAGCTGTAAGGCTTTTTTACCTTTGCATTATTGCAGATTCTGAAAGCAACAACATTCACTGGCTTTAATTACTCATTCCTATTGACTTCTCCATTAATTTCAATTTAGCTTCTTTACCCATTATTCCATAGGAACTCCTAATTTCCAAGTCACTGATGCCTTTCTTATTGCCTAATCTTCTAGGTATTTTCAATTTTTTATCTTTGCTTACCTATGCGTAATACTCAAATTATCAACTACCCCCTATTTTTTTAAAATTATTTCCATTGATTCATGACTTTACACATCTGTGTATCTTACCCAACTGGTTGCATCCACCTAATCTCTCTGGTTATCTGGTTATCTTCCTCTTCCTATCCAATGGCAATGTGTAGACTTGTATGAGTGCTGTCATATGTCAACACTCAGTAGAATGAGTGGTTTAGTCCTGAAGTGGATAGATTTGAACTATGCGCCAAAGCACATACTAAATCCATACTACCCAGGAAGTGAGTTTCCAAATATTGAAAGGGATATGTATATGTATGCATATATGTACATGTATATGATACACTGAATTAATAAATGAAATTCCATGGTTTTCATCTTTAGTTTTCTGACCACATGTTTTACATTATAATATTTCATCCACACATAGCTCACCAAAGATACAATCAAGTTTTTGTGAATCAGAAGTGTATTAGATTTGATTTTAAATTCTTTATAGTGCAAAGTAGGGAGCCTTTCAAACAGAAAATACTAACTAAAAACTTTAAATAGGGGTACCTGGGTGGCTTAGTCAGTTAAGCGTCCGACTTCGGCTCAGTCATGATCTCAAGGCTCCTGAGTTTGAGCCCTGCGTCAAGCTCTGTGCTGACAGTTTAGAGCCTGGAGTCTGCTTCAGATTCTGTCTCCCTCACTCTCTGCTCCTCCCCTACTTGTGCTCTGTCTCTGTCTCACTCTCAAGTATAACATTTAAAAAAACATTTTAAATAAATGGAAATGGAATAGAAGTAAAGTCACGTCATATGAGTGGCTGATAAGCTTTATGACAGTGTGTCATAACTCCAAATTATTTCAAAGACATTATAGCATTATATCCATTATAGAATCGAGAATATCGAGCTATTATTCCCAACATGGTTTTCTGCTACTTACTCTTAAATACGGGTGATTAGACTAACATCTCTTTGCTGTTGTTTTCTGGTTTGTGATTTAAGGATAATACTATTAACACATTTTAAATTATAAGAATAAAATGCTCTAACAGATAAAAAAGTATAGCACAGGGTCTAGTGTAGAGTAAGTATTCAATGGCACTTATTCATTTATGTATTATTAATACAACCTTTGTGAAGTCACTATTCCACGTATAATATTTTATGCTTATTTCTTATCCTTAAAAATGAATTGTACATGATTAAACAAATGCTTATTAGGATATAAGAAATAAACACTTGTATAGTTTTTAAAAATACCTCAAGACAGTCTCTTCAATAAGTGGTACTGAGTTAATTGAATATTAACTTGTAAAAGAATGAAACTGGACCCATATCTTACACCACTCACAAAAATTAACTCAAAATGAATTAAAGAATTAAATATACAACCTGAAAAATGAAACTCCTAGAAGGAAACAGGAATAAAGGTCCTGAAACAGGGTGAGGGTTCTTTAAAAAATTAAAAATAAAACTACCCTATTACCCAGCAATAGCACCACTAGGAATTTACCCAAGGGATACAGGAGTGCTGATGCATAGGGGCATGATTACCCCAATGTTTATAGCTGCACTTTCCACAATAACCAAATTATGGGAAGAGCCTAAATGTCCATCAGCTGATGAGTGGATAAAGAAGATGTGGTTTATATATATAATACAATACTACTTGGCAATGAGAAAGAATGAAATCTTGCCATTTGCAGCAACATGGATGAAACTGGAGGGTGTTATGCTAAGTGAAATAAGCCAGTCAGAGAAAGACAGATATCATGTGTTTTCACTCATATGTGGATCTTGAGAAACTTGGCAGAAGACCATGGAGGAGGGGAAGTGAAATTACAAACAGAGAAGGAAAGAGGCAAACCATAAAAGACTCTTGAATGCAGAGAACAAACTGAAGGTTGATGGAGGAGAGAGGAAAGTAGGTGATGGGCATTGAGGAGGGCACCTGTTGGGATGAGCACTGGGTGTTGTATGGAAGCCAGTTTGACAGTAAATTATATTTTTAGAAAAGGAATAAGTGTCCTTGACATGGGTCTGGATAATGACTTTTTGAATATCACATATAAACCACAAGCAACAAAATAAAAACATAATAAAATAAACAACTAGGACTGCATCAAACTAAAAATCTTCATACCAAAAGAAACCAACAATGTGAAAAGAAAATCAATGGAATGAAAAAAAAACTATTTGCAAATCATATATCTGATAAGAGGTTAATAATCAAAATATAAAATTAACACATGCAATTCAATAGCAAAAATCAAATAACATAATTAAAAATGGACAAAGGGCCTGAATAAAATTTTTCCAAAGAAAACATACAAAAGGCCAATAGGTACATGAAAAGATGCTCAACATCACTATTTATTAGGTAAATGCAAATTAATATTGCAATTAGATAGATATCATCTCATGCATGTTAGAATGACCATCATCAAAAATACAAAAGATAGATGTTGGCATGGATATGAATCAAAGGAACCATTGTGCATTGCTATTGGGATTGTAAATTGGTACAGCCACTATGTAAAATGGTATGGAGGTTCCTCAAAAATTTAAAAACAGAACTACCGTATGATTCAGTAATTCTATCTGGATCTAATGTATTTCCTCATTATTCATGGTTGAATAAAAACCATTTACATACACACAAATACACATTATTCAACCACAAAAAATTAGGAAATCCTACCATTTGCAAGGACTTGAATGGACCCTGAAGGCATAATATGCTAAGTGAAATGTCACATAGAAAAAAACAAATACTGCATGATCTCACTGATATATATAATAAAAAAATTTAAAAAAATTAAGAAAAACAAAAACTCAGAAAAAGATATCAGACATGTGGTTACCAGAGGTGGTGGGAGAATTGAAAGAAAGTGGTCAAAAGGTACAAACTACCAGTTATAAGACAAGTAAATACTAGGGGATGTAATATATAACATGATGACTATAGCTAATACTGCTGTAAGATATATAGGAAGGTTGTTAAGAAAGTAAATCCTAAGAGTTTTCATCACAAGAAGAATTTCTTTTCCTTTATCCTTTTCCTTTTTTTTTTTTTTTTTTTTTACTGTATCTATATGTAGAAGATGCATATTAGCCAAAACTATTGTGGTAATAATTTCTTAACATATATAAATTGAACTACTGTGAAATACACCTTAAATGTACACAGTGCTGCATGTCACAATTATTTCTTAATAAAACTGGGAAAAATTTTTAAATAGTATTTCATTTGTTATATTCTGGATTAGCAGAAATTAAGTATTTTTCTTTTAATGCTCAAGTTCACACTTTGAATCAAATAAAACTACTTAATAATGAAAGGGATAGAGGACAACACATATTTTTTATGAGTAAAAAATAATCTGAGGGCACTTGAACTGCATACAGTAGTTATGGTCTCAATATCTTAGTGTCAATGAAACAAGGCTCAGGGGCACCTGGCTGGCTCAGTTGCTTAAGTGTCAGACTCTTGGTTTCAGCTCAGGTCTTGATCTCAGGGTTCCTGAGGTTGAGCCCCTGGTTGGACTCTGCACTGACAGCAAGAAGTGTGCTTGCGATTCTCTCTCTCTGCCCCTCCCCTGCTTGCACATACCCTCTCTCAAAGTAAATAAATAAAAATAAAATAAAATAAAATAAAATAAAAAGACCGAGTTTCATTTTTACAGTTTGATTGAGTTTTTACTTTATCTGATTTTGCTTTTTTGGTTAGGTTAGTGTAAATTTTCAATATAGGAAACTATATTATGATTACTATTTAAATTATATTTGTTGTAGATTGTTTCTTCTAATGTATATAAGAATATATATATTAGAACATAAAAAATAATTACTAGAGGGAAAAATATCATATTTTGCTCTTAAATGTACTATACAAATGCTAGAAAAAGTAATACAAGTATATTCAATCCAGCCAGTCTTAAATTAATGTAAAGTTTGTAGTATTGAACAAAGGTACAAAGATTTGTACTGTTAACAGACATAAGTTATAGAAGTGATCTAATAATGAAATTTCCAGAAAGCCAGAACAGAATTGCTTTGTTTCTTAGACTCTTCTAACATTATGATTTGTTGTACCATAAAGTTTTAACTGCTTGGATATTTATCATTACCTGGAAATTAAATTTTTTATAATAGGAATTATCATTAGACTATATAACTATGCAAGTGCAAAAACCAAAAAATCATGCAATACATTATTTTAATGACATCACAATTTTTTCACTTCCGATTTTTTCACTTTGCTTATTTCTTTGAATCCTACTTTTTTAAGTATTTTTAGTTGGATATTGAATAAACTTTTGAAATACAGGCAGGCATAGTTCTCTACTTGTCCTGGTATCATATAGTCATCTTCAGCCTCCATATTTTGCTTTGTAGAGCAAAGCACATTTGTGATGATCTTTCTGACTGAATTGACCACTAATTGCATAGATGAAACATAAAATCAACTTTATTATTTTATTAGAACTCAAAGTATTTGAAAATACATGGAGAAAAGCATTCCTAAATTTTCATGAATAATTGACAATGATGTGGATAAGAACTTGCTTCGCAAATCAGCTCTAGAACTGCCTTGGTTGGACATATTCTAGCAATTTAAGAATGGGCAAATTATTCAAATTCTCTGTGCCTCAATTTTCTCATCTGTAAATTGAATAAATAGTAATAACTAATCCATTACTATCTAAATCCTATGCTCAGTTCCTATTACTTGTACTATTCAGAAATTCTTACAGTAGCTTGTTGGTATATTTCAATCAATGAAATATTGATATTAATGGAAAAGCAACTTATTTTATATTTAAATAAATTTATGACATTTATTGGTAATTATATAACCAGAAAAGATTAATTCAATTGTTTCAAAGTACAAATGGCTCAATATTAATTTACTGTTACCCTGAGAAGATTAAGTGTATTAATTTCTTAGGCTGCTATCATAAAACACCATAAACTAGGTGGCTTAAAAAAATGGAAAAATTTTGAGTCACAGTTCTGGAGGCTAGAGGCAAAATTTAGGTGTAGGGAAGGTTGATTTCTTGTCTGGTTGTGAGGGAAATATCTGCTTTCTTCCATTAACTTTTGGATGGCTGTCTTCTCCCTTTGTCTCCTCACATGTCTTTTCTTTTATTCATATCCCTGTGTCCAGAGTTCCCCTTCATAAGAGGACACCAGTAATACTGGATTAGAGCTTACCCTAATGACCTCATTTCAACAAAATTGCCTCTGTTAAGACCCTATCTCAAGATAAAGTCACATTCATAGGTGATGGGGCTTAGGAGTTCAATGTATAAATTTTGTGGGTATGCAATTCAGTCCATGACACTAAACATATAAAACTTGTTTTTCATTTCACTGACCATTTGGTCCTTGTTACCTAATAAATAAATGCTTATTTAGAATAAGAATACTACTTTCAATTTATGCAAATTTATGTATTGGATAATACTTTCATATTCTATGAATTGGCCTCCATGCTGTCACACTGCTTCTCAACTCCTTGTACCACATGCCCCCCCAGCTCAGACTCTCCTCTACTTCTCTGATTATCCTTTGTCTGTCTCCCTCATTGACTCTCTTCTGCTGCCTATAGTTAAATATACATATTGTCAAGGAAAGCTTTGCTTCTTTCTAGAGAACTCATGTGTTATATGTAATAATTCACACTTGGCTTCACCCAAAAGTATTAAAATCTTAATTGCCTGTGGAATATACGTATTCCACAGGCATCTCAAACTTAAATGCCCATTTCAGAATCCACATCCTTATTCCTTCCTAATAGCTTGACTTAAATACAGTTCAGTTAAATACAACATAATTAGTCAGTCACTATATCTGAAAGGTTGACATCATTAATTTCTCTCCCTCATCCACCTAAACTGGTTCACAATATTTGGCTGATATTATTTAAGGTGCTTCTCACATTTAACCCATGCCCTCCACCTACATTATTGATTCCTTAATCCTAGCCCTTAATGTCTCTCAATCGGCTTTTATACTGGTATTATCCTGAAAGGTATACCTGCCCTAACTCTTGTCAATCTATTCTCTTCTCACTTCTCACAAATGAAAGCTAACCATTCTCCTCTTTGAAAATGTAGTTTGGCTTCATGGAAGAGTTAACACTGTTCACTTTGCTGTACAAATAATTTCACAATTTAGTTCTATCTGCCTTTGAGTTCTCTGCATCTCTGCCTCACTACATTGATTACAGTTTCCCAGGCTTGTTAAATCATTTTTCTACTTCACTACTTTGGGCATGTATGAATATTCCCTTGCTGAGGAACATCCTTTCCACTTCATCTTCCCTGTCTCTCCCTACCATCTATTTTTCATCCACATCTCCCTGTGTAAAAATGCCTATCCATCCTTCCAATATCATTTCATACATAATCTTTTTGGTGAAGTCTTGCAAGACTTACCTAGAGAGAAAAGTTATCTGTCCTTCGTGTCCCTGTGGCTCTTTGTCAGTAAATACACTGTAGATTATGCTCTGCTTTACCTTTATGTAATTATACCTCTTAAACTCTAAACTTCTTGAGGGGATTCTATGATAATGACTAAGAGACTCAGAGACACCCAAGTTAAAATCCTGGCTTTGACAACTATAAGCTGCTGACTTCTGAAATTTGCATAAACTCCCATATATTAGTTGTCTCACAACGATACCTATATTTCTAGCTGATGGGATGATTAAAGTAGATATTATCTAAAGCATTTAGTGCATTCAAATATTATCATTAGGTGTAATAATATTGTTGTTGCTATTACTGCAAATTTATGATTAAGACAAGTCATGTGCTCAAAAATAGCATTTCCTTAATAAATGTTTTTCACAATAATTTTATAAAATGGGCACTAAAACCACACTCACATTAATTAGATGAAAAAACAGGTCACCAAGAAGGTAAATTTCTAATCCAAGTTCACAAGGATGATAATTGGTAGATCTAAATTTAGAAAATCTTCTGATTTTTCTTTGAGTGCTTTCTGTATCATGAATTTCACAATTCCACTTTATGAAGACATAAACCCATAAATGTTTCCTATTTCTAAAAAAGCTATAGTGCCCAGGCACACATACCTGTGGCATCAACTGATAAACTATTTCTGTGTATAAAAGATAAACTTCATTAAAAGAACCATAACATAAACATGATCAAAGACTTCATGAAATTAAGCCTTTCAAAAAAATCTTAGAATTTAACTGCATTATAAAAACAGAAATGGGGAACATATCCAAACATTTCATCTTTGTCTGTTTTTCTAGCAGTTTAACTGCAAAATATGTTTCAGAATTGTTTCTGTGAAGCCAGTACTTATTAAATAAGGGCATATGTATGAAATAATTAATTCCAAATTCCCATGGTATGCTAGATTAGACAGAAAAACTAACCTTTACAAATTGTGATCCTTTTAGTTAATCTAATTCATGTATTTCATATTCACCATGCATAATACTCAGCAGCAATGTATTCATTCATTGATTCATTCATTCATCAAATATTTGTTTAACTGTAGTCAAGCAAACATTTATTCAGCTAACACTGTGCCAGATACTTGAGGACAGGCACATGAACAAGACAGACACAGTCCCTTCTTTCTCAAGATTTTATATCTATCTGGAAACCTAAGTTACCTTAGTTATATTTTATCAATAATTTTGGAAATGCTTTTTTTCTTAAAGTTTATCTATTTATTTATTTTGAGAGAGACAGAGACAGTGCAAGGGAGAGGGGCAGAGAGAGAGAGAGAGAGGGAGATAAAATCCCAAGCAGGCTTCTTGCTGCCAGCGCAGAGCCCAATACAGGGCTTGAACTCATGAAACCGTGAGACCATGACCAGAGCAGAAACCAAGAGTCAGATGCTTAACTGACTGAGCCACCCAGGTGCCACCAGAAAATGCTTCTTAATTTAGCAGTACATTTTAATGATTAAAGAAAAGGTAACTGTTAGGTCAAAGATGTCATTTTTTTTTTCAAATAAAGTTTTCCCTATAAGATTCCATATTGTCTCAGTGTGATGTAAACATAAGCATGTGATTTTGCTTTTGTTTTTAATACCTACTTTGAAATAGGATTCTCACCAATCCTAGCCAGTAGTGTATCACATCTCAAAATATCCTACATATTAGCTTTTGAGGCATTATTCCTTTGTAAAATGTAAATAAAAGGAAATGAAAAAAACTTCTTAAGTAGAGGCACAATATGAGAATGTTTTCCTTTTCCAATGTACTAGCAAGTAATACATAACTGGATAGAATTGCTTCTGTTTAGAGGAATAAAAGGAATATATTGAAGTCAGTAAATGCATTTTCTTTGAGTAAAAGTGTTATCACACAGACATTTGTAACTTTAGAGATGTCACTGCTATCGCTTCAGGGTTTTAGAAGGAATTTCTGTGCTTCAGGATGAAGCTGGCTGAGGTTCTGTTTCCCTTAATATGAGAAAGGATGACTTATAAATGAAGATTTAAAGTACTAGAGTCAACTTTGAACTAGTCAAGCTTGAAACTAAACTCCCATCTCACCTAGTAAAGCTCTCACTGCCAGAATGTTTCCAGGTTGTGGAGGATAAATGACAATATGTATCACCAGAAGGGATACTATATATGGAAGTTAAAAGTAAGTCGCATCAACTCATAAAATAAATATAACTTATAAGAAGTCATGTGAATTTTAGTGTTCAAAATAGCCTTACATTATGTAGTAATTAGACTAAAATGGTGTTTACATTACTGAAAAAAGTTTTCATTTTGATTTGATCAAAATCTATTTAACCACTTTGGGGTGCCTGGGTGGCTAAGTTGGTTGAGTGTTCAACTCTTGATTTCGGCTCAGGTCATGATCCCAGGGGTGTCGGATGGAGCCCCCCAGAGCATGGAGCCCATTTGAAATTCTCTCTTCCTCTGCTCCTCTCCCCCACTTGCTTGCTCTCTCTCTCTCTCTCTCTCAAAAATAAATAAATAAATAAATAATAAATAAATAAAAATAAAAATCTATCTTGCTCCTGAAACTAAAGAACAGTGAGACACTATTTATACCTCCTCTCTCCAGTTCTATCTTCTGGTTTTTAAGTGGAGAAAGAGCTAAAGGCAAAAATACTACATACAAAAAACCCTAAAATTAGAATCTGAAGCCAAATTATAATGAATGTTAAAGAATGATATCAATTTATTCACATATTCATATATCAAACATATATTCAATTAATAGTAGAAGGTATATTTATCAAACATTATCAGCTAAGTCAATTACAATGTTAATTTTAATCAAATGTTGTACAGACCCAAAAGAAAATAAGAGTTATTTAGTTCAAATAAAATGCATCAATTAAATACATATTTATAGTTAGATGTGAGACAAAAATGTGCATTCAGCAAATCCAAAGGCCTTTAAGTAACCTGTAATTATGAACTGTGTATGATGTAAGTGTCAGTGAATTATGAATATACAATAAATACTTTGTACTGATTGAATGCCTATAAATATAATAAAGAGTGTGGTTTTCTCAAAAGATCTGTTCTAGTGGTAATGAGTATTTTACCATTTACATTTCTGGATGAAATAGAAACCGTCAGGGTGTCTGGGTGGCTCAGTCAGTGAAGCAACTGATTCTTGGAATTTGGATCAGGTCATGATCTCACGGTTCATGGGACTGAGCCCCATGTCAGGTACTACACTGACAGCATGGAGCCTACTTGGGATTCTCTCTCTGCCTCTTTCTCTGCCTTTATCCTGCTTCCTCTCTCTCTCAAAATAAACAAACATTAAAAAATTAGAAATTATCATTAAGATCATATATTGAGGTTCATTTTTCACCTTAATAGCAAGGATGACAAAAACTATATTCTATCTAGAAAATATATGTATAAATGTTTCAACTATGAAAAAGAATAAATTTTTTTAAAAAAGGTAGCATACTAAAGTTTAGGCTACAACAAAGACTGCAAGGGAGTATAAAATATCTAAAAGGTAGAGAGGTAATGGTGTAGTCAAGGGTTTAAAAAATGGCACTGATCAATAAAGAGTTTTGGCTTAAAATGATACATTCTGCTGATATGACTAAGAGGAAATTGATAAGGCCACGGTAAATAAATAAAATGTGAGATTAAAAGACTTCTAAGTATAGTTAAATATATTGGATGGACATGGGATAGAACAGACCTCCTATTAAAATGGATTAACAGATAACCTATTCTAAGGAAATGGGTCTTTACTACAGAAGACAGGATATTGTTGTATAATAAGATATCTCTAAACTGCTCTTAATCCAAGAATTAGATATTCTCAACAAACTATTTCATCAGAGATTTAAAAAAGAGACAGAGAGAGAGAGAGAGAAGATAGAAGTTTTAAGAACAAAATGGAAACAAGTTAAACTATTTCATTACAAAGGGGAAAGATAGGCAGAGCAAGATAACAGCCAAAACATGTAGTTATCCAATTTTCTGTTGGAATTACTATTTACTTAAAAAACAAGGTTTAGTAATTCTTGATATCCCATCTCCCCTTCCATACAGAGCAGATACTTTAGATTTAATTGCAACTAAGTAGGGATTATTTATAGTGAATCAGACATGAAGGAAACCCAAGGGAGGGGCAACCCTGTAACCTCAAGAGGGAACACTTTAATAAAGCTAGATATAACTACAATAATATTAGAACAGCTCTGAAAAAGAAAGATTAAAATCATATTAAACAAAATTACATATCTTATGAAGTTATGGGTCACTTTTGTGTCCTCATTTCTTTTTTGTTTAATAAATGAATTAAAGAACAAGGATGCAAGCATTTTCTTAAGTCTAAAATGTAACCCCCAAATTCTAAAAAGTACAAGTTATTCTAATGAAGAGCAAAACTAAATTATTTTAGGGTACTCTAGGATAAATGCAGGATTAAAATGACATATTCAAAAGATGAAAAAGGAAGTTATGGAATCAGAGCTACATATTGTTATATTTGACTTTTGCACAAAATAGTATGATTTAAATGACTGTATAGTTAACACATCAAATACAAAGAGGTTTGCAAAACCCTTAAAGGGTGACAAAAAGGGGAACAACATTATGTTGCTGTCAAAGAGATTTTTTTAAGTATTCTAGAGTTTAAGAATAGTGAATTTTTTGTTGTTGTTTTGTTTTAAGATGTGAGGAAATAAGCTGAATGAATTACCAGAGCAAACATAGTTGTTCAGGAAAAAAGCTGGAAATTCATTGCTGACCTTGTTTGTTCCACCAAATTAAAAATGCATCTAAAAGATTCCCATGAGAGGGTGGAATTAAAAAGAGCCCCAGAGCATATCATAGGAATCTTAAAATACCTGAAGGTTGACTTGAGGAAGAGGTGTTAATTGATCATTTTTAATCACTTAAGTAATGTAATTAGAGAGGTGGAATCAAAAGATGAAATTAGGAGGACACAGATATTCATTTCAAATATAAGTGAATTTTCAAAATGATTACTCAAAGATGAAATGAGATACCTTTGGGAAGTACTGAATTATTCATTAGTAGAAATGTTCACATTTAAAGGGGATAAACATAAGTCTGAAGTACTAGAGTTGGGATTCAAGAATCACTGGGATGGTTAGACTAAATGAAACTTTATCTCTTACAAGTCTGTCACTAAAATTGCATGTTCAAAAAGTGACAGATTTTTAGAAAGTGGCAAACATCAATTGGCCAGGTCACTTAATTGCTGAATTCTCTAAGATTTGGGGGACTGTTCAAATAAACCTTTGTATTAAGGTTGAAGGATAAAGTAACATAATATTTTAAAACACTTTATTTCCTTCAATTGAGTTAAGGAGCTATTCTAAATTACAGACCACTGTGTATCTGATACTACTCTATGTACTCAGGAAGTGAGTACTAAATAAATAAATGACACAACAGATTTAGCTTCTAGAAAAAGATTGAGAAACACAGTGGTCCTTCCAAATAACTGTTTTTCTACATTCAGAATTTTCCAACCATTTTATTGATTCTCCTTTTTGATCCAACCAGGCCATTTGATTGATTTTCATTACTCCACTTAAAAATCTCAAGTCCTACAGAGAGCTTGGGTTACATATGCTATTATGAAAGATAAGAAAAACTAAATATTAAAGAGCAAACTACCTCAGATAACAAATAGTGTGTGTTCTGGTTGACCTTCCTGTACTTACCAACTTTTTGGTTTGTCAGTTGTTGACTGATCTCTAAAATGCACAGTCCTATCAAATTGCAGAGCATCCTGTCTGCCATTTAGTTTGGAGTATCAGTTCATCTTGACCTTGCCATTTGTGTAAGTATCAGATTGGGTAATGACCTTATTTGTTACTATATTGCAGTCTCTAGTTATCCACTTGGCATTTATGGTCAGCTTTTCATTTACAGCCTGATGGTGACATATTCCCTAGACAATACTATATGTTACTCATTAGCATTAGTGTCCTCTCTCTAAAATCATGGTCTAACATAAATCCTCTAGGCCTCTCAGAAACATTGTGCTGTGAAATTCTTATGAATCTGTAGCAATTTACTAGAAAAGTAAATTTTTACCAAAAATTGTACTTCAAATTATTTGAATACATGCTTTTTTCTCATTAAAATAAGACATGTTTTCTTTCAAAAGAGAAAAGAAAAGTCAATTATATTTTACTGTGTTTACAAGAGTAAATGACAATCTGATGCATAGAAAAAAACTATCTTTACACATTGCAGTACTATTTGAATTATGTAAACAGCTTTAGAAGATTTCTTAAGATACTCAATTTCTTTTCTGTATTTTTAAAGACTTTGAGAAAATATACATAGCTTGCATTTGAAAATTTAAAGCAAAGTGACTTTTATTAATATGAATTTGTATTTCCTGAAGCATATTATTCATTTCAATACAGTATTATGTGCTATCATATTTATTCAATATTGATTTTTTTAAAAAAATGACAACTCATACTCTAAAACCAATTAGCAATTTAAATGTAGTGAAAGATTATTAGTCAAAACAAGATATTTTCATTTTTTTCTAAAACAAAAAAGCTTAAGGACATCATTGTCTTTTCTACTTTTTAATGTAGCTGTTAACAATACCCAAGAATTTGTATGCATATTTTATTTCCTTTAATTAAATTCACTTCAAGGTCCTAATTTATGTGTAAAATATAAATATATGCAGTGCTTTTGAAACTTTATAACTAAACTTTTAAGGAAAGTTTAAAATGAACAAATTTCAGCTCAAGTTTGATTAATTTTATATAGATGAATGGAAAATTAAGTTAGCATGCTAAAGTTAAAAATTATTATTTCTGGCAAATTATGACATATTTTTTAAAAAAATCTATTTTCCTTTAATAAAATTTTGGTAATGAAAGTCCATTGTTAGATTACTAAGATACAACTTATTTTTAAAAAGATGCAACTAATTATATGGGTTTAAGTTGTTTTACGAGGATATTGTTTTAACAGGACTTAACTGGTAAACTATTTTCCTTTAAACATATGCAATTGTAGATGTGACATAAATATTTAAAAATATGTCATTTAAACATTGGAGATCCAAATTATTAGGTACCATTTTGTTGTCGATGATGATGTTTTGTTGTCTTAACATACACTGCTGTTCTCATAGTATGGTGTTTGAGAACAGCAGCATGGGGTCACCTGGAAACTTGTTAGAAAAGCAAAATCTTTGACTCCATCCCAGACCTACTAAATCAGTAACTCTGGGGGGTGAGGTCAAGCAATGGGTGTTTTAACAAGTCTACTGAGTGATTACATGCATGCTAAAGACAGAATAACTAATTGGATGTTCTTAACTGTGGTGAAATATTAGAATTATCAGATGAGTTAAGATAAATAGATTCATAACTAACATCCTATACCAATCAAAATGAATTCTCTGATGAGAAGACCAGTTTGTTAAAGTACCCTAATTTTAATTTGTAGTTAGGGTTGAGAATCACTTCTCACCTAACATCCAAGAGAGCTTACTTCATTCCTTTTTTACTTTTGTGGAACTGAAGGCATGCCTGTCTTTTTGTGGAACTGAAGGCATGCAATTGACATTGCAAAAGCTATTGCCTGATCAACAAATTTTAATATCTAATGAAAACCTTTCCCCTTTTATGCCTGTCCTCTTGATGGGAAACATACCATTGCCTTACTTTATATTGTAATGGGTATGCCAGTTTAAATCCACTACTACCTATATGAAGATACCATCTTATTAGTAATTCTTAACAAATATAAAAGTGACCTGAAAGACTACTTGCTCTTCTAGGCTACCTATCTTATCACATAGTATTGGTTTCCTAATAAATATCTAGATAGAGTTAATCACAGTGGAGATACATTGTAATTACAATGAATTTGCTGCTCATTTAAGAATATAGCTAGTTCCTACTATGCTACTATGCTATGGAATTAATCTGTACATCCAGAAATAAAACTAATAATTTATAATGAGATTATAGAAATGTAAAACTGACATAGAAATACAGCCAAGTAGTAATACTTAAGTAATAGTATTTTAATACTATCTAACTAACTAATCTATGTAACTAAATAACTAATACTATCTCTCAAACTCTCAGTCACATCAGGGATTTGATAGACATTTAAAAAGTTTGAGTATCCAAACATTTTAGGTAGGAGGTTTCTTTCAGTAATTTTGTTATTCATTACTCTAAGTTCAGTATTTCTAAAATAGTTTTAATATCTAAAATTAAGGGATTAATTTGTATTCTACAAAATTATGAATAAAATAGTTTACATGGGAAGTAGATAATCTTCAAATAATTTTATGTTTACAATATTGAGCCCTGAGTTAATAGTTGATAACACTGTAATCATCACATTTTTCTAAAGCAAAAATAGCAAATGACTTTTTTTAAATTTGCACAAAATAAGCTTATGCTTGATAGAAATAATTGATTATTGTACAAAATGTCTTCAGTATGTGTACAAGTTTTAGAATCTACATTGTTTCTTCCTCCTTCCTTTCCTATATTCAATACAACACTAATTGCTGATACTTTTTTATGAAATATCTCTCAGATACCTTATTGTAAGCCTCATAGCATTATGTCCACAATTTAATTCAGTGCTAATACTTTTTCCTGTCTCCAGTTTCCTTCATTCATCCTAAATGCAGATGCAGAATAATTTTCAAGAAGTAGTAATTCTTCCCATCATGAAATAAACTGAACAAAAGACTAGCTATGCTAAACTAATATCTTCAGCTTTACATGCAAGTTTCTTCAATACCCAGTATCAGTTCATTTTTCACTAACTCACTTCATATTTTTAAACTTTCTTTTCCTCCTACACTGTATGTCACAACTTTACCTTGATTAATATTATGACCTTTCCTCAGAGGTCTGGATTGACTAAAAATCCTATGAAAAACTTGTGTTTATTTATCAGCCTGAAGTCACAAATCATGCAGCCTCTGAAGGTCATTCTTATTTTCTTTTTAAGAATTTCAAAATGAAAAAAAAAGAATTTCAAAATGACACATCTTTCTCTTTTCAAATATGTGGGTTAGAATATTTCTTTTGCAAACACAAATGTTGATCAGTTCAGTATGATACATTTAATAAAATAGATATTAATTTGGGGGAAGATCTAAAATGTTCTAAGAACAAGGATAAGGACATAAAGAAATCATGAAAAAATGTCTACAGGCATACAAAATTGAATATATGCACTACACTTTTGCTAGAGCATCTATATATCACACTAGATAGAACATGTTTCTTTTTAATAATTGTTTTTGAGGAAACATATTTGAAGAATTATCTAGAGAATGTGTGTGTATAGATAGGTTTGCATGCATTTATGGAAGACAATAATTGCTAAACATTCAAGGATGAAATGGCTTATCTGCCAGAAATCGATCTTGCCTCTACTAAAATACAATTTGGTCACTCTCTCTGTTGATCACATTTGTGTAATGTTGTATTTCAGTTATTTAGGAAAACCTCAAAAATTATTTTTTAAGTTTATTTATTATTTATTTTGAGATAGAGAGAGCAAGCAGGGGAGGGGCAGAGAGAAAGGGAGAGAGAGAATCTCAGTTAGGCTCCGTGCTGTTAGCATTTAGCTGGACATGTGGCTCAATCTCACAAACTATTGAGATCATGACCTGAGCTGAAGTCAAGAGTCTGACACTTAACTGACTAAGCCACCCAGACACACCCAAAAATTATTTTTGAGTAATAATTATATTAAATAGAATTTCCAGTTATATAAAACAAAGAGTCTATAATTGTAGTGTAGTAGTTATGATATAATTATATGGGGTACACACAAACTACTTTTGTCTTTATGAAAATCTACTTATGCTTCCTTTTTAAAGAATGCTTCATTGTTTTTCATTTACTATTTATTTAAACATTCTTTGACAGTATGTTGGATGGGAAGTATAAGAACATATATATTTACGTTCTTATAAAGGCATATCTTTATATATGCATATATAAATATACAAATATGTACATTTATGCAATATATACAACATAGATACCTTTATGTAATATATATAGAATATATACACATATAAGTGTATATATATTTATAAAGTCTAAATTTCTTATTTTTTATTTGTAAGATACACTCTTACATTTTTTATATACCAATGTTTTCTTATTTTGAAATACACTCTAACCATGTCTGTGAAACACGCAAGCACAATATATAATGGATAGAAGAGATGGATGAGATTCACTTTCCTCATCTATGAATGAAGCCTAGTACTCCTGGGTTTCCTGAAGCTGTGGAGATTCAAGGAAAAAGTTGTAAGCATGTGACTCATTTCTAAGACACCATGAGCCTACAAGGGGAAGACACTATGAATGTTACTGTTAGAGCTGGAAAATTATCATCTTTGGAGAGATTAACTGAAGAATATTAAATCTTGACTCATACCTACAGGAAAAGCTAAGAAAACAAAAAATATTTCAAGAGTTGATTCATATATGACCATACAAAAAAGGAAAGTGAAACTGGTAATAGCAACAAATATGTTAGCATGATAGTTCTTACAGACCGTACAGCAACATGATCTTTCACCATAAATTAAAACATCATGAAATTGGGCTACCTACTCAGCCTGTTAGGGAATGAAACTTTTACTAATGAAAAAAAAACTAAACATGAAAAATGTCCTTATCTAAGATGTATAAGTGATGTGAAATATTTGCTAACAATATTAAAGGTCATTGAAAAATCATGGACACAAAATGGTCAATTTAATGCAAATATTCATCCTCTTAAACTCACATTTTGAAAAATACTTATCTTGCTCACAAAATAGATGCTTTTCCAGGTGTCTGAGATACAAGGTGCATAGAGTGATTATAGGGTTATGTCAGGATGTGTGATAATAAGTAGATAAAGTTCCTTCTCCATTCTCAACTGTGCCATATGAAGAATCACAGACTGAAGACTTAATTGAATAATGCCATGAAAAAATTTATAGATGACATTGACAAGTCTTGTCTACAAATTGAGAATAAATTTGAGTAGAAAAATTGAAAGAAAGAAGACCAAGTAAGGCTTTAAAAGAGTGATTATAGGAATCTGAGCCGCACTGATAGTAGTGAGTATCAAAACTTGAGTTTGCACTGGGGAAATATAGCAGATGGAATAGAAGGGACTTAGTAGTTCATTGTAAGTTAAATGAGGGGTGTGAAGGCAATATTACTCAAATAAGACTCCAAGATTTGATTCTCTTTTTTGGTAATTTAATTTAATAGAAGGAAGAAATTTTTAGAGTGGAGAAATAATAAGTTTCAGTTGGTCTCTGTTGAGTTGTTATACATATGCAAATTATGAAATAAACTATGATTTCTTACATCAATTAAGAACACTAAGTAGAGAACAAAATGATACCTGCTTTTGTATTTTTAACATTTTTGGTAATTTCATTATTATTTTTTCTTTCTGATATCTACCTTTGGTCAGGATTTCATAACTACTATTTTGTCTTGTCTTTCTCCCCAGATTGTTGGGAAAACCTCCTAGCAATATAGAGACAACACTGTTTTCTGTTTTTGGTTTGTTTGTTTGTTTTATGGTTCAGCAATTATTTTCTCACAAATTTCTATATAATTTATCTGTATTTCAAACCTTAAATTTGGACTGACTGCTAAAATGGTTTCCACATCTACTCTCGTTGCATAAACTCTTTATTCTATAGGACCAGTGTTCATTATATTTCCATACCCCAGAGAGCATGACTCACTTTCAAAATGAAGCCTAACTGTTGCAGTATCAATATGAGGTCTTTTAACCTCTGCTTCAGGTATGAAATTACTGATATGTAGCATTTTAGTAACTTGTCAAAGGCAGACCTAGGACAACAGGTTTTCTGACAAACACGTTAACGTGCTTTCCATTGCATTATGCCTATTCTCAGGTCAAAGATTTTATTATGCTTGTAGTTTATTATATTTTTTCTTTGAAGTTGAATACTAATATTGTGAGACTCCCTGGTTATGCAAAATGACAACCTAATTATTATGAGCTCATATTTATTATTATTCTCATAGGAATGAGAAATATCACCTAATTTACTGTCCTAATGATCTATTCTAATAATTTCTCAAATCTTATGCCTGAAAAAGAAAGTATAGAAGAGATGGAATTTTCATCTTGTAATTTTCAATCTGTGATCATGCCTCATCAACTCATATTGTAAAAATATGAGTTTGAAAATGTTGAAAATAAAAACAAAATAAAACTCATTCAAGTCCCTCTACTTTTTTTTTAGCAAGGGAGGGGGATTATGGGAAGGGTCCTGAGTAGAAAAAGGCTTATTTAGTGCTGAATACTGACTCCCTCTAATACCTGGAATGACTAACTCAAAAAAAGCTCATATATATATCTATATCTATATATATATATCCTCTCCCAAAAATGCTGGAATGACCCATAAAGTTAAGTAATATTATAAATGATTCAATGAATAGCATCCATTACATTGTGAATTCCTGTATGCTTACATCAAGTTAATGTCCAGTAATTCAATTAAATAAATATAATTTCAAAGAAGAGATTCCTTTAATAATGTAACATTGCAGTTTCTGGGTAAAATACATGATAGTATTTATGGTCATTTACCCCACCCTCTACTAACGTCAGTGGATATTGCTTTATGAATTTTGCAGTAAGAAGCAAACATAAGCTCAGTGAAGCAGCTATCTCTCTACCGGTTGCAGATAATAAAATACTTTATATTAAGTAGTCATTTGTACTAGATTAAACTTGTCCTTCATAAAGTACTGGTGCTGTGTATTTCAAGCATTTGCTTCTACTCTTATGATATGCAAATATAATCATTATACCATTTTACTGAAATGTTCAGCATGTTTCAACACCATCTAAATTGGTGAAAATGAATTGTGATAGCATGCAATATTAATATGAAAAGCCAGAAAAATTGCTCACATAATACAACTTTCATATTAGAGGATTTAAAAACTTCAATTTTGCTGTTGCAAACCTCTTCTTAGTTGTTCACATAAGCAGAAAGATGAAGTACTAAGTGTCCTATCTCTTTTGAAAATAGTCCTTTCTAGGGATCAGAATAATACTGTTTGGCAAAACAATATTTGTAGATTCAAAGAACAAAATACTAATTTCAGTTAAATCTAACTCTAATGCTTTGCAGCTACTGAAATTTAGGGAAAGGCCATGATTCTCCCTGTGAATAATAAAATGAGAAGCTGAAAATCTATCTTGTGTATAGAACTATCCGTTTCCCTTTCAGTTTTATATGGTATACTGAGTTCTTAAAGAGAGAGAGAGAGAGAGAGAGAGAGAGAGAGAGAGAGAGAGAGAGAGAGAGGAGAATTGTAGGGACTTATCATTGGGAAAATACTGACAGAACTGAGTCATAGAGTAATGCTTTCGACCAAAGGTAGAATTCAAATTTATCTTTTGAATTTTATGAGCTTTTCAGAGAGAAAACCTATAATCATTTGTCCAAAGTGTCTATTTACTAGTTTTGCCCATGACATGCTCTAGCTGACCTAGTAAGCAAAATACAGAACCAGATGGTATAGGTCCTTAAGATTATCTGTAAATATATAAGCCACAAAATTCTAAAGGGCTGTATCATTCCTAGATGTTTTGAGAGCAGAATTTTTATTTGAGAACAAGAAACTATGTAATGGAGTGATTTTTTTTTAACTTCTCATACGAGGTCCTATGCTAATACATCTTCAGATATTTATATTACTAAATGGAAGAAACAAACATAACATCTTTTAGTTATTTGCTCTACTGAGAATTATGGAGGAGGCAAAACAATTTACTGGTTTTATTTCCTATGACTAGTTTGTTCCTACAAGTAGCTGAAGGCCAGCGGACCCACATTAAACAGTTGTTAAGAGAGAAGACATTATACTATCAGCCACTTCTAAAAGCAAGACCCTCCTTTCTAGTTATGATGAAAGAGGAGGCGTCTCTGCTAGGTATGCGGCTTTCAGATGAAAGGAAGATGCTACCACCACAACGTGTTGTACAGGAAAACACCTGGGCATAGAGAGGGTGCGGGCAAAGGGTAGAAGAATCAGCATGAAAATTTTTGCCACTTCAAGAATCCTCATTTGTACTATCCCCATCTACAAAATGGGTATAATTAAACATATATGAAGTAAATATGAGGATTATAAATATGTGATATCTATGTAAAGCGTCAAAACATAGACATATTCAATAAATTGAAGTTTTACTATTATCAGAAAGATTCTTAGTATATTTAATTGTTCCTTCTTACATTAAAACAAATCACCTGGCATATTCCATGAGATTTTTATATTTCATATTATGGAAATATCCAAAGTATGTGATCCTTATGAAATAAAATAAAACAAAACAAACTCTACTTCATTGGTTTTCATTTTTATAGAGCATCATTATCCTCATAAATCTTGTTCCTTATTCTTAAATGTCATGATCAGGTCAAAAGAAGGATAGTCTTTGCAGAAAATGTTGGACTGAAATCTAGGCATTCTCACTCTGAAAGTTTAGTTAATCCAAGTCATTTTTTTTTCATCTATAAAATAATTCAGGCTGGCTGTGAGGATTACATAAAATAGTTTATAATGCTAAATAGTACATAGAGCATCATCAATCTCTATATATTAATGTTAATAAAGAAGGTAGAACTCTCTCTCTCAGAGAGTGATTTTTTGTTACCAGTTTATTATAAAAGGATATAATAAAGGATACAGATGAACATCCAGATGGGAGATGTATAGTGCAAGGTATGGGGAAAGGGTGTGGTACTTTCATGCCCAGTCCAGGTGCACCACTCTCCCAGCATCTCCAGCACCAAGCTCTCTGAACCCAGTACTTTTGGGTATTGGTAGTGGCTTCATGAGATAGGCATAAATAATTGTCATCGGCCACAGGCAATCAGTTTGACTTCCAGCTCCAATCCCCTCCGGGGAGGTGGGGGTAAGGAATGAAGGGAGGTAGGACTGAAAGTTCCAACCCTCTACTGACAAGGCTGATTCTCCTGACAACCCACCCACATCCCTATATTGTTCTTTTTAAAAGGTTTTTTTTTTTAAAGTTTTAATTGGAAGTATAGTTTACTTGCATGCAATATTTGTTTCAGGTATACAAAACAGTGATTTAAAATTCTATGTATTATGAAATGTTTATCCCCAATGTAGTTATTGTCACTATACAAAGTTATTACAATATTAATGACTATATTTTCCATGCTGTACTTTTTATCCAAGTGACTTATTTCATAACTGGAAGCTTATTTTCTTTATGCTGGGCTCTTCCTCTACCTTCAAGTTTAATCCCCTGCTTGGATTACACTAAGTTGCACTCTATACTCACTTCCCCCAAGTGATTCCATCCAGAATTTTCCATTATCAACTAAGTGTTGATGGCTCTCCAGACCTCCAGCCTGAACTGCTGCTTTGTAGTTTCCATTTTATCAAATTCATACTACTTCTGTTTTGGTTACATTATTTATCATCTTTCCCTCTAATGTTGATTACTCCCCTGATAAATCCCATGATCTTATCCACCTTACTTTGGTGTATACTTTTTACTATTTTAATTATTTTGGTGTACTCACTTAGTATTTTCTCATATAGCACATGTTCTCCGTCAATAGGTAGAGTCAATTTTATGTAATAAATAATTATCGAGCTATTTCTATTTCTCTACCTAATACTCCAACTTGAGGTTCTATTATCCCTTAACCAAAATGGCTTATTTGGGTGCCTACCTTTTAGCATCTTTGCCTGCAATCTACATATGCTGCACAGCCATCAGAATGAGTAAAATATGGAATCTGACCATATAACTCTCATCTTAAAATTTGAAACTGAATTTCCATCAAAGCCAAATCAAAAATTTCATGTACTGTCCAGGGATAATCAAGGCTTTCAATGACTCACACTTCTGCTGTCTGTGTTCATTTGCCACTCATTTTACCTGCTCAGGTTGATTTGCAAAACCCACTGTTCTAGTGTTTTACCTTAGCAATATGCATTTTTTGCCTTCATTATGTTCTGTCTTCTTGAAATTATTTCTTGTACGTGCCTCACTTGATTAATCTACATATCTTATGTAATTCAGATTAGACTAGCTAATAGTTTTATCACATGCCTTCAAAAAGATGCCTGACACTATGCTAAAGAGAAGGAAGAAAGGGAGACATTAATATCTATGTATATGTCTTATATTTTCATTAGAATATATTCATACTAATCATAAGACAATACTAATTAGAAATAATATATTGAGTACTTCATATATGTATGTGTGTACTTCATATATGTATGTACATATAATGATCAGCATTTTATATGTATTATATCAGTTCATCTCTATATAGATTATGACAGTCATATACCTCTACTATCCACTAAAGCCATCCTTAGTATGGTTTTGTGATAAAAGACATCGCTTTGTCCATAATAGTTCTTTAGGCGGTGAAATTGATATTTATAAGGTTTAGGTCACTTGTAAGACATCACACCATTAAGGGGTGGGCCTTGGACTTGAACCCTGGTATCCGTAACCTGGAAGACCTATCTACACCCTTAGCACACTAGGCAGTACACCCATCTCATAATATTATTTCCAAGACTTTACTTCACTACACTGTTATATTATCTCTCAATGAAATAATTATGTATATCTATCAATATAGCAATTTGTCCACTCATGTATCTGTTTGTCTATACGTATATATGAGTGATTTATTGATTTATGATTTTTCCTGATAACTGCTTAAATAAAGGCTTGACATATGCAGAAATGAATACCAGACATTAAATAGTAACCTTTAGGAATATATAGTAATTTACTCTCTCCCCTCATTCAAATTCAAATGTTCATAAAAACAGAGGAAAAAAAGATACATGCTTTTAAATGCAGTAGAAACTAAACTAATAGTCTAGAATATGCCAAAACATTCATAAAATCAGCATGACTCTCTGAGAGCTTTCCATCTTCAGCGCAACCACAATAATCGCAAGTCAACATTCTTGAGGTCTAAATAACACATTTCCCCCCTATTATCCTGAAAACTGAGGCATAGACATATGATTTATGGATGATGAATAATTTTAATCCTGTAAGGTGTCTTGTGACAGAATAATGAGAGAAGCAGATAAAACTGTAGTGAAGTGATTGCATATGGAAGTGGCCTGCAGAGAGAAGCATACTCCAGCAAAAGGGCAACAACTGGCATGGGGACCAAATTGCAGTATACTGAAGCTAAAGATGGTCTAAGTATGGCTGCTCTTACCTCACCAAGGTTCTCTGTACACCTAAGCACTTCAGGAAATATGAGAGAAAACTTTTTTGAGTCATAGGAATGTGACTGAATTTAGTTTTAGATACCAATTCTATGAAAAGTAAACAAAAGGTGACAGAATTTACCTTGAAGACAGTATGTTTTAAACCTGTATCAAACAGAATAATTAACAGGCATTTTTCAGGTGTTCTCCAGATTGCAGAATCAGGTTTTGATCAGCTGTTATACAAATATGAAAGCTCTCCTTTTGCAAATGTAAGTTACTACTTATGAAATTTGGATCTTTCACACAGGAAGAGGTGGAAGAGTGCCACCCTCTATGTCTTCCCTACTTTGGTATTTTAGCAGCTGCTGTGAGCACTTTAACCCTTCACAAATATCCAGTTCTCTTTCCTCCCTGGCACAAGGAAGAATAATGCTTTCTTGCTCCTATAAAGTTAGGTGTGGACATTAGACTTACTTCATCCAGTCAATGTGAGTAAAGTGTCATGAATCACTTTCGGGCAGAAACATTTAATGACCAGGCTGAGATCCTCCTGTGTTTCTCCAACCCAGTGGCTAGAATGGAAATAAGGGTTGTGTTCGAGGAACACTGCTTAGCCTTCACACAACTAATACATTCCCAAGAGTTATCTAAACCCATAATGGACTTAATGGGAGTAAGGAATAAATTTTTGTTTCTTCAAGCTCTCAAGGCTGTAGATGGTTACTGTATTTTTTCTTACTATTTAGCCTAATCCATCTGATCCATGGGTCAAACAATTTTGTGAAAGTTGCTTTGTTGTAGGTGGAGTTCTTTCCAACGCCATTCAAATAATCCATTTGCCTTCAGAAGCTGTTTGGACACTGTCATTTCCAGAATTAAATAGGTAAAGGTAAAAAGTCTGTAGATGGTGATGGTATTCGGTACTGTGGGCTTTAAAGTCATAGAAGAAAAATGAAGTACTGAAGGGCAATTTGATCAGTAAATGCAGAATGTTGCTCATTAGGAAAAGGAAGAAATTGACCAACTGCTTCAGATTACCAAAAATATCTGCCCCTGTGCTCAGTGGAATACACAAGAACAAGAAGGAAAATGAATAGCATCACAGGGATTTTACCCAAGGAATTCAAGCACCAAGCTACTTTCTATTTAATATATGAGAGTTAACTACAACAAATGCTCTATTTAAATGTTTATAGGAGATAGCTGTATTCATAATTTAATTAAATAAAATGAAAAGGCAAAGCAAAAGAAAAAAGAAAAAAAAGAAAGGATTGATCAATGCAGAAGATTTTCAAGGAAGAGTCTAACATAAAAAATAATAACTAATATTTTTATGTGTTTCATTAATATTCTAGTCAGTGATAGAGGTGCTGACGATTGAGCAACACCAGATCTCTTTCTCTTATGAAACACTTTTGGAGGGGGAGGGCAGGAAAAGTGTGAACTTGTTTCATCATGAATGTGGAAAGAGGTAAAACAATGAAATAAAAAGGTAAAAAGAAATGAACCAGATAAATACAGATAATATCAACTACAAGGAAGAAATAAAACCATTAATAGGAGAAAATGGGGAAGGATTGGATTTATTAGTGATTTAGACTGAGTGGATTGGGAAGACCTCTTTTAAGGAAGAGAAAGTTAACTGAGATTTGAATGATGTAAAGAACTCAGTATACTGAGTTTTTCTCTCTATGGTTAGGTGAGGTTGGTTTCATCTGAGGTATAAGAAATAGATTTTATTAACTGTGTTAATAAAAAAGAAACACTGTGTGTGGTGCTCTATAAGTACAGTATTATGAAATCAATTGCATGGACTTGTGGAAGGAGTGGGAGTCCATTTGGTATCACCTGCACTTCTGGTTCTTCAAACTAACTCGATATTCCTCCTCTCCATGTCATATCTGTACCTAAGATACCTATGAATTGTGTCATCTGCATGCTATTCAATAACCATCCATCTATAAACAAAAGAGGCTAAATTTAGTAATTTGTATTTTATTTTTACATACAGAGAACCACAAGAGAGTTTTAAACTAGGGAGTAACAAATGAATCTATATCTTAATGGGACTACTCATTATTTTGTGATAAATGGGTTACTACTAGAAGGTAAAAGTTGTAGCAGGGTGACTAGTTTGGAGGCTGTTGTAAAGATGACACACAATCAAGTTCATAAAGCCTTTAAGAAAATAAGAAATAACTAATGATTCCACGCCCAACTAAGTTGTTATTGAGATAAAGATACCAGAAGATGTACGAAGATAAAATGTTTAAGTTAAATGGAATTTAGAAGTCTTAAATAAAAGGTCTACTGTAAAAATAAAGCTTTAAATTAAAACAAAACCAGGAGTAATGGATATAAAATAAGGGAAGAAAAACCACAGATAAATCAGGTAAAATACAAATAGCTGAATTTGCATCTTTTCAATTATATCTGTAGAAAAACTAGCAGTACCAGGGAACTCTACTGTACTACTTAAAGAAGACTGGGAAAGTTCAAAGCTAAACATTTGTGAGTAACTTCTGGTAAAATTCATCATCCTGTATCAAGACACAAGGAGCCACTGACTCTAGATTTCATCATGAAGAGAGACAGCAATATATCTGGTGCCTGCACCTTTACAGAAACCAACAGAATCAATTCCATACGCTTCCAATCTGGTTAAATCTGAGTCACTACCCACTGTCAATGCATTAATGATCATAGATCACCCAGACATATGCCCTATAGTCCTCAGACTCTTGACATGTCAACATAGCATGTCTAAACACTTCCAGAATGTTCTCCTGAGATCTTCTTCCCTCTGATAAGAAAAACTCCATTTTCTCAATTTCTTAGCCTTTTACCTTTCCCTCTATACATTAAATCAGTTGTTCTCAATCCTGGATGCACATTGTAATCATGAGAAAAAAAATACAAGAACAGCAGCAAAAAAAAAAAAAAGGAAGTAAACAAATAATCAAAAATCTATCTCTGCTCTGCATACAGATCAGTTTTAAATCAGAAACTCTAGGAGTGGGAACTTAGTATTATTTCTTAAAGCTCCTCAGTCAAATATAATGTGCTTCTAGGAAAAAAAAGCTTTAAAAGAAAACTTAATTTTCTTCAGAGAACAAGTTTTCACAATAGCCTTAATTTGAGGCACTTTTAAATACCAAATATGTCAGAGACAGGTAGGTGGCTGAGTAACTGTTCTCATGGCTCATTATCAATGCTTCCAGACATTACTTTGGTTTTTTGAGGTGCAAATTGTCCCAATGTGTCTCAAACTTTAATGTGAATCATATGGAGTTCTTGTTTTTTTTTTTTCTTTCAGATTTTTATTTAAATTCTTCATAGTTACCATATAGTAGAATACTGGTTTCAGGAGTAGAATTTAGTGACTCATCACTTAACATATAACACCCAGTCCTCATCACAAGTGCCCTCCTTAATGCCCATCACCCATTTAGCTCTTCTCCTGCTGACTTCCCCCTCACCAACCATCAGCTTGTTCTCTTTAGAGTCTCTTATGGTTTGCCTCCCTCTCTTTTTTTTCCTTTCCCTTTGTTCATGTTTCATTTCTAAATTGCACATATAAGTGAAATCATATGTATTTGTCTTTCTCTGATTTATGTCACTTAGTATAATATACTCTAGCTCCATCAACATTGTTGCAAATGGCAAGATTTCATTCTTTTTGATGGTTGAGTAAAATTCCACAATGCATATGTGTACGTATGTATGTATGTATGTACACACACACACACACACACACACACACACACATACTTTATTCATTCATCAGTCGATGGGCATTTGGGCTTTCCATAATTTGGCAATTGTGAATAGTGCTGCTTTAAACATCAGGGAACACGTATCCCTTTGAATCAGGACTTCTGTATCCTTTGGGTAAATATCTAGTAGTGCAATTGCTGGGTCATAGGGTAGTTCTATCTTTAACTTTCTGAGGTGCCTCAATACTGTTTTGGACAGTGGTTGCATCAGCTTGCATTCCCACCAACAGGGTAAGAGAGGTTCTTGTTAAAATGCAATGCAGAGTCTGATTCAGTAAATCTGAAATAGGACCCGAGATATTGCATTTCTAAAAATTTTCAGGGCATCCAGTGCTGCTGATCCATGGAATATATCATCCTCTCTTCCACTGACTCACCTTCTCCCTCTGCCATTCTTTTCTTAGGAGATTTTAGCTTCTGGATCACAGACTTTCTTTCCTCCCATCTTATTTAATCAGTCCCAAAGATATCAATATCTATATAGATGAAATAATCTCAACCTGGACTCTTAATGTCTTTATCACATTATATTCATTGATCTTTTACTCCTCTTCACCACAATACTAGTGCCTTATTCACAATAAATAAGACTACTTGTTATATTTTCATTTTAAATATCTGCCCCATGGGGCACCTGGGTGGCTCAGTAGGTTTAGCATCTACCTCTTGATTTCTGCTCTGGTCATGATCTCATGGTCCTGAGATAGAGCTACATGTCAGGCTCTACCCTGGGTGTGGAGTCTGGTTAAGATTCCCTTTCCCCCTCTTCCTCTGCCCCTCCCCTGCTTGTAGGCCCATGTGCATGCTCTCTCATAAATAAATAAATAAATAAATAAATAAATAAATATCTGCCCCCTCATCTTTTTTCCTTCTGCTACATCATCCTATAATCCTATATTTTTAGAGATCTCATGATTTTGTTTTTTTAAGCTTATTTATTTTGAGAGAGAAAAGAGAGAAAGAAAAAGGAGGGAGGGGCAGAGAGAGAGAATCCCAAGCAGGCTCCATGCTGCCAGAGCAGAGCCCCACACAGGGCTCGGTCTCGGGAACCATGGTATCATGACCTAAGCTGAAACCAAGAGTCAGATGCTTAAATGACTGAGTCACCCAGGCACACCTAGATCTCCTGGTTATAAATGTTCATTGTCATAATTCCTTGAATTCATCAAGACCCTGAGCAGGACTCCCACTGCTTCCTCAGAAGTATCCCTTAGATCTTCACCCCCACCTTATCAATCCTGGTGGAGAGAAGAGGCAGAAGAGAGGACTATTATGTCTAGGATCTACAATGAGTAGTCAGCCCACTAACCACTGAGTAGCTTTTCTGTTCCTCTTCCACTGACCAGGATACTAACTTCAAAACTGCATATGCCAAGTAAGGGAATAATCTTCTCTCTTTGGAGACTGGGATAGGTTTGTATTTCTGAAACAAAACAAAATAAAACAAAACAAAACAAATGCAGAGAAAGAGAGGGGATGTTTGTATCTATTTTCATTATGATGGGATTGAGTAGTGTATTACTTAAATGTCCAACTGTCTTTCGTACAATCCTGCTTCTGTTATGAAGCTATTGTCAAATTTTTATATACTGTGTGTGTTTACCACTTACTGTATTCTCATGAATGTTTTATCCAACATTTGGGAAAGAAGCATGTTAGTGCTAGCAAGACATGATTTTAAGGTAGAAGTTAAACAATAATTTAGTATATTTTAGGGAATAAGTGATTAGTGCACATTTAAGTGCACAATAATAGTGAGCATATTTTCTTCACCAGGATCTAATCCACAAATGACTTATATGTGTCTTAGTACGTTTTTTTTTTCTCACTGTGTTCTATTACTTTGTATTTATAAATGTATAATAAATTGCTGTGGTGATTTGGAACATTAAAAGCAATTGCTTAATGTATCTCAAAGCCCCTCTCTAAAATTAAAATCAGGACACAATTTACTTAGGTTATTTTCATTTTCTGCTTAGTTTCACCTTTACTCATTTTTATTTATTAGTCTTGTTTTTTTCTACCTAGCCATTTTATTTTTTGCTTGCAACCTCAAAAAAAATAAATAAAAAAAGTAAAAGCAAATTTGAAAAAAAATAATAACATTGCTTATACCATGCCTTATGCCTAACATACTTAAAATAATTTACCCCACTACAAATATCTCTAGGAGAAAAATATCCACCTGCATTTCAGTTTTAAAGAATTTGAAAGATAAGCTTTCACATGAGGCTGAATTGTACTTTTAAAGACATCTCATACTTGAACTGGGACAGATATTAAAATGTCAGGAAAGCAAAAGAAGAATATTTTGACAAGTAAAACCTTAAATAAATAAAGCACAGAATAATATATGTACAACAATATATCTAGTAGAAAAATAGGTAGTTCAAACTTAGTCCAGGGTAACTTGGCCTATGCAACATAACTAGAGAGACATCACATGCTTGAAGAACCCATTCATGCATTTTCTTCTGTCACCGTGTTTCCAGTCCTTGATTCATTCCTGCGCTTCTGTCTTATTTACTTCGTTTATATATATGGTTTTATTAGAGCTACATGTACCATTCAATTAACTCATTCTCCTAGCTCCCTGGTTGCTTGCTATGGTTCCTGGATTTTAAATTGTCTCCTTACTCTCGGCATGCAATTTCTTTTGCTCTTTGGACTCCAAAATGCATTCTTTGACACAGTTACAAGATCACTTATGAAACAATGGTCCTTCTAACTGAGATTGATATGTTGCCTAGTTATAGCATCCAGAAGCAGTAGAATGGATATGTGTGTGTGTATAATTATATAATACATAATAATATATAAAATGTAATAAAATAAATATGCATATATACGCACATACATATACATACATACCTTGGAATGTATGAGAAACCCATGAGAAAAAAATTAATTATTAAGACACTTAAAGTATGTTGTAATAAAATAGACCTGTGGTATTATAACAAGAATAAGCAAAAACAATACAAACAAAATAGAGAGCTTGAAAACAGACCTATACATATATAGGAACTTAATATTTAATGAAAGTGGTCCCACAAAGCAATAGAGAAAACTTACATACAATAGATGGTATTAAGCACATTGGCTCACTATATGGAGGGAAATTAAGTTCCTACCCAACAGGTCATAATCAGATAAAATAAAAGTAACATAAAAATCTAAATATAAAATTATAAAGTTAAATCTATAAATTTTAATTAATATAAAATTACAAAGTTAATCAAAAATTATTAAAGTATTCATTTCACATAGAACAGAGAATAATTTCTAAAATCATGTGAATCTGATTATATCAGTATTAAGAATATCTTAACCAACAAAGGACACTGCTGATAGAATACTGATTGTGATAGAACATTTCTGAATTAACAATATATTAATATGAAAGTATAAATTATAGGACCAATTTCAATGTAAAACAAGCAAAAATAAGAATGGAAAAGCCCTAAAGCCTATTAGAATATGATATGATGTTAAAATTATTGGTAATCAAAGATGAGGATAAAAGTAAACTATCGGGAGAGCATTAAATTAACCAGTGTAAACACTGTTTAAGTACTGAGATGTATGCTTAGCTCAGCTTTTCTCATACAAGGTTAAAAAAAATCACTTAGAAAAGTGAACACGTATTGAATGTTGATGTGAACACATACTGAATGTGAACACATACTGAATGTTGATAAACATCCTTCTCTATCAGGATCTATTTTATATTTTTCTATGTGTATATTTGGGCCTTCTATTATACACAGGACTGTATTGAATATGTAATTGGGATTTATTTATTTTAAAATCATTGATAAGGCATTCTTTAAGAATGATTGGTAAGAACTTCTTTAAACATTGATTTTTTGAGATCGGTATTCCATAGTACTTATTTCCCTGAAGAGAAGTAGAAATGCACAAATCATTTTTCCACTAGCTTTATGACATCCTATTAAACCTGTCAAGACACAGTTACCTTTCTTCCGAGCAATTTTTGACACAAGAGGGAGGAAGTATGGTTGGTTTGATGTTATTCCACAAAAAAACTGTATTTATGGATACTGATGGTCAGTAAATAAGAGGAAGCTAAAATACGGTTTTTATTTCTTCTAACTGTGGTAAATATTAACAGGAAAATAATTTAATTTTGCAATGAAAGTCATGGCCAAATGTAATCATTTTAGTAAAAAAAAAAACAAATTTTATTTTCACAGAATTGCTTTGGGAAGGTTTACACCATGGTAAGCAAAATGCCTAAGATTGTGGGAGGTAATGTCCACCCAAAAGGGTGGTTTTCCATTTTTAATTCAGTTTTGATTTTGAAATAGTTTCAATTTTAAACAACTAGTGGAAGTATTGTATTCTTTGTCTCCTTTGTGCTAGATATAATTAATTTATATAAAGTACCTCATCTAATCTCAAGTAATCCTTAAAATAATATTATTACTATCATCCCCATTATACAGAAGAAGACTATAATAATATATTAAGGTAAATTGTTTCATTCCAAAATCTATTTAATTATTTTCTATTTTTAATATATATTTTATTTAAGGAACAAAATGCTATTCTGCTATTAAAATATAAAATTATTTCCCTGACATTGTCATCTAGAAGCATAAGGAGAATAAAGAAAGGTGGAAGGAGATAAATAAAAATTTGTATCTAAATGCTCTTAAGTAACTATCCTGTCTAGATCTAACTAGAGGATACACTGCAACTTTTAATATATTCCTAAAATATTCATTCTTACTATATTTTTCTATTAATAGTTATTCTCCAATGCCACTTGCTTTTTCTTTGAGCAGATTTCTGCTAATTAATACCATTAGATGACATATTGGTCATCAAATCTTTACAAGAAATCTCAGAAAACACGGCTGATCAAAACAAAGCCAACTTTAATAGAACTATTACACTCAGGAAGGCCACTGCTTTGGCAAAATGTTAGCAGTCTCTCAGACAGGAAAGGAAGAGGAGGATATATTTAGTATTGTAGGGTCTTTGCTGGATAGTCTTAGGGTAGAGACCAAGTCTAGGATCTAACTGGGCTTGGGTAATATATATGACTTAACAGCTTTGGCTCAGTAGACACAATAAGGTTAGAGTCTTGAAACAAGTGTCAAGGAGAAAATTTGATGAATTAGTCTTTTTTCTTAACTTTTTAAAATTTATTTTGGAGAAAGAGAGAGAGAGAGACAAAGCATAGCGGGGGGCAGAGAGAAAGAGAGACACAGAATCTGAAGCTGGCTCCAGATTCTGAGCTGTCAGCACAGAGCTTGACAAGGAGCTCAAACCCACGAACTGTGAGATCATGACCTGAGCCAAAATTGGAGGATTAATGGACTAAGCTACCCAGGCACCCCGATGATGAGTTAGTCTCAATAAGTAATCTATATTAGTTGCTTTTCAGTCTTATTTTACAGAAACAAGTAACTACCTTATTTTTACTTGAAATTAGTACTGTTAATCATAGAGAAAGAAAGTATACTTGGTCCCAGTATTGATCAACAAAGAAAATTAGGTTGATTTCAGTTCTCATACACTACTGAGTCATTTTTTTATTCCATAATTTGAAATTATTAAAAGTGCACCGACTTATTATTTATTGGACTTGTAATCAATGAGGGGAAATATATATAAAATTATTTTTGAGTCGGGCTTCATAATCTAAATTTTCTTATTCTCTTTTCTTACTCTTTACCCTTGAATACATCATTTAAAATATTTAATCAATAAAATCTTTAAATTTTTTCAGGAGTAAAATTATAGTGACAATAATTTGCTTGCATATTTCACAAGGATTAAGGGAATACTAATACAATAAAGTACTGAGTTTAGAGCATGGCATGGAGTATTTACCCATTCATTCAACAAAATTTGAAAATGTACTAAATAATAGACATTAGTGGACACACAATAAAGACACAATCATTAATTCACTGTGATTCCTAAAAAGTTTTGAATGCAGATAAAAATGCTTACTTTATGAGTACTTTAAACTATGCCATGTCTATTTTAATAAAAAGGCCACACAAATCAAAGGAGCCTTGTACAATTGTGCTTCCTAATATGCTATTCTAATACAAAAGTTGAGCTATTGTTTTCCTAAGGAGATTTTTAAAAATAAATTACAAACAGGGAAGAATGAAGTGTATTTTATAAAACAATTTTTATTTTATTGTCTTAAAATCAGTTTTTGCTACTTTGAAGATATCTCCTGGAAATCACTCTACAATGCCATAAATGGAAAAAGTTGTAAATAAGTATAATTAAATGATTAAGCTGGTCATATAGCTATATAAATGGAGTTCACTTTCCACCAGGAGAGCAGGAAATTGGAGTCCTTTCCAAAGAGCTTGAACTTCTAACATAGGTTGTGATATGGATTGTCTGTTCAAACCTATAAATAATTGGGAAGTGGAGACTAACAAAAGAAATTGACAAAACAGAGTAGGTAATGCATGATCACTACTTAATGTTATGTCTTATAAAAAGTAAAAGCAGAGGGGTGCCTAGGTGGCTCAGTAGTCATGATCTCGCCAGCTTGGGCTCAGGTCATGATCTCACTATTCATGAGTTCGAGCCCCACGTCAGGGTCTGTGCTGACAGCTCAGACCCTAGAGCCTGCTTGAGATTCTCTGTCTCGCTCTCTCTCTGCCCCTCCCCCACTCACACTTTGTCTCTCTCTCTCTCCGTCTCCCTCTCCGTCTCCCTCTCTCTCTCTGTCTCTCTCTCTCTCAAAAACAAACTTTAAAAATTAAAAATAAAATTGGGGTGCCTGGGTGGCTCAGTTGGTTAAGCGTCCAACTTCAGCCCAGGTCACGATCCCGAGGTTTGTGAGTTTGAGCCCCGCGTCAGGCTCTGTGCTGACAGCTCAGATCCTGGAGCCTGCTTTGGATTCTGTGTCTCTCTATCTCTCTGCCCCTTCCCAACTGATGCTCTGGCTCTGTCTCTCTCTGTCTCTCAATAATAAATAAATGTTAAAAAAATAAAAAAAGAAAAAGAAAAGAAAATAAAAAAGTAAAAGCAGTTATGGGGTACCTGGGTGGCTCAATCGGTTAAGCATCTGACTTTTGATCTCAGGTTAGCTCTTGATCTCAGGGTCATGAGTTCAAGTCCCATGATGGGTGTGAATCCTACTTAAAAAAGTAAAAGCAGCTTTGGTGAAAAGTTGAATTGATGACTGCCTCCTGGCTTTCATAACCTTTCACTAACTGACTTCACACACACACACACACACACACACACACTAAATTCAATCTTGTAAGAAGAAAGGAGTTTCTATGATCTTTGGCTAAGATTTTCCCTAAATCCTGAACTGGTGAAACATTTGCTTTTTCAGAATCATGTCCATAATCCTAAATGTAATATTGCAAGCAAAGGGGACCTCATGGGCCATCTGTGCATGAAGATATACAAGCACTTATGACTGAATTAGATGTTCCTTTTATATGTCACATTCAGAAAAGTTACAAATCATTTGCAGACGGATGGTTTTTTAAATTGGTATTTCTTTTTTTAATGTTTATTTATTTTTGAGAGAGAGAGAGAGAGAGAGAGAGAGAGAGAGAGAGAGAGTAAGTGGGGGAGGGGCAGAAAAAAGAGGTGGGGGTATTACAGATGATCCCATTTCTGGGATTTCTGGGGTTAGAATTTCTGATGTTTACTGACAGCTGTTAAGCCTCTTTCCTCCTTCTGCCCCACATCTGAGAAAGGTTACAAGCAAGACTGGGTGCTCCCTCCTTTGACACAGGTAGGAAGTTCAAATCATGCAAGCCCCTTCCCAGATACAGAAACCCTCATCCTGGCCCCATCTGTTAACAATGAGAAAAACTCCAAGTCAGTCTCCTTTCCTTACTCTCTCAAGTCACTTTTGGGTCAGCTTGGGAGGCCTGCCCTTCTCTCCCCAGAAAAGCCTTAACATTTAAGCAAGAAAACATTTCATCCCCACGTTGTTTGTGTGGCTCCATCAGTCTCTACATCTGAATCAGATTTTGGTAGAAGCCATCTTGCATCTGCTGGTTGTCTATGATAGCTTTGTAATTTAAAGCATGAGAATACCTGGTGAGATTATAAAGTATTGATTCCTATACCTGAATCAAGTTTGTGAATCAGATAGTCTGGTGAGACATAGAGAAGTCAACAATTTTTTACAAGCTCTGCTAAGTATAGCAGGTTTTGAGAAACATTATGTAAAACTTTTCCTTACACTAACTCATTTACCTTCCATCTAAAATGTGTGATTACCTTATGAGTTATTTTGCCACTCTTTTCTGTGGATTCAACTTTCCTATGTTCACTGTCAACAAGACTCTTAGCACAATATCCTCAATTGACTTTTATCTTAGAAATAATGAAACAAAACTTGAGTTATTGTAAAAATAATATCATGGTTTCTTATATCAAGTTTTACTAGAAATTGACAGATTTCTGGTTTTTAGCCAGAGTTAGACATGGATCCCCGCAAGCCACCTGAATTTTCCATCACATCTAATACTTTGCCGCATATAGTTTCCAAGGGCCAGTTATTGGACAGGCATCTATCTGACAATCAGCAACACCAGAAGGGGTGTTAAAATACACACTCTGAGACTATTCCACTGATAAGTCTGGGGAGGGTCCACAAAAAATTATTTTTATGAAGCACCCCTTTAAGATTCCTTAACGCAGTCAGTCAAGTATAGAAGTACTAGTATTGGTTATATTCCAGAGCCTTGGGACATTTTAGAGCTGGAAGCTATCATTTATTGTGCCAAGTTTTCTCTTCTACTGGTGTAGCCCAGAATGCCAGCTGATGAAAAAGTGCTGCTGTTCCAAAGAGCCTGAGGGGACAGTGCTCAGGAGACCCCTGCTAGGAGCTGGATGCAGTTCTCTCAACTTATACCTTTCAGCTAACAGGTGGCACCCTACTGAAAGCTGTTGTCCTGAGGCTTTTTGGATTGTAGTTGAGTATGAATTGTGATCCATCACTCTGGAGAATCCTAATTTAAGACTATTAGCTATGCACCTGGTCCTGGAAGTTGGTAAAAGAAGGAACACTGTGCCAGAGGAAACTTGACACAATATAAAATTTCCCCAAATTCTGCTTATACTAACATTTCTAATTCTAGAATCGTCAACATTTAAGTAAGTTCTGTTGTATGTGAGAATGTGATAACGCCACTCAACACAGTTCTACTTATGTCATTCAGTGGGAAAAAACATTCAATAATCTAACAGATTTTTTTTTACAAAACAATGTTGAAAGTATAAACATATTTAGATAGGACAGTGAGTATAGAAGAATATTTTTTAATGTTGTATTTATTTTTGAGAGAGAGAGAGACAGCATGAGCAAGGGAGGTTCAGAGAGAGAGGGGGACACAGAATCTGAAGACAGGCTCCAGGCTCTGAGCTAGAGATCAGCACAGAGCCTGACGTGGGGCTTGAACCCACAACCGTGAGATCATGACTTTAGCCAAAGCCGGGCGCTCAACCGACTGAGCCACCCAGGCACCCGGAAGAATATTTGAACTTCTAAAAACAATACATATGATTATCTACATAATACAACCAAAATTAAGACTTCAACAATATTCCCCTTTAGGGGCACCTGGGTGGCTCAGTCAGTTAAGCATCTGACCTCGCCTCAGGTCATGATTTCACAGCTCATGAGTTTGAGCCCTGCATCAGGCTCTGTGCTGACAGCTCAGAGCCTGGAGCCAGCTTCAGACTCAGTGTCTCCCTCTCTCTCTTCCTTTCCCCAACCTGCACTCTGTCTCTCATTTATTTAATGAATAAACATTAATGTTTTTAAAGTTCAAAAATATTCCCCTTTAATCGACATAAAAATGTCTTCCTTTTGTGCATTTTCAGTAAGAAAAAAGAAATTTAACACTAATGCAAGCATTAAATTTTAAATGTAGCTTAAAAATACAATCAGCAAACTACATAAGAGAGCAGATAATCAATACAGTAAACATTTGCAATGTTTTTAATCTAGCTGTAATTATAAATTGAAGAACACTAAATGATTTTAGCATTTTCCATCTGAAAATATTCACTAGTGGTGCTAATTATTTAACAGCATGATTAATGACATGTCTTGTGTAATTATTTATAAATTAGGCACCATGTTTTTAAACCTCTAATAATTAGTGAGGTAAAACTTTTATCAACACATAAAGTTTACTTCCATTTTAAGAAAGGCCCATAGAATATACATAAATAAACAGTTTATCTAGTCCAACCAAGGAAATGATCTCAGAGAGACAAGTAAGAATGTATTTTCCATTCAAAACTCCACTATATATGTTTTATACATATATGTGTAACTATATATTTTTATATAATATCATATATGTAACACAAAATGAAATAATGCATTTTATATGTTCACAGAAATTCCATTAAAAGAAAGTGCAAGAACCAGCAACTTAGAGAAGAATAAATGTTAAAAAAGCAAAATTAAAAAAAATTAAACTATGTAAACTTATAAAAGAAGAACATTTAGAACATGCATCACAAAAGAGGAACTCCACATACAGAATCTGAATCTTTTTAAATTGTCACGAAGCCTGCCTAAATCTTTGCTCTAGAGAGACACATCATCCTTAGAGACATCATCTTTACTACACTGTGCAGTAAGCATGTCTGCCTTTGCTCTGAAAAAAAAAGACATTATCCCATATTCCAAAGCTGTAGGCAAACTGTCCTTTGTTCCTGAAATAGACCATTTCTATTTTCCAAGACTGCTCAATGTGTAAATATCTTTGAAAATATGGTCTGAAAAAAATGTCAGCCAGGGTTTCTGTTCACAAGACATCTAGAAATCTGAGAGATCTATGGAGAATCATTTCCCAACAAATACTGAAGCACTTATGTTTTAATTAATAACACAAATACAGTGCTAAATATGTAAATTTTTTGTAGAACTACTGATACAAATAAGACCGGCATGCCTTTTTTTTAATTTTAAATATATTCCAGTTAATTAACATACAGTGTAATATTAGTTACAAGTGTACAATTTAGTGATTCAACACTTCCATACAACACACAGTGCTGACCACAAGTGTACTCTTTAATCCCCTCACCTGTTTAACCCATATCCCACCTACCTCTCCTTTGGTAACCATCAGTTTGTCCTTTATAGTTGAGTCAGTTTATTGGTTTGCTCCTCTCTCTCTTTTTTCCCCTTAGCTCATTTGTTATTTAAATTCAACATGAGTGAAATCATATGGTTTTTGTCTTTCTCTGACTGATCTATTTCATTTAACATAATACTCTCTAGCTCCATCCATGTATTTCAAATGGCAAGATTTCATTCTATTTTATGGCTGAGTAGTAATCCATTGTATATATGTATGTACATACAACTGTGTTTCTGAATGACTTTTTGAGAATAATCTAGCCTACCAGTCTAAATCCCTTATGCCCAGACTATTCATTAAGAGAAATAAACCTCGAGCACCTGAGTGGCTCAGTCGGTCGAACCTCCAATGCTTTGTTTCAGCTCAGATCATGATCTCACAGTTGTGGGATCAAGTTCAGGATCTAGCTCCTTGCTGTCACCTGTCACCTGCCTGGGATTCTCTCTCTCCCTCTCCCCCTCCCACTCTCTCACTCTTTTTTTTTTTGCTTTCAAAAATAAAAATGTACACTTAAAAAAAGAGAGAGAAATAAATGTTTAACTTATCCATAGCTTATTTTAGGACCTAACTTTAAAAGAACTTTAACCTTTACCTTACCCCCCAAAAAAGTAGAGCAGTGAAAGAGTGAAAGATAATATTCAAAATTTGCTCATGGAATAATCTAAAATAAATAGTCAAGAAGAAGAGAGAGAGTGAGAATAAACATTGTGTGGGTAAAAAGTTACATTTGAGAGTTAAGATTATAAATACATATTATATTGCCCTTACATTTAAAAAATAGTCTTAAATAATTGGAAAGTAATGTTTTTAAAATTGGAAAACAACTGAATGCAATATAAAATTAAAGTTGTTAAAAATAATGAAAACTTTTTAAATGTGCTCACAAAAATGGCCATTTTAAGTGGTAACAATGAAATTAACTCTGACTAAAAAAGAATGAAACAAGAAGAATGAATTCTTTACTTGGGATACACACAAAAGAAGAAACTAATTTTATTTGGGAATGAAGTAATATTTTTGTTTGAGCCTAAGTAAGTAAAATGAGAAAGAGTGAAAAGTCATCTTAATGTTAAGAATGAGGTAATTTTTAAGAATGGCAAATTATATTGTGGAGCTAAGGAACAAGGTACAAATCAGAAGATTTTCAGACAGAAGATATAGAAGAATAATGGACTAAATCTTGGGATGCCCGATCAGTTGTAGAGGATGGAGAAAGTTGTTGAGAAAATCTGTGACCATATGAGTGATATATGAGAGACTAGTGAGTCTGGAGACTGGCATATGCTTTTATTTTATTTTTTTCCAAGTGATAGATGATTTGGGTTGGAAATTTTACAGTGGTTATGGAAGTTGAATGGTGAGTAATGTCACACTTCAGTGATTTAGACTCATGTATGTCTACTCATCTTTTACTTTAGAAAACAAATTTGATTTCATATGGAAATGGCAGAAGAATGATATTTCAACTACAGGTGGAAACTTTAAGGTTATCATATTTGCAATTGCTGAAAAAATAAAATAAACTATATCACTTTATTTTTACTCTTAATCAGTCAGATACTTTCTCAGTTATCCTCAACTGAAAAGTAACTTTTCAAATAACAAGTTCATTATAATTCAGCAAAGTCGCAGGGTACAAAATCAACGTACAGAAATCGGTTGCATTTTTATACACCAATAATGAAGCAACAGAAAGAGAAATCAAGAAACTGATCCCATTCACAATTGCACGAAAAACCATAAAATACCTAGGAATAAAT
>CM053577.1:87799808-87824653 GCA_028646485.1 Cryptoprocta ferox | reverse complement strand
AAATCTGAGAGGTTAAAGACCTTGATTTAAGTAATATTCATATAAAATCAAATGTGTTTTTGCTTTTATTTTTTTATAACTGATTTATAATATCTGTGGTGTGCACACTCTTAGGTAGTCTTTATGATCCCTGCCTCCTGGTGTTCATGCCCTTGTATAAACCCTTCATCTAGACTATGAACAGGACCTATCACTGGCTCCTAATCAATAGAATATGACAATGATAAAAAGATACATGTTATTATGTTTATATTATTGTGTTATATAAGGTTGTAACATTCATCTTGTTACATGATTCTCTTGTCTGCTGGCTTTGAAGAAGTAAGCTGCCATGTTGTGAACCACAAAATAGAGAGGGTCATGAATAAAGAGCTAAAGGTGGCCTGCCAACAGCCAGCAAATAATTGATTCCTTCATTTCAGCAACCTGCAAGGAAATTAATCCTGTCAACAACGTAAAGGAACTCGGAAGCAAATCTTTGAATTGAGTTTCAAATGACCTCACAACCTTGGTCAGACATCTTGGTTCCCATGAGACCTTTAACAGAGGACTCAGTTGAGCTGTGCCTGGGCTTCTTACCCACAAAAACCACAAGATAATAAATGTGTGTTGTTTTTAAACCACTAAATGAGAGGAAATATTGTTTTATACCAATAGATAACAAATACAATGCCTATCTTCAAATATTACATGAGACTGTTTCCTAAGTATTTTAGCTGAGCACTTATCTTTAATTCTATCTGTACTGGTAGCCAGACAGATGATAAACATTTTATCTTATTTTATTCTACAGAAAAATCCTTTTATTTTAAAAGTTATACTTAATGCTATCATGTTCTTATCAACAATACTATTTTGATTTCTAATATCAGCCTTCTGTATTCACTTGATAAACACACACTGAAAATGACAAGGTTATCATCAGTGACATTTCTGTGTAAGATCCAATAAACAAATTAAAAGGCATATCTCTGGAGACATTTATATATCTGTATCTATCTATATCTATATACCTACATCTGGAGATCTCTATATTTATCTATCTATATCTAGATATCTAGATATATATATCTGGAGATATGTATATCTATCTACCTATCTATCTATAGATATATATCTATCCATAGATATAGATATATATCTGTATCTATCTAGGTCCTATCTAGATTATATATAATATAAAATAAATACATATTTTAATAAATATAATCTCCATATAGATATACAAATATATCTATATATACCTATCTATCTATCTATATATCTCCAGTATAGATATATATCTATATCTATATCTTTATATATCTCTAGAGATATGCTTCTTAATTTGTTTATTGGATTTTCCACAGAAATGTCACTGATAAAATAATTTGTCACTTTACAGTGTGCATTTAACAAGTGAATACAGAAAGCTGATATTAGAAATCAAAATTAATATATAATTTATATTTATTTATATTACATATTCATACAGAAACTCTTTAGCGTGTTAATGACATGATCTGTTGTACTCCCTGGCTCTTTAAAATATCGCTGTCATATAGATGGGACTGCTATGGTCTACTCTTCACCTCTCAAATGATCTTTATGTAATTTAAAAATACACTATTATCAACTGATATACTTTAGAGTATTTCCACTTATTGTGCAACTAGTCAATTAGAGTGATTGTCTAAAGTGATCTCAATATTAACTGCATTTTGTGCCACTCAGCTAGTATCCATCAAAAATTGCTTTAAGATGCACCTATTCATTGTATGTCTTAACTTATTTCTAGTATACAAGCTCATGGGAAAAACGGGTTTAAGTCTAGGTGTTTCTTTTAAACACCTAGAGTGCCAATTCCTGGATAACACATCTAAATAAATATTTTCCTTGTATGCTCACATGATTCAATAATTAATTCTTTTCAGGAATCCTAAAACACTATTTTTTTAAAATACAATAACTATGTAAAGAAAAACTTGGTTTAAATGATAGATAAATAAAGGGGATAAAAAAAGAAATGTGCAAAGGAAAGAAAGATGGAAGGAATGAAGGAAGGAAAGAAGGGAAAGACAGAAGAAATGAGAAATGATAGAAGGGAAATGAAAAGTAAAAAAATGTGTCTTAGTACTGTGAATTTATTTTTTTACTGGATGTCTACAATGACATTATATAGAGAACACTTTTATAATGATGTGTTCAATAATTTTAAAGATGATTCTATAGCCTCTGTTATTAGATAATTATTAAAATATCTCTTCTAAATTGTAATAGTTATATGAGCAAAAGAGGAGTGAGAAAGTAGGGGGATTTTTAATACTTAGGATATTCCTTGAATAGTCCCTTGACTAAGTACTATTTAATTACATGCATTAAGCATACCCACTGCTTGATAACTAGGGAAGATTATTTTATCCAACTGAAATGTTAAAAAATGGACAACAGAGTCTGAGATTTTCATTGTGGAATATAATTCTACTGATTAGTAAAATAGCAATTTTCAAGGTGATTTCTTCATTTAAATGAGACAAACCACTCAACCAAAACTAAGAGTTCATAAGGAAGTAATCAGGTCACATTAGCCAAAAAGTACAATATGATTTTGTTATATCATTGTAGGACAAGAAAGATGAAGGTGCCAAAAGTAATTGATATATAGATTATAAGTCAAAATAAGTACATATACTAGTCTCCACATAGACAGTGCAGCAGTGATATGGTAGATTTCCTAAGTATATATATTGTTATACATAAGCAAATGGACTGAGGATTTTAAAATAATATTGCATCTTCAGAAATGTAGAACGTTACCATGTCTTTGTAGAGAAAAACTGGTTTTATTTCAAGGTACATTCTATCAGTGTTTCTACTGACAGTTCAATATTACCTGTACTTTATCTAGATTAAGTCTTAACATAACTCTTTCATCGAAGCTACTACCCTAACATGTAAGTGACTGATTCTAATGGAATTGCTGAAAAGAAGACAAAGAAAGGGCTGTCGTGCCCACACCAACAGCTCTCCTGCCCAACATGTACAATTATTTCCTCTAAAGCTTTCAAATTTGACACTGAACAGGCGGTTGCACCAGATACAACCCTGAAGCAATTGCCATTACTGAGCATGCCAAATGGATTAGTAGAATTTTCTCCTGAATTATTTCTTTCCAACTGGGGAGTTTGGAGATTAAATGGGTCTTAGAAACATTTAGTGAAATTCATGGATTAATTTTTTGGCTAGTTTTGTAGGCACTGTCTCATGTGTCATTAACTCTATAAATGAGTATTTGGAAGTTAATTGATTTTCTTTCCTCATTTAAAAAAATTACAAGAATTATGCCTCAGATTTTAGTGACAAGATTCAATGAAGACCATTTATTCAGTTATTAGTTCAAAAGAGAGTTATTAGTCTACTATATGACACACATTGAATTATAGATAAAAATTAGGCAAGACAAAATCCTGTCCAGGAGCTTATGGAGTAGGAGAGATAAAAAAGTAAATAAATATATAAAATAAAAAGTGATACATCTTAAATAAAGGTTGAACCTAACTCTGCCTGGCAGATTCAAGAAAGGTAATAAGCCAAGTCCTGAATATCACTAGAAAAGCTACTGAGTAGACAAGGCATTTGAGCAAAGAGATATTCAAAGTAGTAAGATTTGATGACATTATATTGTGATAATTGCAAACAGTTTGATAGTGTTAAAGCTTTGGATGAATATGGACTATGATAGGAAATGACAACAGAAAGTTTCAAGATCATGAAGATCCTTGTATGAAACGTCTAGGCATTTCTAGGCAGTAAGAAGACATTTGAACTTTTTCAGCAGGACAGTAATATGGAAAATTTGCATTTTAGAAAGATCCACTGATTTTCAGTACACAGATTTTAATTCTTTTAAGTTTTCTCTTCTTTCCAAACTATAAAAGTCACAGAGAAAATGGTGAAGGGAGGAAGAATAAATTAGAGGTCATCAAGAAATGTAATTAACAGTATTTATTGCATAATTAAATTTGATTGCAGAAGAGGAGAAAGAGTAAAAATAAAACAAAAGAATGGATAACAATAATAAGACTGTTCCAGAGACTAACCTTCCCTTGGGATTACATTGTTTTCCAAGACAATTAAATACTGAAAGATCAGAGAGCCTTTCTCATTCAATCCCTACTCATCATTATGAGGACTGGTTTAGTTGTCTAATATTTGTATAATTTAACTTTATCTTATATTCTTGTAATACTAAGTCTTTACCACAACTCTATAACAAAGGCATATATTCTGTAATATACCCTTACTCCCATTTTTTGGGCTTCTTCTTTCCAGTTGTAGCCTCCTTCTGCTGCTTTCACTTTCAAAATTTTTCACTGTTTTTTTTTTAATTAAAAAAATTATGTTTAGTTTTGAGAAAAAAAAAAAGAGAGAGACAGAGCATGAGAAGGGGAGGGGCAGAGAGAGTGAGACACAGAATCCAAAGTAGGCTCTAGGGTCTGAGCTGTCAGCACAGAGCCGGATGTGGGGCTCAAACTCATGAACCATGAGATCATGACCTGAACCTAAGTCGAAGGTTTAACCAACTGAGCCACCCAGGTGTTTCTTTCACTCTGCTTTTTTTTTTTTTGAATGTTTTATTTATTTTTGAGAGAGAGAGGCAGCATGAGTAAGGGAGGGGCAGAGAGAAAGGGAGACAGAATCTGAAGCAGGCTCCAGGCTCCAATCTGTCAACACAGAGCCCGATCCAGGGCTCGAACCCACAAACCATGAGATCATGACCTGAGCCGAAGTCGAACGCTTAACCGACTGAGCCACCCAGGTGCCCCTACGCTCTGCTTTCTTAAATCTTTTTCCAAATTGACATATCTAACTGTATGATCACTGCTGAATATCTCTTCAGTTGAATTTTTATTCTAAGTATCAACCTCACAAATCTGTACAGCACTGAATTTATTTACTTATTTTGAGAGAGTGAGTGAGAGAGTGCAGGGAAGGAGAAGAGAGAGAGAGAGAGAGAGAGAGAGAGAGAATACCAAGCAGGCTCCACACTGTCAGTGCAGAGCCTGATGCAGTGTTGGATCCCATGAACGTGGAATCATGAACTGAGCCAAAATCAAGAGTCAGACACTTAGCCAACTGACCCACCCAGAAGTTTTTGCTTTGCTTTTAGTGTGTCTTTTTTTTTTTTAAATTTTTAAGATTATTTATTTTTGAGAGAGAGAGAGAGAGAGAGAGCGCACAGTGTAGGGGCAGGGAAAGAAGTAGAGAGACAATCCCAAACAGGCTCCAGGCTGTCAGCACATTGTCCAACATGCGGCTTGAAACCACGAACCATGAAATCATGATGTGAGCCAAAATCAAGAGTTGGATGCTCAACCAACTGAGCCACTCAAGTACCTCTACTGTGTCTTTTTAGTTACACTGAACATAAGAGTAATGTGCCAAACGAGTTATTTCAAAAATTAGCTTTTAATAATAAATTTAAATAGTAGAAAATTCTTCATCAGTCATATTTTATAACATGAAAGAAATATAGATCTTACGGTTTTTGTTTTTGTTTTGAAAGAGAGAAAGAGAAAGAGAGAGAGCATGCACACACCTGTGCATGCTAGAGAGCAGAGGTGGGGCAAATGGAGAGGGAGAATCCCAAGCAGGATTCATGCCCAGCATGGAGCCTGATGTAGGGCTAGAACCCATGAATCATGAGATCATGACCTGAGCTGAAATCAAGAGTTGGATTCTCAACCCACTGAGCCACTCAGGTGCTCTAGATCTTATTACTTTTTAAATGTTTAATTATTTTGGAGAGAGAGAGAATGAGAGAGAGAGAGAGCTTGAGCAGGTGAGGGGCACAGAGAGAGGGGAACAGAGGATCTGTAGTGGGCTCTGCACTGATAGCAGCAAGCCCTATGCAGGGCTCAAACTCACGGACCATGAAATCACAACCAGAGCCGAAGTTGGACACTCAACCAAGGTGCCCCTATGTCTTAACCAATACTCTCAGCTGTCATGTAATGGCTCACTGTTGTTTTTTGTCCATTGTAAAGAAATATAAATTGATTTTGATAACAAAATTGTCAACATTTGTAGATAATTAAAAAAAAAACAGTTGGCAAAGCATCTTAATTCAATTCAAATATACTTTATTTGATCGAAGAGAAAAATAATGGGGTTGAAAAACATCTGGGAAATTATCCATAACCTGAATATCTCTAAAAGAAAGGTTTATAATTTTAAAAGAAAGTGTCTCAAATTTTCATTCCAATTAAAATGACGAGAATGCATGTTTTATTGTAATTCCTATTTATATTTGTCACTTTATTTTGGCACAATAGAAGTGCTATATAGATTTAAAAAAACACTTTATACTTTTATGAGTTTGCACTATGGAAGCATTTCTAATTCAGAGAAAATGAACAATCATCCTATTCCAATAATGCAAAGTCTATAAAGCATTTGTGTATGTGTGTGTGTGTGTGTGTGTGTGTGTGGTAACAACACTTAACATGAGGTCTACTCTCTTAACAAAATTTAAAGGGCACGAGTTCTGTTAACTACAGGCACAATGTTGTAAAGAAGATCTCTACAACTTATTCATCTTGAATAACTGAAACTTTATACCCATTGGATAGCAATCTCACCACTTTTCCTTATCCCCAGCCCCTCACAACCATTACTCTGCTCTCTGATTCTATTTGTTTGGCAAATTTAGATACTTTGTATAAGTGGAATCATGAAGTATTTGTCTTTCTGTGACTGTCTTATTTCACTTAGCATAACATTTACTAGACAACTGTGGTTTAAAAATTTAAAAAAAAGATCAATAGAGATTGCTAGGAACAATAATCATACACTAACAAATTTGATAGTTAAGATAAATGGATACTTTCTTGGAAAGATGCAACCTACCAAGACTGAATAATAAAGAAACAGAATCTGAACAGACCAATAATAAGTAAGGAGATTGAATCAGTAACCAAAAACTTCAAAATAAAGAAAAGTCCAAGATGTGATAATTTCACTGGTGAATTCTCTCAAACATTTCAAGAATTAATCTCAAACTCAGCCAAAAAATAGAAGACAAGAAGACCCTTCCAACCTTATTTTATGAGGCTAGTACTACCCTGATTCTAAGGTCAGACAGACACTACAATAAACAAACAAACAAACAAAAAAACCTACAGGCCCACATTTCTAATGAACATAGAAGCAAAAACGCACAACAAAACTAAATTAAACAGCACATTAAAAGAATCATCATGATCAAGTGGAATTTATCCTTGGGATGCAAGGATGGGTCAACATATTAAAGCAATTAATTAATACTCCATATTAACAGAATCAAATATAAAAAAAATCATATGCTTATCTCAACAAATATAGAAAAAAAATATCTGACAAAATCCAATGGACTGTCATGAAGAATGTCCAGTCACTATGGAAAACAATATGGAGGTTCCTCAAAAAATTAAAAATAGAGCTACCATATAATCCAGCAATCCCACTTCTGGATATATACCCAAAAGACTTGAAATCAGGATCTCAAAGAGATATAGGCACCCCTATGTTAATTTTCACATTATTAACAGTAGCTAGATAAGAAAACAACCCAAGTGTCCATTTACAGATGAATGGATAAAGAAAATGCTGTATATAAATGTAGTGGAATATTATCAACCTTATAAAGGAATGCAATCCTATCATTTACAGTAACATGGATGGACCTAGAAGATATTATGCTAAGTGAAATAAGTCAGTCACAGGACAAATACTGCATGATTTCCTTTGTATGAGGTATCTAAACTAGTTAAAATTAGGGGCGCCTGGGTGGCTCAGTTGGTTAAGCGACCAACTTCGGCTCAGGTCATGATCTCATGGTTCGTGGGTTCAAGCTGTGCGTCGGGCTCTGTGCTGACAGCTGGCTCTTCATATTCTGTGTCTCCCTCTCTCTGACCCTCCCCTGCTCATGCTGTCTCTCTCTCCCTCTCTGAAAAATAAATAAAACATTAAAATAAATAAATAAATAAATGTTAAAATCATAAAAGTAGAGAATGGTTTACAGGGGACCGGAGGAGCTGGAAAGGTGGATTTCTTTCTTGAGGGATTTAAAGTTGTAGTTAAGCAAGATAAATAAGTTCTAGAAATCTCATGTACAACATAGTACCTGTAGTTAATAAGACAGTATGGTATACTTTACATAAAGAGGATATATCTCATGCTAAGTGTTCTTACAAAAAAAAGAATTAAACAAAATTTTGTTGGTAATAGATGTTTACTACCTTGGTTTGGTAATGGTATCATGTGTATATGCATATGTCCAAACATATTAAATTTGTGAAATGTTGAAATATCAGTTATGCCTCACTAAAGTTTTAAAAAGGATATATTTCAATATTTTAAAAAAAGCCATCCACATTTTGGCTTAACTCTTGTGCCTATTTTCTTTTCTGTTTGGGGAAAGGGCATTCTTTGGACTGAACCATGTCAGGTAGCCCTTGGAATTTACATTTTTTTCCAGTACTCATAAGCTCTAAGACTTTCCTGAGGTTTTCCATGGAAATCCAACTGCTTCTCATTAGCATCTGCTTCTATAGGCCCTTAATTTTTACATTTCTCAGCTCCGCTAAGTCACAACCCTCCAGCTGATCTGATCCCTACTAACAGATTTATGGCTTGATATTGCAGATATCTTAGTTTTACCAGAAATGGAATTGCATCTCTTTTCCTTATTTTTTATCTTTGAAAGAGAAAGGGATATAAATGTCTCTACCACCTTGAATTTGAAATAATCAGAAATGACAGTTGGGAACAAAGAAGAAAGGGATATAAATGCCTTCACTTCATTATCTTGAAATGAACAATTAGGAATGAGAGTAAAGGACAATCACAAGATTTAGCTTGCAGTTGATTGATTGGATACAGGAAATGAGTGACAGTGAGAAGTTCAAAATGCCTCTCACCACCTTCAGTATTTCTGCCACAACTTCATTCTTTAGATTATCCCAAAATTTTTGTCATATTTGTTTCTCTACACATTCATAAATACTCAGTAGACTTATTTTTCAAAACATATAAAAATTAACTATGGATTGGTAAATATAAAATTTGGAGAGCTAGGTTCAAGTTTCAAGTTGTTTTTTTTTTTTTTTTAAGTTTGTTCGTTTGTTTGTTTAGAGCACATGAGTAGGGGAGGGGCAGAGAGAAAGAGAAAGAGAGAATCTCAAGCAGGTTCCTCAGTGCCTGCACAGAGCCCGATGTGGGACTTGAACCCACAAACCATGAGATCATGACCTAAGCTGAAATTAAAAGTCAGACCCTTAACCAACTGAGCCACCCAGGTGCCCCTCAAGTTTGTTATTATCTGGTCACATACCTTCAGTTTATCACTTTTCTTCTCTTTATCTCAGTTCCAGTTCTAAAATTTCAACTGTTTCAGATACTTTATTTTTTTAATTCCTTTCAAACGCTATGTTGTAACTGCAATTTTTCCTTACTTTTTATATAAGTATCTGAGACACAGTTTCCCCAAGTGATAAGGCTATATAACTGCAGATGACTGGACCAATACCCCTCTAAGTCTCAAGTCAGGAATACTACTTTTTAAAATTTTGACTACCTGGCAGTGTTGACCATTATCATGTTGGATTCTGTGACCCTAATTCATGACCAATTCTTCTCAATATCCCATGTAGATGTCTCTGATATTTACCCTTAAATGTCAATATTTTCAAGGCCTTTTTATTCAGTTTTCTGTTCTTATATTAAATATGACATTTGCATGAATGACTTATTCTCTTTTACTTCACTGTCTCATGTATATCTGTATGTTCCAAATAAAAAAAAATTCTACCCCAGAATTTTGATAATGCCAAGATTTTATATTCAAATTCCATCTGTCAATATTCCTAGAAATTCTGACCCAAATGTCTTTATAACTATATTTATCATATTCTCCCTCCCAACCCTCTCCCCCCCCCCCTCACAAAAACAAAAACAACTCTACTACTTCTCTTCTTAGTTCTCTATTTTCTAACTGCCAACATCTGAAGTATTACAATTTCTGGTCTTAGTCACTACAGTTACATGCTATTTTGCTTCCCTGCCTCCTATCTCTTCTGATCAAATTTCTACCATGAGTGGTTTTTCTAAACTGTAAACCTTATTATGATGTAACCTATGTAAAATCTTTATGATGTAACCTATGTAAAATCTTTTAATGCCTTAAAAAAGCCTTTAATTCTTTGGTATAAATTTTAGAGTATATTTCATACTAGTTACATTATCAAATAAACCTTGCAATTTCTATTGCTTAATTTTCTGATTGCCACGTATATTATCCCCAACACATTTGTTAATATGAGCCTCAAGACATTATTTTAGGTCCTAAATGTATTCTGAACTTTCATTTTTCTGTGCCACATTTAAGTTTTTTTTCTATGTAGTTTTACTATTATTCATCTTTTACAATTCAATTCAATTGTCTTCTACCTCAGAAGATTTGCCATGAATCCCCTCTCCGCTTTTGTAAACTCTATTTTGGTGTTTCAGAGCATAGTGTGGGCCTTTCTTTCATAGCATGACCCTCGTTATATTGTAAGATTATGTGTTTTTTTTCTCCTATTTCTTCTCTTTGTTGTAACCTTCAATTTTTACTTACAGATTTTTTGTATTAATTTTTTTCTTAGTATGCAGTAAAATATTCAGTAAGAAATTTTCAAAGAGATGAAATATAGGAAAGGGGGAAAGTGGAAAATTTAATAAATAAATTCTCTTTAAAAATCATACATTGACTCTCCTTTGCAATGCTGCATTAACTTTCTGAAAGAGTTGCTATGACATTGATATAATGCCATGCAAAATCATATTATAATATAGAACCATATGCATTTATAAAACATTAATACATACTATAACTGATAAATAAATTCAGTAAGATTGCAAGATATGAAGTCAATATGCAGAAATTAATTACTGCATTTATATCATTAATAATGAAGGAGCAATTAAGGAAACAATCCTATTTACAAAATAATAAAATACCTGGGAATAAACTTAACCAAGGAGGTGAAAGACCTGTACTCTGAAAACTATAAAACACTGATGAGTGATTTAAGATGGAAAAAATAAATGGAAAGATATTACATTCTCATGAACTGGGAGAACAAATACTGTTAAAATGCCCATAGTACTCAAAGCAATTTACAAATTTAATGCAATCTCTATCAAAATATCAGCAGCATTTTTCACAAAACTAGGACAAACAATACTAAAATTTGTATGGAACCACAAAAGACCCCAAAGGGGCAAAGCAATCTTGAAAAAGAAAATCAAGTCTGGAAATATCACAATTCCAGACTTCAAGTTATATTACAAAGTGGTAGTAATTAAAATTGAATGGAACTGGCACCAATATAGAGACCTAGATAAATGGAATGGAACCCAGAAATAAACCCCCAAGTCTATGGTCAATTAATCTTTAACAAAGGAGAAAGAATATATAATGGGAAAAAGTCTCTTCAACAAATGGTGTTGGAAAAACTAGACAGCTACATGAAAAGAAGGAAACTGGATCACTTTCTTTCACCAGACACAAAAATAAACTCAAAATGGGGTGCCTGGGTTGCTCAGTCAGTAAGCCTCCCACTCTTGGTTTTGGCTCAGGTCATAATCTCAATTTTGTGAGTTTGAGCACCACATCAGGCTCTGTGCTAATGGCATTAGCACAGAGTCTGCTTAGGATTCTCTCTCTCAGCTTCTCTCTCTGCCCCTCCACCACTTGTACTATCTCCGTCTCTATCAAAATAGATAAATAAACAAAAAATCAATCAATCAATCAATTAAAGACCTAAATTGATACCTAAAAACATAAAAATCCTAAGAGAGAACATAGGCAGTAATTTCTCTGACATGGCTATAACAATATTTTTCTAGACATGTCTCTTGAAGCAAGGGAAACATTAACAAAAATAAACTTTTGGGATTACATAAAAATAAAAAGCTTATGCTCAGCAAAGGAAACAAAAAAACTAAAAGACAATGAATGAGAGAAAATATTTGCAAATGACATATACAATAAAGGGTTAGTATCCAAAATATATGATGAACTATATGATTCTATATCCCAAAAATAAATAATCCAATGAAAATATAGGCAGAAGACATGAACAGACATTTCTCCAAAGAAGACATACAGATGGCCAATGGACATGTGTAAATATGCTCAATATCATGCATCATCAGAGAAATGAAAATCAAAACTACAATGAGATATCATCTCATACCTGTCAGAATGGCTAAAATCAAAAACGCAAGAAAAACGTGTTGGTAAGGATGTGGAAAAAAAGGATCACTCAGGCACTGTTGGTAGGAGTGCAAACTGCTACAGACACTGAAAAACAGTATGAAGTTTATTCAAAAAGTTAAATATAGAACTGCTGCATGATCTGGCAATCACACTACTGGGTATTTCCCCTAAATAATACAAAAACATATGGGGTGCCTGGGTGGCTCAGTTGATTGAGCATTCAACTCTTGATTTCAGCTTAGTCATGATCCCAAGGTCGTGGGCTTCAGCCCCATGTTGGGCTCTGCACTGAGAGTAAAGCCTGCTTAAAATTCTCTCTCTCTCCTTCCGCCCCTTTCCTGCTCGTGTGCTCTCTCTCTCTCTCAAAAAAAAACCAAAAAACCAAAAACAAAAACAAAAAACAGTAATTTAAAGGGATAGATGCACCTCTATGTTCACTGCAGCATAATGTACAATAGCCAAATTATAGAAGTAGCCCAACTTTCACTGGCAAATGAATGGGTATAAGAAGATGTGGTATACATATACGATGGAATATTATTTGAACATTAAAAAGAATGAAATCTTGCCATTTGCAACAACATGGACAATCTAGATCATATAACACTAAGCAAAATCAGCCAGTCAGAGAAAGTGATTTCACTCATATGTGTAACTTAAGGAAAAAAAAAAAAACAATGAAAGGAAAAAAAGAGTTCGGGCAAACAAACAAACAAAAACAAACTCTTACCTATAGAAATATAAACAAAAACAAAAACAAAAACTGACGGTTACCAGAGGGGAGGTGAGTGGGGGAAATGGGTGAAATAGATGAAGGGAATTAAGAGTATTTTTATCTTGATGAGCACTAATATATAAAATCGTTGAATCACTATATTTTACGTATGAAACTAACATATCATTGTATGTTAATTATTCTTTAAAAATGTACTCAAAAATGTACTCAAAAGTTGAGATTTAATAAAAATAATAATTGTTTAAATTATTAAAAATATTTATTTATTTTTGAGGTCGAGAGAGAATGTAGGCAGAAACACTTCACTGGATTATTTGTTTTTTGGGTGTTGAGTTTGATAAGTTCTTTATACATTTTGGATACTGGTCCTTTATCTGATATGTCATTTGCAAATATCTTCTCCCATTCCTTTGACTGCCTTTTAGTTTTGCTGATACTTTCCTTCCCTGTGCAGAAGTTTTTTATCTTGATGAGGTCCCAATAGTTCATTTTTGCTTTTGTTTACCTTGGCTCTAGAAACCTATCTATTTAGAAGTTGCTGCGGGCAAGGTCAAAGAGGTTTTTGCCTGCTTTCTCCTCTAGGATTTTGATTAATTCCTGTCTTAGGTTTAGGTCTTTCATCCATTTTGAGTTTACTTTTTGTATGGTGTAAGAAAATGATCCATCTTCACTCTTTTGCATGTCACTGTCTAGGATTCCCAACACCATGTGCTGAAGAGACTGTCTTTATTCATTGGATATTTTTCCTACTTTGTCAAAGATTAGTTGGCCATACATTTATGGGTCCATTTATGGGTTCTCTATTGTGTTTCATTGATCTACATCTCTGTTTTTGTACCTGTACCATACTGTCTTAATAATTACAGCTTTTTAGTACATCTTGAAGTCGGGAACTGAGATGCCTCCAGCTTTGGTTTTCTTTTTCAGGATTTCTTTGGCTATTCAGGGTCTTTTCTGGTTCCATACAAGTTTTTGGATGGTTTATTCTAGCTCTCTGAAGAATGCTGGTGTTATTTTGATATGGATTGTATTGAATATGTAGATTGCTTTGAGTATTATTGACATTTTAACAATATATGTTCTTCCAATCCATGAGCATGGAATATTTTTCCATTTATTTCTGTCTTCTTCAATTTCTTTCTAAGCTTTCTATCGTTTTCAGTGTATAGGCTTTTCACCTCTTTTGTTAGGTTTATTCCAAGGTACATTTTGGTTTTAGTGTGATTGAAAATGGGACCAATTCCTTTATTTTTCACCTGCTTCGTTATTGGTATATAGAAATGCAACTGATTTCTGTGCATTGATTTATTTTATATCCTGCGACTTTCCTGAATTCATGAATCAGTTCTAGCAGTGTTTTGGTGGTCTCTTTTGTTTTTTCCCTATAGAATATCATGTCGACTGCAAAGAGTGAAAGTCTGACTTCCTCCTTGCCAATTTGGATGCCTTTTATTTTTCTGTGTTGTCTGATTGCTGAGGCTAGGACTTCCAATACTGTGTTGAATAACAGTGGTGAGAGTGGACATTCCTGTCATGTTCCTGATCTTAGGGGGAAGCTCTCTGTTTTTCCTCATTGAGGATGATATTAGCAGTGACTCTATTATTTATGGCTTTAATGATCTTGATATATGATCCTTCTTTCCCTACTTTCTTGAGGGTTTTTATCAAGAAAGGATGCCATATATTGTCAAGTGCTTTCTTTGCATCTATTGAGAGTATCATGTGGTTCTTGTCCTGTCTTTTATTAATGTGATGTATCACACTGATTGACTTGTTGATTTGAACCAGTCCTGCCTCCCAGATATAAATCTCACTTAATCATGGTGAATAATTATTTTAATGCATTGTTGGATCTGGTTGGATAGTATCCTGTTGAGAATTTTTGCATCCATGTTCATCAGGGAAATTGGTCTATAGTTCTCCTTTTTAGTGGGGTCTTTCATTTTGGAATCAAGGTAATGCTGGCCTCGTAGAATAATTTGGGAAGTTTCTCTTCCATTTCTATTTTTTTTTGATCAGCTTCAAAAGAATAGGATTTAACTCTTCTTTAAATGTTTGGTAGAATTCCCCTGGAAAGCCATCTGGCCCTGGACCCTTGTTTTTTGGAAGGTTTTTGATTACTAATTCAGTTTCTTTACTGGCTATCGGTCTGTTCAAATTCCCTACTTCTTTCTATTTCAGTTTTGGTAGTTTTTATATTTCTAGGAATTTGTCCATTTCTTCCAGATGGCTCAATTTATTGGCATACAATTGATCTTAATATTCTCTTATTGTTTGTATGTCTGCTCTGTTGGTTGTGGTCTCTCCTCCTTCATTTTTTATTTATTTGCATCCTTACCTTTTTCTTTTTGATCAAATTGATTAGGGTTTATCAAGTTTGTTAATTCAAAGAACCAGCTCCTGGTTTCATTGATTTGTTCTTTGTTTGTTTGTTTGTTTTGTTTTCAATAGCACTGATTTTCTCTCTAATCTATATTATTTCCTGTCTTCTGCTGGTTTGGGGTATTTGCTTTCTTTTTCCCACTCTTTAAGGTCTACGGTTAGGTAGGGTATCTAAGACCTTTCTTCCTTCTTAAGAAAGGCCTAGATTGCTATATACTTCCCTCTTAGGACTACCTTTGTTGCATCCCAGAAGTTCTTGGCTGTCATGTTATAATTTTCATTAGCTCCATGTACTTTTTAATTTACTCTTTAACTTCCTGGTTAACCCATTAATTAAGAGAATGTTCTTTAATATCCCAAATATTCATTGCCTTTCCAAATTTTTCTTTTGGTTGATTTTGAGTTTTGTAGCATTGTGGTCTGAAAATATGTACCATATGATCTCAATGTTTTTGTACCTGTTGAGGGCTGATTTGGGACCAGTATGAGATCTATTCTGGAGAATGTTCTATGTGCACTCAAGAAGAGTGTATATTTTTCTGCTTGAGGATGAAATGTTCTGAATATATCTGTTAAGTCCATCCGGTCCAGTGTGTCATTCAAAGCCATAGTTTCCTTGTTGATTTTCTGCTTAGATGATCTGTCCATTGCTGTAGGTGAGGTATTGAAGTCCCCTACAATTATGGTATTATTTTTTTTTATTTTTTTAAATGTTTATTTATTTTTGAGACAGAGAGACAGACAGAGTGTGAGCAAGTGAGGGGCAGAAAGAGAGGGAGAAACAGAATCCAAAGCAGGCTCCAGGCTCTGAGCTGTCAGCACAGTGCCTGATGCGGGGCTCAAACTCAGGAACCATGGGCTCATGATCTGAGCCAAAGTTGGACACCCAACCGACTGAGCCACCCAGGTGCCCCTGGTATTATTAAATATGAGTTTTATTAACTCATTTTATTTAATAAAACCATTATTAAATATGGTATTATTAAAAATGAGTTTCTGTATGTTTGTGATTAGTTTATGTATTTGGGTTCCACCACTTTGGGGGCATAAATGCTTACAATTGTTAGATCTTCTTGGTGGGTAGACACCTTGATTATGATATAATGCCCTTCTTCATCTCTTGTTTAAAGAGATCTCTTTATTTTAAAGTCTAGATTGTCTAAGTATGGCTTTTTTTTTTTTTTTTGTGGCGACCATTAGCAGGACAGATGGTTCTCCATCCCCTTACTTTCAATCTGAACGTGTCTTTAGGTTTAAAATGGGTCTCTTGTACACAGCATTTACACAGCATATAGAAAGATTTTGTTTTATTATCCATTCTGGTATCCTATGTCTTTTGGTTGGAGCATTTAAGAAGATTGACATTTAGAATGGGTAATGAAAGATATGAATTTATTGCCATTGTGTTGCCTATAGAGTTGGAGTTTCTGGTGGTGTTCTCTTATCCTTTCTATTCTTTGTTGGTTTTGGTCTTTTTTGTTTTGTTTTGTCTTTTCTCCCCTCAGAGAGTCCACCTTAGAATTTCTTGCAGGTCTGGGTTAGTGGTCACAAACTCCTTTATTTTATGTTTGTCTGGGAAATTCTATTTCTCCTTCTATTTTGAATGACAGCCTTGCTGGATAAAGAATACTTGGCTGCATATTTTTCCAATTCAGCACATTGAATCCTGCCCCTCCTGTCTGGACTGTCAAGTTTCTGTGGATAGGTCTGCTGTGAAACTGATCTGTCTTCCCTTATACATTGAGGACTTTTTTTTTCCCCTTGCTGGTTTCATAATTCTTTCCTTGTCTGTGTACTTTGTGAATTTGACTATGATATGTCTTGTTGATGGTTGGTTTTTGTGGCATCTAATGGTATTTTCTGTGCTTCTTGGATTTTAATGTCTATGTCTTTCCCCAGATTAGGAAAGTTTTCTGCTAGGATTGGCTCATATAAACCTTCTACCCCTTTTTCTCTCTTCATATTCTGGGATTTCTATTATTTGGATGTTATTCCTTTTTAGTAAGTCACTGAGCTAGTTTTGATATTGTGCTCTTTTGACTTAGTTTCCCTCTTTTTTTTCCTTTTTCATTACTCTCCATAATTTTGTCTTCTATATTGCTGATTCACTGCTCTGCTTCATCCATCCTTGCCACTGTGGCTTCGATTCCAATCGCATCTCAGTTATAGCATTTTACGTTTCATCCTGAATAGATTTTACTTCTTTTATCTCCACAGAAAGGGATTCTATGCTTTTTCAACACTAGCTAGTATTCTTATTATCATGATTCTAATTTCTAGTTCAGACATCTTGGTAATATCTGTGTTGATTAATTCCCTGGGTGTCATTTCTTCCTGTTCTTTCTTTTGGGATAAGTTGCTTCATTTTGTCATTTTGGAGGAGGAAAACAAATTAACAAAATAAAAAATAAATAAAAAAATAAAATAAAGAAAATAAAGAAAGCTAGAACCTAGGTATGTTTTGTTGAAAGAAGCCTGATTGAATAGAGAAGAAAGGGAAGGAAAAGTAAAGAAGAAAAAAGTAAAAAAAAAAAAAAAAAAGTTTAAAAATTAAGAAAGTGTATACCATAAAATAGAATAAATTGAATTGGAGAAAGTAAAATAGAATAAAAAACAAATTTCAAAATATATAGTAAAAAAATTAAAACGTTTTATATAAAAATGCAAAATAAAAATATTTTTTCCTTTCTCATCTGTATCCAAAATGAGAAAGGAAAAAGAAAAAAAAAACCCACAAAACCACCACCAACAACAAAAATGAATAGATGATAGGGTACAGAATGAAATCCAAATGAAATTACATCCAGTTTCCCCTAGAAGCCAAAGGAAGCACTTATAGTCCATACACTAAGCAGGCAGAGAGACTTGTGGTGGTTCTCTAGGTCTTGGTTTGTGCAGTTGGATGGGGCTTGGTGTAATGCTCCATTCTCCACTAGGTGGCGCTGCTTACCTTAATGGGGTGGATCTGTGTGGCATGTGTGCACTTGTGTGTGCACATGCCCAGGAGAGGTAAAAATGGTGTTGAGCTTCCCAGACTACCATCAGAACTCTGTGCTCTACCTTACTGGCAATCAAGCAAACTCCTTCATCTCCAGCTTCCTTCCACTCCCAACTTCAATGCTATTCACTTCCAAGCCATCAGGCAGCCAGGTGGGGCTGTGTTTCCAAGCCCCTCACTTTTGAGGGACCTACAACCTGGACCATCTCTGACCCTCTGGAGGAGGGTCTCACCAAGCAGTGACTGGATATTGGCTTCCCACCAGAATATTCCTGTGACCACATTGCTGTGAGGCTCAGAGGTTGTGACTGGATGCTGGCTTGCCCCAGAATAAATTCGTGCAATCTCATAGTGGCAGCATTTCAGGGATTATGGTATATCAAAACACACAACCCGCATCAGGTTTCACCACACCCTGGCATTTTTGTTCCAATACCAGTAATCATGTTCTCTGGGTCCACTGGGACCTTTGCCTGTGGGAAGGCCGTATAGCCTCCACCAAATGCACTCCTAACAGGATAGCAGGGTTACTGGTTCTCCTTGTGTGGCCCTGTGGACCCTTCAGACCTCACTTCCTGCTCCTGAGGATTCACCCTTTTCACCAGAACACCACCGGATATAGGGCTGCAGAATTTCGGGTGCTATTCTGCCCTGCTTATAGCGTCCTAATAATATTGAAACCTTCTCCTTTCCCTTTTTCCCTTTCTTGTTCAAGCAATTGTGGATGCTTCACTCTTTCTCTTTCTCCCCAGCGACATTCAGGGGGAGTGTTTTTTCTGTACTCTCCCCCCGTCTCTGTCCTCTCTCCACAAATGTGACTCCCTACTGTACCTGCCGAGTTCTGTGGCAGATTGTTATTTTCCAGGTGTGCAAAATGATTTGATGCTGATCTACCTGGATTTCAGGGATGAGAGAAGCAGAGAACTTCTATGCTGCTCTATCATCTTGGCTCAAATCAGATGTTTTCTGAATAAACGGATGTTTTTTCCCAATTTATATGTGAAAGTTTTGTTAAGTAGCAAAGCACGCTACAATTAAAATTTATTATTCATGATTAACTATTAAACATCTCATACAAGCAAATTATTGTGCTAACACTGCATGGAATAGAAATTCACAGAAGAAAATAGTACATTTAATGAAAATTTTATATGGGCTTTCAATTTCAGTAAGCTTAACTTGGTCTTTAAATCTGAGTGTCTTCATGTAAAAATGGAGTTGTTAATACCAGTGCTTCCATTACTCAGGACTATGTGGGACAAGAAATAATTTATGTGACAGCTTTTAAAAGCAATGAATTTCAATATAGATGAAAGGTAAGAATTTATCTTCTTGAGTTTGAAATGAAAGAAAAAAAAAAAACTGGGATATGAAGAATATAGAAGAAAACCCCAGTAACGCACTGGCAATGAACAGTTCAAGTTCTGATTTTCAATTGGAAAGGTAATTAGTCATCAGCTTCACATCTGTGACTATATGTCTATGTTTTGAAATGGTATTTCAACACATACACACACACAGACATACACCACAGACACTAAATAAGAATGTGTTGCTTCCAATTTCCTTTTCTCAGCTAGTGTATTCTTAATACTGCTTTATGGGACTACTATATAACTACTTCATGTTTTCTTTCTTTTTCTTTTTTCTTTCCTCCTGTTCTATTGTCAAGAAGTGATGATGATAACTTTTCTTATATTTTTTACACAGGAACTGAGGTATCTTGTTACCTAACTCTAAAAATTCAAATGAGAATTTGAATTTGAAATGACATGCTTCCTCCTGAAGGCAACCCAGAATCTTGAAATATTTTATTATAATAACCACTTCTTTCATCCTTGACCTACACACTAAAACTCTCAAATCTCTTCTCTCTTCAGTGAAATGTTGTCTCCTCCTGAGTTTCTTTTTTTTTCCAACTGAAATTTTTTTTATTCTTTATGCTAATTTTTTCCAAAACATATTTATGCTGTGAGCAATCTAATCACTGCTGAACTAAATTGTTGAAAATTAATGGTCAGGGGTCTTTGTCACTACCAGTTATTTCTGTTTTCAAAGTTCTCAGTGCCATTTCTCAACTATGGTTTTCAAAATCTCATTTTGTACCACTTGGGGCCCTCTATTATCTGACTGCTGTTTTCTTGGGCACTCATTTTTTATAGTACATTTTTTTCTAGGTTTATTTTCTTAGCTGATTTTAACTGCTTTTATCAGTTTTTATTTTCTCCTATGTATTTTAAAATTCAATTTTATCACAGATAAGAAACTCTTTTCTTTGGAATACATATGAATATGTTACAGAATTTAAAAACACTCCCATTCGAAAAGGAGGGGGCAAGATGGCAGAGAAATAGGGAGTTCCATACTTCCCACCTGCATCTCTCAAACAAGGGATGAAGCCAAAGGACTCTGAACTGCAAGAGTCTGGGAAGAAAAGAGACAGCGGCCACTAAGAAGACAGCCTCACAGGTGCATGATTGCGAACTGGGGAAGATAAAAATGGGCTAGGACATGGAGGCGCAGAGGGAAGGGAGCCCCTTCTGCAGAGAGACAAAGGGAAGAGAAAGAGTTGCTGGGGAATCATGGAACTATACCTGGAGAAGAGAAAAACCTTGGCCAGGGGCCGGAGAGGGATCCTATAATCCCATATCTAACCATAGGGTTTTCAGAGAGATACCATCTCTAACTGTGGAGATTTCTTTGGGCTTGGTGCCCCGGTCCCAGAAATTCAGTCCAGGATAGATGGCACCCAGCAGTCGCAGTCAACACCAGGAGGAACCAGTCCCCTGCTCCGACCCATGCTCAGAACCCTGCTAGGAAAGTGCCCTGAATTGCGGGATTACATTTTGGGAGGTATCATTCACACGCAGGGAGTAAGAGCTCCAAACGCAGCTGGGTGTGGGACAGAGAACACGGCCCACCTTGGCTGTGCCCACAGCACAGTGAGATCGGACGCAAAGGAGTGTTTTGGAACACCTGATTTGAGAAGGGACTGGGGGGTCGCCATTTTTCTCCCCACAACCACCAAGGCGGGGACTCAGGGAGTGGCCCGTGGAACCGACAGTGGAGGCAAGACCACCTACACCAATCCATGCCCATCTGCACCAGGTAGCTGTTTTGCCAGAGCTGGGATAGATGCTGCAAAAAGAGCCCATCCCCCAAGACCAGCAGTGATGCACTGATGTGATTAACTCTAGACCAATTCTTGCTATTCATATATATTCTCCCTTATCTCATTCTTATGTCTCCCCTCCTCTAGACTGGTTATTCTAGTTATAGGTTTGCTTAAATAGGCATATTTAATCCATTCTCTTGATACATGTTCTATACCTTGTTCAATACCTTTCTCTCTCTCTGAAATAATCAGACTATACAGTTTCTCAGGGTAACATTATCTTTGTTTGTGTTTTTCTCCTCACCTCCTGCATTATTCTCCTTTTTCTCTCTCTGAATTAAGCCTTTTAGTCTCTCTGCTTGGTCAATATTCAATCTTTCTTCCCACCCATGTCCTTTCTCCCTTTGTATATGCTCTTCCATCATCACTTCCTCCACCCTGCTCTTTATTTGTAGCTGGGATTTCTGGTTTTATGCTTTTAGACTGCCCTTTATCTGTTGTTTTTGTTTTGTGGGTTTTTTTTTTCTTCTTTCTTTTTTTTTTTCTGTTTGCTTGTTTGTTTGATTGGTTTGTGCCTTTGTGTGCTTTTGTTCCCTGTTTGTTTGTCTGTCTGTTTTCCCTTCCAGGGCTACCTCAAGAAACAAGCCAAAGTACACATGGTGGAGAGTCCCAAATATCACTATGACTAGGGAAATAAAATAACCAAAGTCACAACAAGAGAGACCAAGGGACACCATTAAAAGAACACTTCCTGAACGGACAGGCCCTGGACAGTCTATAGCAGTGCGCGCAGGTGCAGAGTGCATAAAAAACTTTTATATAAAGCAATACTCACAGGTGCAGAGCACATAAAAACTTTAAAAACTGACAAGAGACAGAAAGCTAGCCAAAATGATGAAACGGAAGAACTCTCCTCAAAAGAAATTCCAGGAAGAAGTGACAGCTAAAGAATTGCTCAAAACAGATATAAGCAACATAACTGACCAAGAATTTAGAACAATAGTCATAAAATTAATTGATGTGCTTGAAAAAGGCATAGAAGATAGCAGAGACACTACTGCTACAAAGATTATGGATCTTAAAAATAGTTATGATGAATTTAAAAATGCTATAATTGAGGTGCATAATAAAATGGAGGCGGTCACTGCATGGACTGAAGAGGCACAGATGAGAATAGGTGAATTAGAAGATACAATTATAGAAAAAGAGAAAGCCGACAAAAAGAGAGATAAATTGATCCAGGATCAAACAAGGAGAATTTGAGAATGGAGTGATGCAATTAAACGGAACAATACCCATATCAGAATAATTCCATAAGAAGAAGAGAAAGAGAAATGGGCAGAAGGGGCGCTTGAACAAATTATAGCTGAGAACTTCCCCAATCTGGGGAAGGAAACAGACATTGAAATCCAAGACTCATGGAGAACTCCCCTCAGATGTAACTTCAATCTTCGGCATGACATATCACAGTGAAACTGGCAAAATATAAGGATAAAGTGGGAATTGTGAAAGCAGCTAGGGATAAAAGGGACCTAACATACAAAGGGAGACACATAAGGGTAGTAACAGACCTATCTACTGAAACTTTGCAGGCCAGAAAGGAATGGCAGGAAATCTTCAATGTGACGAACAGGAAAAATATGCAGCGAAGAATCCTTTATCCAGAAAGCCTGTCATTCAGAATAGAAAGAGAGATAAAGGTTTTCCCAAACAAACAAAAACTGAAGGAATTCATCACCACTAAACCAGCCCTACAAGAAATCCTAGTGGGACTTTATGAGGAAAATGTTGCAAGGAACACAAAGTACCAGAGACACCACTAGAAGCATGAATCCTACAGAGAACACAATGACTCTAAAACCATATTTTTCAATAATAACACTCAATGTAAATGGACTAAATGCTCCAATCAAAGGACATAGGTTATCAGAATGGATTAAAAAACAAGATCCATCTATTTGCTGTCTAAAAGAGACATATTTTAGACCTGAGGATACCTTCAGATTGAAAGCGAGGGGATGGAGAAATATCTAACATGCTACCGGAAGTCAAAAGAAAGCTGGAGTAGCCATACCTATATCGGACAAACTGGACTTTAAAGTTAAGGCAGTAACAAGAGATGAAGGAGGAATTATATAATAATTACAGGGTCTATAATAGCTAATAATTATAAATGTCTATGCACCTAATTCAGGAGCACTCAAATACATAAAACAATTAATCACAAACAAAAACAATTTTATTGATAAGAATGTACTAATAGCAAGGGACTTTAATACTCCACTTACACCATGAATAGATCGACTAGATAGAAAATCACTAAAGAAACAATGGACCTGAACTACACACTGGACCAGATGGATCTGACATATATATTTAGAACTCAACATCCTGAGGCTATGGAATTCACTTTCTTCTCTAGTGCACATCATACATTCTCCAAGATAGACCACATACTGGGTCATAAAGCAGCCCTCAATAAATATAAAAGAATTGCGATCATACCATACACACTTTCAGATCACAATGCTATGAAACTTGAAATCAATCACATGAAAAAGTCTGGAAAACCTCCAAAATCATGGAGGTTAAAGAACACCCTACTAAGGAACGACTGGGCCAATCAGCCAACTAGAGAAGAAATTAAAAAATATATGGAAACAAATGAAAATGAAAATAAAGCAATGCAAACTCTTTGGGGTGCAGCAAAGACAGTCCTAAGAGGAAAATACATTGCAATCCAGGCCTATTTCAAGAAACTAGAAAAAGCTCAAATGCAAAATCTAACAGTGCACCTAAAGGAACTAGAAGCAGAGCAACAAGAACACCCCAAACCAAGCAGAAGTGAAATAATAAAGATCAGGGCAGAAATAAACAATATAGAATTAAAAAAAAAAAAACCAGTTGAGCAGATCAATGAAACCAAGAGTTAATTTTCTGAAAAAATAAACAAAATTGATAAACCTCTAGCTAGACTTCTCAGAAAGAAAAGAGAGAGCATACAAATAGACAAAATCACGAATGAAAATGGATTTATTACAACCAATCCCTCAGAAAAACAAGCAATTATCAGGGAATACTATGAAAAATTATATGCCAACAAACTGGACAACCTAAAAGAAATGGACAAATTCCTAAACAAACACACACTACCAAATTCAAAGTGGAAGAGATAGAAACTCTGAACAGACTCATAACTAGTGAAGAATTTGATTCAGTTATCAGAAATCTCTCAACAAATAACAGCCCTGGGCCAGATGGTTTCCCTGGAGAATTCTACAAGACATTTAAATCAGAGTTAATACCCATTCTTCTCAAGCTATTCCAAAAA
>CM053577.1:87771554-87799308 GCA_028646485.1 Cryptoprocta ferox | reverse complement strand
AAAAATAGAAATAGAAGGAAAACTTCCAAACTCATTCTATGAAGCCAGTATCACTTTGATTCCCAAACCTGACAGAAACCCAGCAAAAAAAAAGAGAACTACAGACCAATATCCCTGATGAATATAGATGCAAAAATCCTCAACAAGACACTAGCAAATCGAATTCAACAGCATATAAAAAGAATTATCCACGATGATCAAGTGGGATTCGTTCCTGGGTTACAGGGCTGGTTCAATATTTGCAAATCAATCAATGTGATACATCACATTAACAAAAGAAAAGATAAAAACCATGTGATCCTGTCAATAGATGCAGAAAAAGCATTTGGCAAAATACAGCATCCTTTCTTAATAAAAATGCTTGAGAAGGTCAGGACAGAAAGAACTTACTTAAACATCATAAAAGCCATTTATGAAAAGCCCACAGCTAATATCATCCTCAATGGGGAAAAACTGAGAGCTTTCCCCTTGAGATCAGGAACACAACAGGGATGTCCAATCTCACCACTGTTGTTTAACATAGTGCTGGAAGTCCTAGCATCCAGCAGTCAGACAAAAAAAAAGGGAAAAAATGCATCAGAATTGGCAAAGATGATGTCAAATTTTCACTTTTCGCAGATGACATGATACTCTACATGGAGAACCGGACCGACTCCACCAGAAGTCTACTAGAACTGATCCATGAATTCAGAAATGTCGCCGGGTACAAAATCAACGTACAGAAATCAGTTGTATTTTTATACACCAATAATGAACCAAAAGAAAGAGAAATCAAGAAACTGATTCCTTTCACAATTGCACCAAAAACCATAAAATACCTAGTAATAAGCCTAACCAAAGATGTAAAAGTTCTGTATGCTGAAAACTATAGAAAACTTATTAAGAAAATTGAAGAAGACACAAAGAAATGGAAAAACATTCCATGCTCATGGATCAAAGGAATAAATATTGTTAAAATGTCATTATTACCCAAAGCAATCTACACATTCAATGAAATCCCAATCAAATTTTCACCAGCATTCTTCTCAAAGCTAGAACAAACAATCCTAAAATTTGTATGGAACCACAAAAGACCCCAAAAAGTCAAAGTAATATTGAAGAAGAAAACCAAAATGGGAAGCGTCACTATCCCAGACTTTAGCCTCTACTACAAAGCTGTAATCATCAATACAGTATGGTATAGGCACAGAAACAGACTTTTAGACCAATGGAATAGAATAGAGAACACAGACTTGGACCCACAAATGTATGGTCAATTAATCTTTGACAAAGCAGGAAAGAGTATCCAATGGAAAAAAAGACAACCTCTTTAACAGATAGTGCTGGGAGAACTGGACAGCAACATGAATAAGATTGAAACTAGACCACTTTCCTATACCATACACAAAAATAAACTCAAAATGGATAAAGGACCTGAATGTGAGACAGGAAACAATCAACACCCTAGAGGAGAAAGCAGGAACCAACCTCCTTGACCTCAGCTGCAGCAATTTCTTACTCGACACATCTCCAAAGACAAGGGAATCAAGAACAAAAAATGGACTATTTACCTCATCAAGATAAAAAGCTTCTGCACTGCAAAGGAAACAATCAATAAAACTAATAAGCAACTGACGGAATGGGAAAAGATAGTTGCAAACGACATATCGGATAAAGGGCTAGTATCCAAAATCTATAAGGAACTCACCAGACTCTACACCTGAAAAACAAACAATCCAGTGAAGAGATGGACAGAAGACATGAACAGACACTTCTCCAAAGAGGACATCCAGATGGCCAACAGACACATGAAACGATGCTCGACATCACTCATCATCAGGGAAATACAAATCAAAACCACACTAAGATACCACCTCATGCCAGTCAGAGTGGCTAAAATGAACAAATCAGGAGACTACAGATGCTGGTGAGGATCTGGAGAAACGGGCCCTCCTACACTACTGGTGGGATTGTAGACTGGTGCAGCCCCTCTGGAAAACAGTGTGGAAGTTCCTCAAAAAATTAACAATAGGACTCCCCTATGACTCAGCAATAACACTGCTAGAAATTTACCCAAAGGATACAGGATTGCTGATACATAGGGGCACATGTACCCCAATGTTCACAGCGGCACTTTCAACAATAGGCAAATCATGGAAAGAGCCTAAATGTCCATCAACTGATGAATGAATCAAGAAGATGTGGTTTATCTATACAATGGAATACTACATGGCAGGGAGAAAGAATGAAATCTGGCCATTTGTAGCAACGTGGATGGAACTCGAGGGTGTTATGCTAAGTGAAATAATTCAGGCAGAGAAGGACAGATACAATATGTTTTCACTCATATGGAAAAGGAGAAACTTAACAGAGGACCATGGGGGTGGGGAAGGGGAAAAATAATTAAGGAAAGGGAGGGAGGTAAACCATAAGAGACTCTTAAATACTGAGAACAAACTGAGGTTTGATGGGGTTGGGGAGAGGGGAAAATGGGTGATGGGCATGGAGGAGGGCACTTGTTGGGATGAGCATTGGGTTTTATATGGAAACCAACTTGACAATAAACTATAAAAAATAAGTGTTAAACAAAATAAATATATAAAAACACTCCCATTGAACATAATGTATTTTAACTATAAAAAAGGAACTAAAGCAAAGCTGAATTTCCACTTTTTTCCCCATAACGCCCAAGATTCCAGGATGAAATTAAACACAGAATTAAAATTATACATATGTTTCCCATGCGCAAAACATAAAATTCAATTTTCCTACTTTACAATACTAAAATTGGAAATATCTCTGCCACCCTTAAAGAAGACTACGTAGTCCTGGGCAGGTTTACAGTGGGTTGAACAGAGTGGAGAAGGCATGTCTTCACTGCCTTAGAGGAACTGCCAGTATAGTTTAGTTATTCTCCTGAGTTGGGTACAGTAAGGATTGGCAAATCATGCCACATGGACCAAAACCTGCCTGGTGCCTATTTCAGCACTATCCATGAGTTAAGAGTTATTTTTAGATTTTTAAATGGAAAAAAAAAGAATATCATTTCATACACAAAAAATTACATAAAATGTCATTATCATTTCAATTTCATTCTTAGGAATATATCCAAGAAAAATAAGACGTGTCTACACAAAAATTTGTACATGAATGTCCATGGCCTAAATGTCCATCAATTGATAAATGTGGAAACAAATGTGGTATATCCATAGAATGAAATATTCTTCAAGAATTGGAAAAAAAAAGAATTGCTGATAAAGCTACAACATGAATGAATCTTGAAAATATTATGGTAGGTGAAAAATGCCAGACATAAAAGACCATAGATTGTATGGTTTCTATAAGAAATATTAGAATAGACAAATGTGTAGGGACAGAAAGTAGATTAGTAGATTAGTGGTCACCAGAGAAGATGGGAAGAAAAATTGGGAGTTAAGAATATGTTGTGTAATTAAATAGTAGTGAATGTTACACAAATTGGTGAATTTACTATAAACAACTACACTGTATACTTTATAAGAGTGGATTTTATAGTATGTGAATTTTATAAGAAAAATATTTTTAAAAACAAATTCACTTTCTGTTTAGTTTTCAACTGTTTTACTATTAAATGTTCAAGAGACTATGAACGGATAATCTAGATACACTGAGTAAATCGTAGACATAAAGATACACAGATAAATACATAGAAGGATAGAACTAAAGATAGATATTTTTAACCTTATTTCTTGTTTATAACACTTCTTTAAACAGATTTGAGGTTGTTCATTCTTTTGGGGAAATTTTTATTCATTATCTCTCCAAATACTGCTTATGCACCTTTTCAAAAATTGTATATATGTATGTATGTATGTATGTATTTTTTTACCACTGTTCCTTTTGGGATTCCAAATACCTGCATGTGATTCCTTCTTTTATTCTTTATATATCCCACACTGTCTTACATATTTCCCAACTATTCAGCTCTTTGAGTTTCATTATGTATAATTTATTGTTAATCATCATACGTATATCTTTAGCTGTATTTCATTTGATGTTATATCCTGTTTTTATTTTACTTGTCTGTTTTATTTTTAATTTTAGAACTCTCACTTGATTTTCTTATAGGTTCTTAATCTTGTCATTATTTATGCAAACATAGAAAGTACACTTATTTAAAAGTCTCACTCCAATATTTAGAGCCTCTGGGGACTATCACTCTCCTTTGTTTTTGTTCAAAAACAAGTTGTCTTTTCTTCTCATGTCTATGATTATTTATGAATGTGTTATCAACATCGTATTTTTAAAATTGTTTGTAGAAATTATATTAGGCTAGAGATAAAGTTGTCTTTCCTCAAATTTCATGTTTGCTCTTGGAAGGCCAGTAAATTCAGTAGCAGTCCAGTATCACAATATTCTAATTTCAAGAACTGGTTTGAAGTTGGCCTGTAGCCATACAAAGGTTTATCTGTTTCCAAGTCACTCTTCCTTTTAACTTATAGTCTCTCTCTGTTTCGGCCCATTTAAAGAAAAAATTTTACTATGCAATTTCCTTTATTTACTACCAGACAGCAACTTTTTCCCAGTCCCGTAAGGTTGTTATAAGTACTGCTCAGTCTCTTAACCTCATAGGCAAGTTTCTTCAAAATTGACAAATGCTCAAAGTGAACACCATGGTAGTTACTTGGATATCTGTCTTTTTCAACACTTTGGTTTGGTGAAAATTAATGTCATTTTATGGCTCCTATATTTTTAAACGTATTTTACAAATTTTCAAGCTTTTTGAGTTATCATAAGCAAGAAAGTTGATTTAAAGTAGTCTTCTGATCTGGAAAGTGAATTTCTCTTATGGTGACAATAAACATGGTGAAACTAATCCAATCTTAGTTTCACAAGAATAGGATCATGCTACCTACTGCAGCTTGCTTTTATTGTGTAACATTCTATCACTTTGAGTCAATAGATATTGACTCAAACCTTTATTTTTTAAATATCTGCAGAGTACCCTATGATGTGACTGGCCTACTGCTTATTCAAGCTATATCCTTCTTGGTAGGTATTTCAGTGCCCTTTTCATCTTTACATTGATTTCTGAGATAATCCCTGAACATACATTTATGCACTAGTATGCTTTAATCATTATGATATTGATTTTAAGAAGAAAAGCATTTTGGGTAATTTGTGTATAATTTTTGTACTATTTTCTATAATGAATCTGTTTTTACATAAAGAAGAAATGTATTCTATTATTTTTGACTAGTCAGTTACCTTATTCTTCATGAAATGAGATTGGAAGTTGTCAGGAGTATACTATACCTACACTACAGAGAGAATTCAATGTCTATATGAAACATACCTAAGATCTACATTGTACATGATGCATAAGCAAATTTGATGATAGTTTAGTTAATGGCAATGGAAAATGTTTTATATGAATATTTAACTACTATTCCTAAAATGTGTAAAAACACAAATACAAATGTATGGTTTACAATTTTCTATTTCAGATGTTTAAATTTGAATAGAACATATAACAAAAATCAAAAATTACAATATAAACTTACTTCTTTTGAGTATTCTCTTTTCTAGACAGAGTTAAAGTAAATCATGAGTTAAAGTAAAAGATGTGTCTTTCAATTATGGCTATTTTTTCCCAATATTAAAACAATTTTTTGGGGGGATGGTGCCTGGGTGGCTCAGTCAGCTAATTGTCTGACTTCAGCTCAGGTCATGATCTTAAAGCTCGTAAGTTCAAGCCCTGCATTGGGCTCTGTGCTGACAGCTAGGAGTCTGGAGCCTGCTTCAGATTCTGTGTGTGTGTCTACCTGTACCTCTCCTGCTCCTGCTCTCTCTCTCTCTCTCTCTCTCTCTCACTCTTTCTCTCTCTCTCTCTCTCTCTCAAAAATAAACATTAAAGAAATAAAATAAAAACAAAATAAAATTTTTTGTGTTAAAGACAAAAACAACAAAACCTGGAACATAAGAATTCTTGCATTTTTTTAAAGGCCAATATGACTTTGCAAAGAAAAAAGCCCATTAGTACTAACTTCCACTTAACTACCGTAACTAAAGTTATACCAAACTATTTCAACTCTGTAATGTTTCTCAAATATAGAGTACATTTTCTCCTGTCTTCTTGATTATTATTACATGTTTAAGAATACCTCACTGCATAGCTGGAACAACATGCTTTGATACTGTCCAGATTGAGGAGAAATTAAGTGGAACATATTAAATCCTAGCTCTGAAAAGAAAAAAAACAGTACAGATACAATGTGTGTTGCCTTGAACTGTATGCAATAAAATGGAAAAGAAAAAGCAAACATCATTTAGTGCAATCTTCTAAAAATGGGAAACTTCCTTTTACTTGTAGGAACTAATTTTGTACCAAGACCATGATGGTACTATAAAATAATTATAGGGACATTTTCCTAATATGTGTGACTCAGTTTAGAGAACAGTTAAATGAGTCAGTTACCAAAGAATCTCACTGTGAAGGGTTAGATTTTTATAAGCTACACACACACACACACACACACACACACAATAAGGTATATAATAGAAAATAATTGTACTGCTATAATGAAAGTTACATTGGGCTTATTATCATGTAGAAAAAAAAACAATTTTTTAAATAAACATATTTTGAGGGCCTTCTGAGTGGCTCAGTTGGTTAAGCATCTGACTTAGTTTTATCTCAGGTCATGATCTTGTGATTTGTTACACTGAGTCCCATTTTGGGCTCAGTGACTGCTTGGGATTCTCTCTCATTCCTTCTATCTCTGTCCTTCTCTGGGAGCTTGCTCTCGCTCTCTCTCTTAAAATAAATAAATAAACATTAAAAAAATAAATGAACTTATATATTCATGGGGGTTATGTTACCTAAACTATTTCCTAGAACCAAAAGGAGACTTACCATTAAGGTATAAATTATAGTGAAAACACTTCCAGATGTTGTAGCAATGCTAAATTCTATGATTTTAGGTGGTGATTGAAAGTTCTAAAATTTTATTGCAATTTCTTTTTTTTTAATTTTTTAATGTTTTATTTGTATTTTTGAGAGAGAGAGTGTGAGCGGGGGGAGGGACAGAGAGAGAGGCAGACACAGAATCCAAAGCAGGCTCCAAGCTCCAAGCTGTCAGCACAGAGCCTGGCGTGGGGCTTGAACACACAAATGGTGAGATCATGACCTGAGCTGAAGTGGGACACTCAACCAACTGAGCCACCCAGGCGTTCCATATTGCAATTTCTTTAAATAAGTCAATTTAATGAACTAGAACTTACCATTTTGAAAGGTCAGAAAATAGGGGTGCCTGGGTAGCTCAGTTGGTTAAGCATCTGACTCTTGATTTCTGCTCAGGTTACAATCTTCACAGTTTGGGAGATCAAGCCCCATGTCAGTCTCTACGCTGACAGACAGAGCCTGCTTGGGATTCTCTCTCTCTCTCCCTCCCTCCCTCCCTCTCTCTCTCTCTCTCTCAAACTAGATAAACAAAATAATAATAATAATAATAATAATAATGTCAGAAAATAACTATGAGACCTATTGTTAAAATGTTACCAAACATCTAAGCCAAAAATAGTTTGAATAGCTCAAATACTAAAGTGGCTTATTTACTCACATTTAAGCACTATAAAATATTTAAGCACTATAAAATACTGGTGATATGAGAAAGTTCTGAGATACATTTTAACATGAGAACAATATTAAGGCAATAGAATAGAAGAATTGCCACAAAGTAGCAAGGCTACAAAAATCTATAAGACATTTAACAAAAAATTGGGGACAAAAATATTCACAGATTTTCTATTATCACTTATTTTAAAGTTAGATAATAACTTTTGTGTAGTTAATTTCTGAAAAAAAGGAAAAATGATTTTAAGATACAATAAGATCCACCAAATGATAAAAGTTTCCATTATATTTTTCCCAATACTTTCAATACTCTAGGTAGGAAAGCTTTCTCTTTCTTGTCTTATGAAGCTTTCAACTATTTTCTCTCCTCAGGGCACTCCCACAGACAATGAATAACTTAGTCATAATTCTAATTAAAAACTGAATAGGAGCCTCACAGTCTGTGAGAGTTACAGGGCAATGTCACTCTTTGTTACTGCCATTTGTGGTCTAAAACAGTTCTGGGTAGCTTTAGGAAAGTATGGGTAGAACAAGCAATCTGGGCAAAACAAGTTTTTCAAAAATACTATTGAGAAATTACTGATTTCATAGTTATTGGGTTTTATGCACTTTTCTAATTGCCTTTAAAATTTATAACTTCTCTCTTTCCAGAAAAAGATATGAGCTATAACAATGGATTCTTCATAGCTAACTCATCAAATAATTTTCATGACATCCAGGTAATATAATAACAATTCTTGTATTAACAGCTGGTCTTCTTCAGGAACTAAAATTTAACTTTTAAATTTTCAATGCTTTAATTTCAAGTTACCTATCACAAAGTCTATCCCAGACAACGGAGTTAAGCAGAAACACAAAGTATTTCAAATGTAAGACTCCACAACACCAGATGTATATTTGTATATACTTGGTAAAAGTATATTGGTATTAAAGTAACAAAGTATGGATATGTTATAAAATGGAAAACAAAGTAACAACAACAAAATAATTTACTACTGACCCCACCAAGGCAGAACTGGAAAAGATCATTTGATCTCATTCACACATATACCTTTCATGAAAGTTTAAAACTGAAAATTTCTACTAAATCCAATTAAAATACTTTCCCTTAAAATGTTTTCTTGAGACTCTGTAATTTTATAAATGACTACAGAGTACTTTAAAAATATTGAGAAATTATTCAATTATTTTTAAAAATATTATTTTATCAAAAAGTCACTTTAGTTTACTTAACATTTAGCTTCACAAAAATATTATACACCATAAAAATTGACAGTGAACAGAATTGTATCAATTTAGAGTAATAATACAATATTAGAAAGACATATGATTCTATTTGCCAAAATCCCAAATTTCAGTTTACCTTTTTGACATGCATGTATAGACAGAACAAATGGCAAACAGACTTTTAATGTGGTATCTTGCTCACACAGGAAGCCTCAATATTCATGGGATTTTTCCTTAATATCACAACCAAGTTGAAAATTTAATTTTATGGAATTTGTGTTTCTTATTAAAATAATCTTAAGGTAAAACTGACGAGTAACTCATAGAAGATAAATTAAGTCACAGAAAATTTTTGTCCAGACTTAGCTTTTTAAAAATAAGAATGTTAGTACTTTGTAAATCCTCCCTGAAAATTAGCTGATATGGGAAATATGCACTCCTTAATACTATCTAGACTTCTTGCTCCAGCGTAAGTTTGAATTTTTAGTCCTGGGTTTATACAGAGAAACAGAAATATGTTAGTAAGAATGTTAACTAACAAATTGCCATTTGGAGAGCAGGCTCCCAAAGCCTGCTACCTGAAAAGTAGAAAATAAAGTAAAAGGATACATCTATATTTTAGTAAGTTATTTTTGAGTTGTTGAAATAGCATACATATGTAATATTCATGGTTTTCTTAAACTTTAAAAATATTTCACATTTTTGTTAAAATATGCATTATTTGATATCCTTAATATAGCAATCAGCTATTTAAGGGAAGAAGATACAGTTGAACAGTTCATAAGGACAAAAACAATACATTTTAATTCATTTGATCGAGCAATATAATTGACTGAATGCAGTTAAGGCATTTTAAGAAAAACATAGCTAATATGTTGGATACCAGAGGTTTGCTACTGACACCCCTCTATTATGAAGAAAACCAATTCTCTATTGTAAATTATGCAGATCAGACTATGTCTGAAACACTGTTTTCAATTTCCATCCTTAAGAATTCATTTAGGAAAAAAAAGAACATTTAGATGAGGTGATAATGACCTTCAGCGGCCTATCCTAGAACTATGCCAAATAGTACTTATTGAGGATATTTTAAAACTGAACTTGCATAAGAGAATAGTCTTTAGAACTACAGTGACAATTTAGAATACACAGATTTATATGTCATCAGATCATAAAAACAGAATGCAGTCAAAGATCAAATTTGTGTGTTGTATTATTTAAGAAAGCAACGTATCTTAAAGCCTAGAAACCAAAAGAAAACTTTACAACTTTGTACAAGGGATATTAATTTTAATTATAATTTGCAGGCTTTTTTGACAAGAATAATGAAGAAGGGAGGTATTAGCTTCACAGGATTCTTGCAGAGTATTCCATCATGTTGGCCTATGTTAGCATAGATAAGCTCATCCTATCTTAAAAAATACTGTGATGCCATGATAGTCTTACTGCTTGTTATGTTATAGAAAATATTAAACCTCATTGATTTTTTTTCATGTCTTTGGTTCTTTTGGAACATACTTTCTGAAAAGATGATGGTTTATAGATCATGTTCTGTAGAACTGTCAAATATTTAGCAGGAGTGAAGGAGACAGGGAAAACTTCTCATTACTTCACTATAAATCTACTAACCTCTCCAAAATATGAATCAAAATAATAGAAGGTAAGTCAAAATAGGAGACTCATCAAACCAAGTATTAGAAAAAAATAGTATGATATTAGACACCAATAATTTTTCCTTGATATCAATTATGAAAAATATTATATCCTCTGAGATACAATTTTTATATGAACACTTACTGGAAGCAAGTATTATCAAAAGAATGTTAAGATGAGGTATAAAATAAGTTTTTCATTTTCACATGTAAATATAAATAATTCAGCTTATCATTTTTAATTTTGTTAAAGATGTTAATGAATGTTGCCTGCAGATTTAAGATTGGCAAATCACATAAAACAGAGCTTAATCTATTGATACAATTATATGTGTGAAGATAACTGTTGCATTATGTTCTTGAATTAATTACATTGCTATTAAAGTAACAGTTAAGATTTGCTTGACATTCAGCTGCATAATAAGGCCCATACATAGAGCAATATGTTATAATTACATTGACAGATTAAAATATTTTAACAGAAATTTCATCTATACTCTTAACTAAACCCTGAGCAATTATAATGTATACAAAGTACTTTTCTTAAATATAGCATATGGACTCTGACTTCAGACAGACTGGGTAATAATATAGGAAATAGGACACACCCACACACATGATACAAAATAATAAAAGCTGCAAAACAGAAAATGCTATAAAAGGAACACAGTTTGAGTGATTTTTAAATGTTAAAACCTACCTAAAAACAGACAGATGGTAAATCTACATCTCTTTACAAAGGTTATAATGACTTCTTTTTTATGAAGAAAGAAGACTGTGAAAGAGACCATAATTTTATGTAATAATCACATTAGATTTATATGGTTATAAACATGGTTTAGGAGACCTTCCATTGTCTATCACTGTTTATTAATATCTTGTTTTCCCATTATACTAAGCACAAGATGGACTGTAAATGGTTCTAGAAATGAAATTTCAAAAATAATTGTCATTTGTCCATTCTTCAAAAGTGAGGGGCACCTGGGTGGCTCAGTCGGTTAAGCGTCTCGCTTCAGCTCAGGTCATGATCTCACAGTTCGTGCTGACAGCTAGCTCAGAGCCTGGAGCCTGCTTCAGATTCTGTATCTCCCTCTCTCTCTGACCCTCCCCTGCTCGCACTGTCTCCCTCTGTCTCTCAAAAATAAATTAAAAACATAAAAAAAATTTTAAATAAAAAATAATTAAAAAATAAATAAAAAAGTGAAATGGCCACCAGGTTTTGGTTTGTTTGCTATTTTAAGAATTTCAGTAATCTTTGTGACCAGACAACAGTCCCCCTCATTTTCCTGACATAATCACTGACAATTTATGACCATTTAAAGTTAACTGTTCTGTCAACATAATTAGAGGAGGACTGTGGATCATACAAATGACAAATTCTCTTAAAAGGCATTTAAAAGAAAATTTGATTTTTCATAAGGTAGTTCTATTTTTAACTTCTTGAGGAATGTCCATACTGTTTTCCACAGTGGCTGCACCAGTTTGCATTCCCACCAATAGTGTGCAAGTGTTCCTTTTCCCCCAAATCCTTGCCAACACCTTATGATCTAGCAATTACACTACTGGGTGCTTACTCAAAGAATACAAGAACATTAATTCAAAAGGATACATGTACCCCTATGTATATAGTAGCTTTATTTACAATAGTCAAGATATGGAAGCAGGCCAAATATCCATTCATCAATGAATGGATAAAGAAGATAAGGTGTATATATATGATGGAGTATTATACAGCAGTAAAAAAGAATGAAGTCTTGCCATTTGCAATGACATGAATGGAGCTAAAGAGTTTAATGCTAAGTGAAATAAGTTAGTCAGAGAAAGACAAATACCATATGATTTCACACAGATGGGGAGTTTAAAAAACAAAACAGGGGTTCCTGGTGGCTCAGTCCATTAAGCATCTGACTTTGGCTAAGGTCATGATCTCACGGTTTCTGAGTTCGAGCCCCACGTCAGGCTCTGCAGACAGCTCAGAGTCTGGAGCTTGCTTCAGATTCTGTGTCTTCTTCTCTTTCTGACCCTCCCTTGTTCTCTTTCTCTCTCTCAAAAATAAATAAGCATTAAAATTTTAAAAAATAGCAAAGGGAAAAAATAAGAGAGAGAGAGAAAGAGAGAGACAAATCAAGAAACAGACTCTTAATTATAGAGAACAAACTGATGGTTACCAGGAGGGTTGGGGGAGGGATTAAATATGGGGATTAAGGAAGACAGTGGTGATGATGAGGGCAAAGTGATGTGTAGAACTATTGAATTACTATATTGTACACCTAAAACTAATGTAATACTGTATGTTAACCAACTAGAATTAAAAGAAAAACTTTAAAGAAAGATAATTTGATCTTTCGAAGTTTCATATGATGAATTTAAAAGGCAGATTAAAAAACTGGTTTTCTTTTTAACAAATCTTTTCTATTGCTGTTCTGTAGCCTTAACTGATACATATAATTTTTGTAGATCTAAGTACATCACTAAACATAGAAAAAACTAAAAAAAGAGATTTCAATGTATTTATAATAACAATATGACACGTTCAATAAATAGCATATTTGAACCTTATCTTGCAACTAAATATTGATAGATATTTGAATTGAAATATAAGAGCTCAAACGTTGGATAATATCAACATTATTACATACGTTTTTTCATGTTTTAAATTTTTTAATGTTTATTTTTGAGAGAGAGACAGAAAGAGAGAGAGCGCATGTGCGTGCTCTAGTGGGGGAGGGGCAGACAGAGAGAGGGAGATACAGAATCTGAAGCAACCTCCAGGCTCTGAGCTTTCAGCACAGAGCCAGATGCAGGGCTCGAACTCAAGAACCATAAGATAATGACTTGAGCTGAAGTTGGATACTTAGCCAACTGAACCACCTAGGCACCCCAATACATTTTTTCTTAAACTAGCTTTATTTTTATGCCCATGGAATGGAAATCTAAATAAACAACTTTCTGGGGCTTATCAATATGGAAAGTTCCATTAGCTTTACAAAAGCCATCCTGAAGATGTCATGCACCTAAATGGAAAAGCTTACAATGAAAGAAGTCACATTTATTTTTTAATAACAGTAACACTGAGACTTCTGTAAAGATTATTAAAGAAAATGAGAAAATGTTACAGCCAAAAAGAGGAGGAGCTGATTTAAGATATTAGTCACTGATTGAATTTAGGCATAATGAATTTGAATATTCAACTAAAAGAAGATACCAAACATTTGGAAATATAATGTAAAACAGCAAGGATAGGAAACAGACTTAGTCAATAGCATCAACTACTACACATCATACAGGTTTATAGTTAAAGTTATAAAATTAGAATACCCCAGGTTAAAAAAAATGGAGAAAGAGAAGAAGGGCAAAGACAGACATTTGAACAGAGTATACATTTAGGTGGTGTGAAGAAGAAGAGAGAGGCTGAAAACCTTGTAATCAATGGAGAGTTAAAAAAAAAAAAGAGAAAAGAATGAAGAAAAATGAAGAATGAGGAGAACACTGTTTGTGGTTGTAGAAGGCCAGGCAGTGAATTGTTGGTAAAGGTTTTCTTACTGCTATTACAAAATAAAGTGCAAATATGGATGCACAGGTATCAGATCCTTAAATGTGAGACAGTATATGATTGTAAAGATTTTACAAGGAGACGAGTATAATGTGATATGTGATGAAATAGTATCAATAATGAAGTATAAGTCAAGGAGCTAAGATGGCAGACTAGTAGGAATATCCTAGGCTTGTATCATCCCTTCAACACAGCTAGATAAATATCAAATCATTCTGAATACCCAAGAAATTAACCTGAGGACTGAGAAAACAAACTGCACAACCAGAGGGAGACAAGAGGTCACATCGTGGAAGATACGAGGTACGGAAATGTGGTTTGTTGGAAAAACAGACTGCAGGTGCTATGGAAGTGAGGGATCCCTGGTCACAGAGACAGATGATGAGAGAGCGAGAGAGAGAGAGAGAGAGAGAGAGCGAGAGAGAAGCACACTGAGGATCACACAAGGAAAATACTTTCTCCAAATCACCGACTGGCAAAATGAAAGGCACTGGTTTCCATGAGGTTTGACAACAAGCAGGGCCCAAAGACTAGAGTTTTAGAGGTCCACGGAGTGGCCTGTATAGAGCCCTGAGGGCGCTGCAGTGCTTCTGTGGAGAAGGAAGGCAGAGAGCCAGGGAGCAGACAGCTCGGATGTGAGGATCCCCTGGGACACACTGGGAGAGATGGTTCCCCCTTCTTGGAGCGCATCTGGGAGAGGTGGCACTGCCTCTCCAGGAACAAAAGAGTAAGCAGGCACCATACTCTCCCCACCCTCAGTACAGAGAATGTTGAGCCTATCATCAGGTCTTTGCTACATTTTACTTCAAATTCCACGCCAATATAGTTTGGTACAACTGCCCTTCTGGATCAAACTTGCATCAGTCCTAGTTTGGTGAAACTCCCCCTATGGTACCAATGAGTATCTGCATCATGGCAGGTCCCTAAAGTTCAGAATTTTAAAGTCAGCTGGCCTGCCTGGGAGAGAACACAGGTGCACTGCACTTCTGGGCAGGCAGATGGCCCTGACACAGATGGGGTGAAGGCAGGGTTCTCAGGGAAGCTGGAGACACCTGAAGGGAGCTTGTTTGCTCTTCTGGGAGGGCTTTCTAGAAAGTGGCACCTGGGAACTCTCCTCTCCAGGGACAAGGGAAGGGGCTGATGCCATTTCTCTTCCCTGCCCCTCAGCATAAACCAACTTCAGTAAGCAGCACAGTGCTAAGAGTGGTGGCCAAAATTACTTACACCAAGCCCTACCTGCCTGCTATCTACAGATGCTGCTTTTCTCTGGCAATTGTGCCTAAGAACTGGAGCAGTGAGCCACTCCCCTAGTAGACCGGCACAACCCCCCGACACTCGCCATGTCTGCTGACCACAGAGTTCTACAAAACTTTAGTGTCAGTTGAAAGAGCACCAGGTCTCTTTTAAAAAGCAGACCAGAGAACACCTAGTTCTGCTTAAAACTCGTCACTCTCTGGGCAAGTTACAAACACTCCCCACTGCAGGCAAGGGTAAACTCCGCAGAATAAACTGAGGGAAAAATCATCCAAAACATAGCAGCAGAATGCACAGCATACAACAGAAACACTTTCTCAAGTTCCAGATCCTGGATAGCATATGATATCTACTTCATGAAGTCATTCTTTTTTTTTTTAAGTGAGAGATAGAGAGAGAAAGAGAGAGAGAGAGAATGAAAGGGGGCGAGGAGTAGAGGGAGAGAAAGAGAGGAAGAGAGAGTGCATCTTCAGCATGCTCCACGCTGAGTATAGAGCCCAGCACAGGGCTCAATCCAACAACTCTGGGATCATGACCCAAGACAAAATTGAGTCAAATGCTTAACTAACTGAGATGTCCAGGCACCCTAAAAGTCATTCTTCTCAGGAGCAGGAAATATAACAGGCTTTCTTAACATACAGAAGAAGACACAGACCTAGACAAAATGCCAAGATTGAGGAATTTATTCCAAAACAAAGAACAAGAAAAGTTCACAGCCACGGATCTAATTGAAAACAATATAAGTAATATGCCCAATCCAGAATTTAAAACAACAATCATAAGGCTACTAGCTGGGCTTGTGAAAAGCATAGAAGATACCAGGGAGTCCCTTATCACAAAGATAAAAGACCTAACAACTAGTCAAGTTGAAATACAAAATGCAATAACCAAGATCCAAAACCAACCAGATGTGATTACCACAAGGATGGAAGAAGCACAATAGGAAGTAAGTGATGTAGAAAATAAAATTATGGAAAATAATGAAGCTGAAAAGGAAATAAAATATTAGAAAATGAATGTAAACTTAGAGAATTCAGTGACTCAATAAAGCATAATAACATTCATATTATAGAAGGCCCAGAAGAGAGAGAAAAGGGGGCAGAAGGATTATGTGAGGAAATTATAGTTGAAAACTTCCCTAATTTGGGGAAAGAAACAGACATCCAAATCCAGGAGTCACAGAGAATCCCCATCAAAATGAACAAAAGCAGGAGGGGTGCCTGGGTACCTCAGTCTGTTAAGCACTGGACACTGGCTCAGGTCATGATCTCACAGTTCATGAAATAGAGCCCTACATCAAGCTCTGTGCTGACAGCTCAGAGCCTGTAGCCTCCTTTGGATTCTGTGTCTCCCTCTCTTTCTGCCCCTCCCCAACTCATACTCAGTCTCTCTCTCTCTCTCTCTCTCTCTCTCTCTCTCTCTCAAAAATAAATAAAATATTTAAAAAAATTAAAATGAAAAAAAGCAGGACAACACCAAGACATATCATAGTTAAACTTACAAAATATAAAGAAAAAAATCCCAAAGCCAGCAAAACAAAAGAAGTCCCTAACTTACAAGGGAAGACAATAAGTGTAGCATCAGATCTCTCCACAGAAACCTGGCAGGCCAGAAGGGAGTGGAATGATATATTCAACCTGCTGAATGGGGAAAAAAAATGCACCCAACACTACACTACCCAGAAAAGTTATCATTTATAATAGAAGGAGAGATAGTTTCCCAGACAAACAAAAACTAAAGGAGTTCATGACGCTAAATCAGTCCGGCAAGAAATATTAAAGGGACTCTTTGAGTGGGAAAGACCAAAAGATTAGAAAGGAACAGAGAAAATCCCAGAAGTGATGGTGAAACAAGTAATAAAATGGCACTAAATTCATATCTACCAATAATTATTCTGAATTTAAATGGACTAAATGCTCCAATCAAAGGCATAGGATGTAAGAATGGATTAAAAAAAAGACTTACTATATGCTGTCTACAACAGGCTCGTTTTAGACCTAAAGACACCTGTAGATTGAAAGTGATGGGATGGAGCAATATTTACCATGCAGCCGGATGTCAAAGGAAAGCCAGAGTAGCAATACGTATATCAGACAAACCATATTTTAAACTAAAGACTGTAACAAGAGATGATGGGCACTGTATCATAATAAAGCAGTCTGTTAAACAAGAAGACCTAACAATTGCAAATATTTATGCCCCCAACTTGAAGGCACCCAAATACATAAAACACTTAATAACAAACATAAAGGTACTCATTGACAATAATACAATAATAGGAAATTTTAATACCCCACTACACCAATGGACAGATCATCTAAGCAGAAAATTATGAAGGAAACCATGGTTTTGAATGACACACTGGGACAGATGTACTTAACAGATATATTCAGAACACTTCTTCCTAAAGCAGAATATACATTCTTCTCATGTGCACATGGAGTATTCTCCAAAATGGATCACACACTGGGGCACAAATCAGCCCTCAACAGATACAAAAAGATCGCTATCATACCATGCATATTTTCAGATCACAACCCTATCAAACTTGAAGTCAACCACAAGAGAAAACTTGGAAAGACCACAAACACATGGAGGTTAGAGAACATCCTACTAAAGAATGAATGGGTTAACCAGAAAATTAAAGAAGAATTTTTAAAAATTCTTAAAGAAGAATGCAAACAAAAGATAACAACAATACAAAAGTCTGAAACTTTTGGGATGCAGCAAAAGCAGTGATGAGAGGGAAGTATAGAGCAATACAGGCCTTTTTCAAAAGGCAAAAAAAATTCTCAAGTATGCAATCTAATCTTACACTTGAAGGATGTAGAAAAGGAACAGCAAATGAAGCCTAAAGCCTGAAGAAAAAGGGAAATAATAAAGCTTAGAGCAGAAACAAATGATATAGAAACAAACAAAAACAGTAGAACAGATCATAGAAACCAGGAGCTGGCTCTTTGAAAGAATAAACAGAATTGATAAAATCCTAGTCAGAACTATCAGAAAGAAAAGAGAAAGGGCCAAAATAAATAAAATCACAAATGAGAGAAGACTGATCACAAGCAGTACAAGATAAATAAAAACAGTTATAAAAGAATATAATGAAAAATTATATGCCAACAATGGGAAATCTAAAATAAATGGATAAGTTTTTAGAAACATATAAACTATGAAAACTGAAACAGGAAGAAATAGAAAACTTGAGCAGGCCCTTAACCAGTAAATAAATTGAATCAATAATCAAAAATCTCCCAACAAACAAAATTCAAGGGCCAGATGGCTTTTCAGGGGAATTCTACCAGACATTTAAAGAAGAGCTAATATACCTATTCTTTTCAAGCTGTTCCAAAAAATAGAAATGGAAGGAAATTTTCCAAACTCATTCTGTGAGTCCAGCATTACCATGATTCCAAAACCAGAGACCCCACTAAAAAAGAGAATTACAGGCCAATATCCCTGATGAACATGGATTCAAAAATTTTCAAGATACTAGAAAATCAAATCCAACAGCACATTAAAAGAATCATTAACCAAGATCAACTAGGAGTTATTCTTAGGCTGCAAGGTGGTTCAATATTTGCAAATCAATCTATGTAATCGATCACATTAATAAAAGAATAGGAACCACATGATCCTCTCAATAGATGCAGAAAAAGCATTTGACCAAATGTAGCATTCTTTCTTGATAAAAACCTTCAGCAAAGTAGGGATGGAGGGAATATATCTCAACATCATAAAGACCACTTATGAAAGACCCACAGCTAATATTATCTTCAATGGAGAAAATTCTAATTGCTTTTCCTTTACAGTCAGGAATAAGGCCAGGATGCCCATTCTCACTATTGTTATTTAATATAGTAATAGAAGTCTTAGCCTCAGCAATTAGAAAACAAAAAGAAAGAAAAGGCATCCAAATTGGCAAGGAAGAAGTCAAATTTTCACTATTTGCAGATGACATGATATTCTATGTAGAAAACCCAGAAGACTTTACCAAAAAATTTCTAGAGCTAACACAAATTCAGCAAAGTTGCAGAATACAAAATCAACATAGAGAAATCTGTTGCATGTCTTTAGACCAATAATAAAGCAGCAGAAAGAGAAATCGAGGCACTGATCCCATTTACAATTGCACCAAAAACCATAAGATACCTAGGAATAAACCTAACAAAAGAGGTAAAAGATCTATACTCTGAAAACTATAGAAAATTTGTGAAAGAAATTGAAGAGGATACAAAGAAATGGAAAAACATTCCATGCTGATGGATTGGAAGAACAAATACTGTAAAATGTCTTTATTACCCAAAGCAATCCACACTTTTAATACAATCTTATCAGTATACCAACAGCAGTTTTCACAGAGCTAGAACAAAGAATCCTAAAATTTGTGCAGAACCACAAAAGACCTTGAATAGCCAAAGCATACTTGGGAGGCATCACAATTATATTTCAAAGCTGTAGGGATAAAGAGAGTATGATGCTGGAACAAAAAGAGACACATAGATCAACGAAACAGAATAGTATACCCGGAAATGGATCTACAACTACATGGACACCTCATCTTTGACAAAGTAGGAGAGAATATCCAATGGAAAAAAAGACAGTCTCTTAACAAATGGTGTTGGGTAAACTGTGCAGCAAATGCAGAGGACTGAAACTGGACCATTTTCATATATCATACACAAAAATAAATTCAAATTGGGAACAAGAGAACTAAATGTGAGACAGGAAGCCATCAAAATCCTAGAGGAAAACACAGGCAGCAATTTCTTTGACAAAGGAAGAAGCAACTCCTAACTAGATAAGATCCAGAGGCAAGGGAAACAACAGAAAAAGTGAACCATTGGGACTTCATCAAGATAAAAAGCTTTAGTACAAAAGCGAAAATAATCAACAAAACTAAAAGGCAGCCTATGAAAAGGGAGAAGATATTTGCAAATGACATATATGTTAAAGGGTTAGTATCAAAAATCTGTAAAGAACTTATCAAACTCAACACCCAACAAACATAATCCAGTTAAGAAATGGGCAGAAGACATGAATAGACACTTTTCCAAAGAAGACATCCAGATGGCAAACAGATACATACATGGAAAGATGCTCAACATAACTCATTATCAGGCCAATACAAATCAAAACTATAAATAAATACCACCTCAGACCCGTCAGAATGGCTAAAATTAACAGCTCAGGAAAAAACATATGTTGGTGAGGATGCGGTGAAAGAGAAACCCTTTTACACTGTTGGTGGCAATGAAAACTGGTGCAGCCACTATGGGAAACAGTATGGAAGTTCCTCAAAAAATTAAAAATAAAACAACCTATGAGCCAAGAATTGCACTACGGAGTATTTTCCCAAAGGATACAAAAAAACTTATTCAAAAGGCACAGGCACCCCTATGTTTATAGCAGTAGCATCAACAATAGCCAAATTATGGAAAAGGCCCAAATGTCCATGGACTAATGAATGGATAAAGAAGAGGTAGTATGTATGCATGTATACATGTGTGTATATATACATATATATACATATATACACACACACATATATACATATACATACACACATATGTGTGTGTATATATATATATACATATATATATGTATATATATATAAGTGCTGGAAGCCATTTCTGAAGTAAGGCGGATTTGCAAGGCGGGGCCCTCCAGCCCTCAGATGGTGACTAATGTCTACCCCCAACTCTTATCAGGAGTGATTTGTCTCCTTATGCTGATTGCACCTTGTGAAGGAAATTATAGGAATTTCTTCTTTTGTGTTTATGGGAGCAAATACTACATTTCCTGAGAAACCTGTTTTTCTTCCCCTCAAGAAAACAGGCTATTGACCCCTGCTCACAAAGAACTAATTTTTGCCTTTGCTATGCTAAAACATTGCCTTGTATTTGAATGCTAAAGACACCTTCCTTCCCCACGTGAGAAGCATCTAGTCACCTACATCAATCACTATTGATAAAGATTATGCATGAGTCTTCTACCAATCTATGTTCTGGGAAATTTTTACATACCAAAGAATTTGTCATCAGGAATCCTTGTCTAAGGCAACTGCCACTTCAGTTTTGTACCCCATACATTTTTTCAATAAATAAACCTGACTCTCCAGTCAGTGCAGAGATGCCTGACTGCAGAGCAGAGATGCCTGCCTGGTGATCAGAAAGAAGCCAAGGCTCTCTCACTCTCTTTCGCTGACACCGTCCATCCTTCAGGGAGCCCTGGACCTGCTGGAGCTGGACTCCAGCATATATGTATACACACACACATATATACACATATGTACTGACAATGTATATATCGCCATATATACTAACAATGAATATACTGCCATATATAGTATATAGATAGATAGATAATGAATTTGTGTGTCAAGATTTCATTAGAAACAAATATAAAGAAATAATTTTACCAGGTGAAAAACAATCACATTTGAATTTTGATCTCAATGACCAAACGTGACCACTACAAATAATTTGGCAATTATTTTTCCATTAGCAATGTGAGCAATTGCTCATACAAAATAGTATTTTGTAAATATCTTTTTAATGTGTTACAAAATTCTATTTTGTTATTGCTTTAATATACCAATTACATGGTTATCATAGAAATTGATTTTTTTTGCTGCATTTAGTGTTTATTTGTAGTGTGTGTGTATATTTAACTCTACAGATTTATACTTTATTTTGTATCTGCCTTTTTCTTTTTTTTTAGTTTATCTATTTTTGAGAGAGAGAGACAAAGAGAGAGACAGAGAGAGAGAGAGAATGAGAGAGCAGGTGAGGGGCAGAGAGAGGGAGGGAGAGAATCCCAAGCAGGCTCCACATTGTCAGCAAAGAACCTGACATGGGGTTGGAACTCACGAACCCTGAGGTCATGACCTGAGCCAAAATGAAATTGCATGCCCCAGGGACTGAGCCACCCAGGTGCCCCTCTGGCTTTTTCTTAAGTTTGTGATAGCTTTTCAACTCAATAACTGGAGATGTATATATCATCCTTTTAAATCTGAACTATATTCAGAGAGGATTCTCTGACACTAAGTTGTTTCATATTTGCAACTTTTTACACAGCATTCTGAACAATGTAATGCCGTATTATTTCTTAATCACATAAATATTTTTGAGTCACTACCTTGAAGGGCAATTAATGGATTTTAAAAAGTACCTATTTTACATGTTGCTACTCATTGTGGAAATGCCTTCCAGAGAGGTTTTAAAAATCTATACACCCACCAAAAAGGTATAAGAATGTTTTTGTTTCCTATACATTCTTCCCAGTTCTAGATTTCCATTTGTTCAGTTTCCTTCTAATTCTTTTTAGAGAGAGAGAGAGAGAGAGAGGAAAAAAAAAAAAAAAAAACTAAGCCACCCAGGTGCCCTTAAAAGTTCCACCCTGAATAAATTTTTCATAAATATATTTTTTCTCAGTGATTATTAAATTTCTGTGTGTCCATAATTATGTAATTTTTTTTCAAATTTGAGTTTGGCTTTTAATTTGTTTCCATATAGATATTTTGTAATCTTATGTGACTGAATTGAGCACATTTTTCCTTTCAGGATTTTTATATTTTTCTGATAAGTTTATGATACTTTTTCCTGTATAATATTATGAACACATACACATACACACTATGAAAACATCTAGGTACCTATTAGTTACAGCTTTGTATATAATATGTATGTGGTGGATACATATTATGAGTTATAGCTCTCTTTTTAGGCTTTTTCTCTGCTTTTATATGTTATAAGTAATTTTTCTTGGTATGTCTCAGATCATATAACTGTCCGTCAGTATTTTATTCTGTTATCGATTCTTTTGCCTTTTAGATTTAAATTTGCTGAAATTTAATTTTCCAGTGCTGGGAAATAAAGAATAGTATTTTCCATATAATAAGTTGTTTTATGAGTATGTATGGAACGCATATGTCCTCTCTCCTTACTACACTACCATGCTTTCTTATTCTGAGCTTGCAATTGGGCTAAAATGTTTTGTGTTTTATTTTATCTTGTGCACTTAGTATGTTTCAAAAACAGTCTCATTACAGTATTTTGAGTTTTGTATGTTATTTTAACCTTTTTTCTCTAAAATTTTCTTAACTACTTATACCTGTTTATAGCCCCAAATCTGATTAGTCGTTATTTTCAATTTCTAATGTATTTTCTTAGAATTTTATTTAGAACTTAACACATTTACAAAAATGTCTGAAGGTATACCCCTTGTAATAAAAATTTTATTTAAAAATATGGTATTTTTCTCTATTCGTATACTTTTGCATTATGAACTTTAACATTTTATTTAATCCAGTATGTTACATTTCTTATTTAGATTTTTTGTTTTTATTTTACATTTTTGAAAACTATTATAAATGTGTTTCTTTTAATTATATTTTCTATCTGGTTTGTATTTACATTTTCTAATTATTTTATGTTTTTGATACTTTTTTATAATCTTGAGACATAGATATCATGTGGGTGAAAATACTAAAAAGAAAAAACTATATAAAGATTTAGAAAAAGTGTAGTTACCATTTTCTATTATAACCAAATACCAATATGAAATTTTCTCAAGCAATGGATGTACTTCCTCCTGCTACAAATATTTTTCAGCTGAAAAACAATATGTCTTTTATTTGTATTCAAGCAATGATCATAATTCAGCTGATTCATATCCCAAACACACTGGAATATACTTAGAAAATCTGACTAAAGTACACAGTCATTTGGTGCACGGGATTGCCTATCAGATTTGATTGGAAGTGCTTTCAGTATAGCATGTTATAAGTGACTTAAAATAAATTGATAAAATAAGGCCACATAAAACATCATGACTCAAACAAATAAATAACAGCAACACAAATCTGAGGGAAAAATATGTATATATAAATCTTGATACTAAATTTAAAAAAAAAGCAAAAGACTAATACATCATAATAATAGCCATTCTCATCAAATATAGAAAATGAATCATGGTAAAAAATAAAATGTATTTAAACCAACTTAGAAAACAATTAAGGAAAATAATACTTAATGCTGGTAAGAATTTGGTTGTTCAGTTCCTGGAAATGAGCATTTATAGAAAATTTCTAGAAAGCAACTGGGCTTTACAAATTAAACCCCTCAACAAGTACATAATTTGACTCATTAATAAAACTCTCCCAGTCCTGAGAAGCCATATTCACTATAAGATGAAAAGTTTGGACAAAGATGTGGGGACACTGACATCAGTCACAAGATTATTTAAAATAGAAAACAGAGAAAAAATAAATGTACAAAATCAGGAAGTATTTATTTCATATAGATGGTTATCTATAATTAAATATTTTATGCTGGTAGTAAAAATAAATTTTAGTAACTGAAAAATTCTCATATATGTTGTTATGCTGAAAACTGAGAGATAAGCTATATATATATATATATATATATATATCTTTTACCTTTACATTTTAGATTTAAATTTGCTGAAATTTAATTTTCCAGTGTTGGAAAATATATATATAATTATAATATATAATATATATTAATCTTCTCAACTATTTATAAATGTTATATATTGATGTGTTAATTTTATACATGAATAAAAAGAGACATGTAGATCCAGCAAAATATTAATAGCCTCTAGATTTTCAGACTGTGGGAAATTTATAAATAATTTTTATATACTTATTTTATATTCAAATATTCATAAATTACCACATATCAATGTTATTGTCATTTAAAATAATTGAAATCATAGGAGACTCCTCTACTCAGTTAAAACATTTATATTTAACATAATAATAATAATCTTGATTTATATACCACCTGACTATAGATGTTCTATTACTTTGGTAACTCAAAATAGTCTGAAAAAAACACATGTCTAATAGCTCCAATATATCAAAATCTCATCATGTAAAACCTATTAAGCATTTAATGCCCACTAAACATTCTCATCTGTTTGGAGTTATCAATAATGATGTGACTATAGTAATTGGTCTTGGCTTCATAAAAATCTGCTGTCATAATGAAAACCTTATGCTTAGACTTAACTTTTTATTCTCTTTCCTTAGAATAATCAAGTTCCTTAAGGATTCAGCTATTAGAAATGGTAGTAGGTATTGTATCAGGGGAGTAAGCAGTTAATGTCGAAAATGAGAAAGTGGAGGATAGCAATTCTGTGATATCATGCTCCACACCAGAGACTCTATACAACTGTTGAATTGAGATTTCTGCAAGTAGATTTCACAGTGTGATCAGCTTCACATATTCAGGAATTGCTTTGGCAGCCATGACACCCACTCTAAAATCCTACTTTCATAACAGTATCACATTCTAGTAAACTAAGCTGAGAGACAACTAGAAATATTCTATCACACATGTTCCAAAAATTTAAAAATATCGTCAGTGGAGTTTAACTGACTTGTTCTGGTCACAAAATATACTAATTATTGGTAGAGTCAGCCCTAGAAATAAAGTACCCCAATTCGTTCTTGGCTGTTTCCAGCAAACATCTTCTCCAACTTCAACTTTGGACAAGCCATGGATGCAATCGCATGAGTTTAGGCTCTTCCATATTGCTAGGCCCTATTCTGCCTGTTTTTGTATTTTATGAGGAGAATGATACTGCATTAGGGTACAGTTAATCAAGAAAAAATAGTTGCCCCCCAAAAAGGCCATTTTTCTGAAGGCTAGTTCAGTAAAACTCATTTACTATTATTCATGGCATCTTCCTGGTTTCAATATAAAATCTTATCAAAAAGTTACACACAAAATAATTTTAAGGTGGAAGTACTGGTTTTACCATGTCTTCAATATCCACTCTGAATATTAATATTCTAAAATGGGGTATTTAATCTCTGTATCTGAGGCTGTTACTTGATTGGAAAGCACGTCACAAATCACTTTCTATGCTATTTTCCTGGGCTACTTACAATTCCTGTAACAGAAACATAGGTTTAATATTAGCTTGCTTTCTGTTACTCTTCCTTCTTTTGAGAGAACTTTATTTCAAACATATCATGGGTAATATTTTGATATGCTTTAAAGAAACATGTTGTGGTCCTGGCAATTTTTGAGACTAAAATATAAGAAGAAAACATAGTTCATGTGAAGACTTATAACTTCCCCTTAATGTGGAATTTCTGGAAAAAAAATTACACTTCAAGCATGTGGAAATCTAGATTATGATATGTTACGGTAGTAGGTGGGAGAATGTGGTATGGCCTAGTAGACTGGGTGATTTTACACTATACTTGGGTTGCTGGCAGCTACGAAGTTGTAACTAACGCTATTCTGTATAGCGCATCACTTTGGGACTAATCTCTGCACACTGAGTGATAAAACACAGGAGTGAGGGATACAGAATAAAATGACAACACAGATAGTAGATAACAGAATTCATAGAAAATTAAAAGTAATTTCAAATTCACACACACAGCTATCTACTTTAAAATATGGCTTTTCATGGAAATTGTTTATATCTTATGACAATCTTCTAAAAGATTGTTCAAAAGACTAGGCCTCCTCCTAGGTTAGGATGACAACTGTAAAAGCATAGCATAACATCACTGTTCCTAAAGACATTTTTACCAAATGGGATTATTAGTTGGTCCCATGAAACTTTATATTCTGACATACTCTTGTCCTTCTTAATGATACCAGATCCATCATAAATATTTGTCTACAAACACACAGGTTTTATTTATATTGAAAATATGTTGAGGCAAGTAGCCCTCCTTTTTAATATTTCTGTATCTTAGCATCTATAGCAACAGCATTCATCACTATCACTTTGAGGGTTGAGAAGGTTCAAATAGGCCATAAACAGGAACATAAGTTGGGATTGTATACTAAAGTTTATAATAAAATAATATAAAATATATAAAAAATTATATATAAAATGAGGTTCAGACAGCAGAAGACTGGACACATTAAACTTTCAAATTCTTTTAAAGTGCTGCTTAACTATATTCTTTATACATTAGAACTACATAACATTTATTCTGGGCACATACAACATTCTATTTAATATTCAATTTACAAATGGAATTCATGTGACTATTAGGGATTTTTTTTTGGTTTTATATTTTATTTTTTATTTTATTTATTTTTTTTAACTTTATAGTTTATTGTCAGGTTGGTTTCCATATAACACCCAGTGCTCTTCCCCACAAGTATCCTCCACCATGACCATCACCCACCCTCCTTCCCCTTTCCCCCTCCCCCTTCTGCCCTCAGTTTGTTTTCAGTATTCAAGAGTCTCTCATGATTTGCCTCACTCCCTCTCCCCAACTTTTTTCTCCTTCCCCTCCCCATGGTCCTCTGTTAGGTTTCTCCTGTTAGACCTATGAGTGCAAACATATGGTATCTGTCCTTCTCTGCCTGACTTATTTCACTTAGCATGACACCCTCGAGGTCCATCCACTTTGCTACGAATGGCCAGATTTCATTCTTTCTCATGGCCATGTAGTATTCCATTGTACAGATAAAC
>CM053577.1:87739602-87771454 GCA_028646485.1 Cryptoprocta ferox | reverse complement strand
TTCCACCAACAGTGTAGGAGGGTGCCCGTTTCTCCACATCCTTGCCAGCATCTATAGTCTCTTGAGTTGTTCATTTTAGCCACTCTGACTGGCATGAGGTGGTATCTCAGTGTGGTTTTGATTTGTATTTCCCTGATGGTGATGCTGAATACCTTTAAACAAAGGATGAACCCACCAGAAGTGGATGTGGTGTGGGGAGCAGGATCAAAGAATAGAAATAATGTAGGGCACTTGGGTGGCTCAGTCAGTGAACCATCCAACTCTTGGTTTTGGCTCAGGTCATGAACTTGCAGTTTCGTGAGTTCAAGGCCTGAATAGGGCTTTGTGCTGACTGTGTGGAGCCTGCTTGGGATTCTCTGTCTCCCTCTCTCTCTCTGACCCTCCTTGACTTACACTGTCACTCTCTTTCTCACAAAAAAAAGAAAAGGAAAAAGAAAAAAACAACTTTATAAATAATATAACAATTTCTAGATTTCTACTTGCAGTTTTTATGTCAAATAATAGCATGCAGATTGTTTTCCAATATATTCTAACCTCAGTTGCTACTTATAAGAAAAACTCATGTCAACATGCCACTCTAAAGACAGCATAAGAAAGAAAATAACAGTATAGCCAGAGTGACAAACATTTCTTGCCAGAATATGAATAATTCCAAAATTTTCATGCAGGTTTTAGTTCTACTGCAGTATAAGATCTTCTTCGGTTTATGTTTTGTGCTTGCTATGTATTGTATACAGAGTTGTCAGTTAAGTAGGTTAAATAAATACAACTCCCAATACTCTGAAGCCTGAGTAATAAGAATAAAAAATAACTCTTAACAAATAAAAAATAAAGTCTTAACAAATCAAGAGACATGTCTATTGAGGAAGAGCATTTCCAAACTTGAGAAACAATTTGATAATGATGGTTACCATTTACTTTGAAATTTTACTGTGAATAAGTTTATTCATACAAAAACATTGCAAATTGTATTCTTCATAAATTAATTTCTGCTTCTGAGATTTACTCAAAGTTAAGTCATTTGAAATTAATTAAAACTACTTACTTCATATCTTTACATTTAACTGTCCTTATATATAATAATGGCTTTCCACATTTATTTTTGGTATTGATTTTAATATCATAATTTGAATATTTACACTACACAAATTCAGTTTTAAAACATTAGAGTATTTTGGGGGTGCCTGGTGGTTCAGTTGGTTAAGAATCCTACTTTGGCTCAGGTCACGACTTCATAGTTTGTGAGTTTGAGCCTGGCGACCAACTCCGAGCTGACAGCTCAGAGTCTGAATCGTGCTTCAGATTTTGTGTCTCCCTCTTTCTCTGGCCCTCCCACTCCCTCTCTCTCTCTCTCTCCCTCTCTCTTTCTCTCTCTCTCAAAAATAAATGAACACAAAATACGAGAGTATTTTCTACTTAATTTATGTCTATCTTTTTACATTAAATACTTTTATTTAAAGTCATATCCAAATTTACTTTCATACTTCTTTAAAATAATTATTTTCAAAATTCTGAAAATGAATTCTAGTAAAAAGTAAATACATATACCTGTATCAATCTTATTAGGAATAGTATAGAAGACAAATCAAGTATTTTAGAGTTTCCTCAATTCCCATGAACTTGGCTCAAGGAAATTCTTTGATTCCTTTCTCAGTTTCATTGGAAGATAATGATTTTGACTGAGAATAATGCTAATAATGATACTGTCAACGTATAAGCTATATGTTTCAATGGGAATGAAAAATAATCATAATTCATAAAGTTTTATAGATACAATATTGCAACACTAGATTTAAAAAGTTACAAGTGGCTTTTTTTCTCTGTCCTCTATTTCCTTAAAAATGGGTTCTGTTGGGGGCACCTGGATGGCTTAGTCAGTTAAGCGTCCAACTCTTGATTTCCGCTCAGGTCATAATCTCATGATTTGTGAGTTCAAGCCCTGTGTGGGGCTCTGCACTGTCAGTGCAGAGCCTACTTGGGATTCTCTTTCTCCTTCTCTCTGTCCCTCCCCAACTTGTGCTCCCTCTGTTTTTCTCTTTCTCAAAATAAATAAACAAACATTACAAAAAAAACAAAACAAAACCGGGTTCTGTTGTAAATAGAGGGCATAATCTAAAATATATGCTTAATTATCCCAGAATACTTAATTTATCCAGGGAAAACAACTCACAGTGTATCTCTGTAAAAGTCTGAATAGGGGCTTCCAAGAATATTTATTTCCCAATCTCTGGAACCTGTGAATATACAGGGATATATATGGCAAAGAGAAATTAAGGTTCAGATGAAGTTAAGGTTCTAATCAGATGATCTTAAAAAATGATATTATCCTGAATTATCTGTGAATCTCAATGTAATCATAAGGGTCTCTAAAAGTGGAAAAGGGAGGCAGACAAGGAGGTTGAGGTGATGCAATGTGATGACTCAATCTACTGTTACTGGCTTTAAAGATAGAGCCATGAGCCAGGGAACTTGGGCAGCCTATAGACACTGGAGAAGACAAGAAAACGATAGTCCCTTAGACCCTCCAGAAGGAATGCAACCTTGCCAACATCTCGATTAGTCCATTGAGGCATATTTTATACTTCTGAGCAACAGAGCAATTAAGTAACAAATTTATGTTATTTTAAGGCACTGAATTTGTGGCAATATATAATGGTAACCATAAAAAATACAGTTTCTATATCGGCATCTATCTTAATTATGTAATTAAATTTTCAAACTTTTATTTTTAACACATGCCCCCTAATACATTGTTAGCAATATAGACCACATGTGCTTAAGAAAATGTCAAAACAGGCAATGTAAAAAGAATGAGTAACTTAACACCCCAACACTCTTTTATAAGGAAAAAATATACATGTGCATATAATTTAATATATTTTTGATAATAATGATTGCAATACTTCATTATATGCTTGAAATTAGAATTATAATATACCAGTATAAATATTTCCCATGATAAAAAAAATAAATATTCCTGATTCAAAATGGACTTTACCTTTGTAAATCGCAGAAGCGCACTGTGAACTATTTTGGAAAAAAAAAATCATGATTTTTCTGGGCTGACAATTCATACTTATGTGTCATTTGCTCTTCTACCATATCAAAAGAAATGAGAGCAGCCACAGCACACGCATTGCTCTACGGAACATATTAATGAGGTTCTCAGGATCTATGCTACTGAGTGCTCCCTTGCAGCAGCAGTTTAATGTTAGCAAAAAATATTGCCTCATTAAAGCACAGAAGAGAATAAAATAAAGCGAAATCTGCACAGATAAAATTCATTAATTATGTCATAGCTATTGAGCCTTTTCTTTTATGTTAAAGAGGCTTAAAAATGATGGGTGCGTATACTAGAAATGATGGAGTACCTACTTATCCCTGGTTATGCTCCTTCCTGGATCACAGTTGGTTAGTTATCATTACTTAATGTTTGTAAAGTACTCTGAAGTCAAAATCACTCCCTGGGTGCTGACTAGGATCATCATGCCTGAACAAATCTAATGATGAAAAGCATATGTTATCATTTTCCATGTGCCTCTACAGAGGAAAGTGAATATTTACCATTAAAGAAAACAAAACAAACAAAAGAGGAAAAGAACTAGTTCATAGTTAAGTTTGCAGACCAGTTTAGAAAGATACAGAATTGTTTCAATTCAGTCCAGAGATAGCAGGTCCTGCTCTGTTTGAGCACAAGGAATAGACACACAAGGTCACCTGCCAGCAGAGGCCATAGTTCTTTGAGCCAAAAGAAGGTACTGGTCAATGGGACAGCTTTGGGGACTTCGGGTTTCATAAATGAAAATATTTCACAATTTGCATGTTATCATCTCTCAACCAAACAAGTGAACACTGGAAATAACTACATTAGTTACAGCAAGACATGCAGGATAACATACAGGCGCAGGATATTACTCATACAGAAATTCCAAAAACTTTCCCAAATCACCCTGTAGAGTATGAAAAAGAAGTGAAAGAATGGGAAAGGATAGTTTGTATGCTGATCTGAAAATTTTGCAGTGATAGAAATGGCTTGGGAATTATTAAAATAATTCAATTTCTGCCTTAGTAAAATAATTCACCAATGTGATATGCTGTAAGTAAGTTAGGTAAGCTAGAAATTCCTGGAATCTAGTATTCATCCTGAGACAAAGCACTATGCCTGACGTTTTTCTCTAAACTAAAAAATATTTATTCAAAATGACTTATAACCATGGCTTCTTAACAGTTTCAGCCTTACTTTTTTTTTCTGAATTAGAGTGAATATATGCAATTCTGTTAAATGCACATGTTTAGGTTTGACAAAGTAACATTTACCACCCAGGAAAACTGGAAAATGTGATAAAAATATCAAATACATATGTGAAATACCTTCTGACCTAATGAATATTGGTTTTGTTGTGCCAAGAATACACAAAATGGGATGGGTATTTTAGACCACAGTAACACCTGCTTCTTTAAACAGATAAATTACTATTATTTGATTTTCAACATACTGTCCTTCTTTCAGGGAACTTAGGGAAATACGCTCACATATCACCTGTGTAAAATAGGAACAATTTATGTTCTTTCAACTGTGAACACCAATCACACACAGACATTTGCAAATTTACATGAGATGGAAAGCAATTTCAAGGCAATCAACTAAACCACAATAAAAATTACACATGCATCACAGCATTGGAAGAGGGAGAAAACTGTGACTTGCCAAAAGAAAATCAGTTTGTACATAACTCTGGCTGACTAGTGTTGGTATCCTGAACCACAAAAAAACTATCTCTAGGCAAATGACACTGTAGATTGGTGTGCTAACTCAGGCTTCAGTAGGGCATGTATGTGTCCAGGATGCAGTGCTATAAAGAATGGGTCTGACCCTGTGGAGATAGGTTACCTGGATATTGCTTTATTTCATTTCATAACTGCTAATAGAAATAATTTGGCCTATTTTCAGCAATTGATTTAAGAGTAACAGAAATTGTATTCCTTTGTACATTTTTTTCACATTTAAAAGACTTCCAAAATATCTATTACTTTTGAAATCTAGTCAAATGGCCATTCAGGTTTAAAATGAAATGACCAGGGCGCCTGGGTGGCTCAGTCGGTTGAGCGTCCGGCTTCAGCTCAGGTCATGATCTCATGGTTCGTGGGTTCAAGCCCCGTGTCGGGCTGTGTGCTGACTGCTAGCTCAGAGCCTGGAGCCTGCTTCAGATTCTGTGTGTCTCTCTCTCTCTGACCCTCCCCTGCTCGCGCTGTCTCTCTGTGTCTCTTAAAAATAAATTTTAAAAGACATTAAAAAATTATAAAATGAAATGACCAATTTAAAGGAAGTAAAATAGAAGACTAATGGTCTTGTTAATGGTCATGTTAACATGTAATTCAGATCCTTCAGTGTTAGAAGTACAGTGCGTTTTAAGTGTTTATGGTTAGGCTTTTGCTTTTCACATTCAAGTGATTCTTTACTCATTAATTGCTATTGTAGAAAATACAAATAAGTCAGTTAGAAAAAAATATATATCCATAATCATGTATCCTAGGAGTAAATACTTTAACAACTTTGTTCCTACAGTTTTTCATTTTTATTCCATGTGGTGTGTGTGTGTGTGTGTGTGTGTGTGTGGCATATGTGTGTGTATAATTGCTTTTCTGTACAATTTCATATCAAGAATAATTACACATAAAGTACCATGTATGAAAAAAATAAACCTCAGCAAAACAGAGTTAAATAATTGTTAAGAAAGGTTTACCTAAAAAGATTTAACAGTGCAAACTAGGTAACACTCTATGAAATATATATTTATTTTAAAATACCTAGTTTGATAACAGATGTGAATTTTAGAAATTCTTACTATTTTTAAAAGTCCTTAATACCTAATACTCATATAGTTAATACTCCATAGCAAGAGGGTGGATCTATTTTTATCTTAAAATTATCGATGAGGAAGCTAAAGGGTATAGATTTTAAGTAATTACTCAGGTTTGCAGAGTTAGTAATTAATGTATTCAATACCTGAACCTATGTAATCAATTGCTAGAGTCTATATGTCACCAATTCCCTATAATGTTTTTTCTTTTGTAATCCTAAAAATCATTTATAAGAAATCCTGGTTAGTCCTTACACATACATACTTATAAAAAAAGGGCAACTATTAATGTGTCTTTTTAGAAAAATGAAGTGAAAGCATAAGGCCAATGAAAGACCAATGAAATCATGGGGTAAGGGAGGATGCAAGACTTTTTCTACTGAAATTTTGAAAGTTGTATTGGCAATAAGAGAAGGTTCTATATAAGTTAGGTAAGTTCTTCCCAACATTTTCATTCAGTCATTTTTTAATAAATATTTTATGAAGGTCTACTCTATGCTAGGCACTCTTCTAGAAACTTAGGGTATATCAAGCAACCAGATGAAAATCTGTGTCCTTATGTGTATTAACAGAGGAAAGAGTAAAGTAAAACAATATTACATAAAGGAGCTTATGATAGTGCAGAGAATAACAACAGTTGGAGCCCTGAGGTAAGAACCTGGGGCTGCTCATTCCTGGGTTCATAGGCGTGCCCAACACTAACACCTCAGGGACAATAAGATCAGTGTCTCAGTATACCACTGGGGAGACCAGATTGAAATGCATGCCATGATACCATATTTTGAACTCCCTGAGAAAGCAAATTTTTTAATTAAAGGTTGTTTTAGAAAAAGTTTTTCCTTCATCTTTATGAATAATTCAAATTAACTTAACTGAAATTAAAATTCCTCACCTAATGGGATAAGATTGTTCCCCCCAAATTTTGCAAGAAAGGTTTCTTAGGACTAGTGCCTAAATCAAAACACATCCCTGTTGTGGTGAGTTTTCAGAACACCTCGAAGTGCGTTAAGTTGACCATTTCTGAAATACACTTTATTTATCCTTTTAAATTTTTAGTTTAAGGGAAGATTTTAAAACAAATCAACCTAACAAACAATTAAAATAGTTATTTTATCTTTTTATTTTATTCCTATTGGTAAATTCTAATATTTCAGGTGGTCCTGGGGTTAGCAAAACAATGTTAAAGCAATTTATAGGTATATAGCTAAAAATAATACTAAAGTATTAACAGTCACATTTATTCCATGTCAAGTTTTAAAGTTCAAATTATTATACAAACATAAATATCATATTTTACTTACATTTATGAAATAAATATTATAATTTTATATATTAATTCATGTTTTTTTTTCTATTCTCCATCCCCCTTCTGTAATATATGCTAAAAGCAGGCTCAGTGCTTATCTGCAAAACAGTGAAGTTGTGGCAGGACCTTAAGTAGAAATCATCTTTATTTAAACAAGTTTCTCATCTTCCGATAAAGCTTTTGTCCACTAATGTTCCTGTATACTATAGGGTGAGGAGGGGGACTGCTCCAAGAACAGTGAATAAGTAGGGAAGATTTTGCTGATGCCAGAAAAAAAAAAAAAAAAAAAAAAAAAAGATATATGGAATTAAGGAACAGGAGTGACCTCTGTCCAATGTCCTGAAAGTGGTCTAGGGAGTTTGTACAATCTAAAAAAAAAAAAAAATCAATAAGGATCTCAAGCTTGCCAAATACTTCTTTTAGATTTGGATTGCTAATGGGACTCTGGACAACATTTAACCTACTTTAGCTCATATTCTCTTTATTGGTCTAGGTTTCCAGTGTTTCCTCCTCTTATTTCATTTTCATACAGTGACCATTAATCAGTTAATTAATATTAGTGATTGTGAAAAATTTGTCATAGGTCTAATTACACAGGGATTGTTTCTAATCACTCATATTTCAATGGGATATTAGCTATATGTTTGACTTTATGTTGGTTTTAAATTTGATTTGGATACATTTCGTTATATTAATGATGCATCTTTCTACTTTTTGTTTGCTTATAGAAATTTTTGGAATGTACTTCTGGGGAAGATGGCAAAGTAGCAGGACCCTAAGCTCACCTTGTCCCATAGATACAACTAGATAATAGCTACATCAGTGTGTATAACCCAGAAAATGACACAAAGATTGGCAGAAAAGATTCTCCACAGCTAAATGTAGAGAAGAATCTACATCAAAGAGGACAAGGAGGGTGAAGATGGGCAGGGAGCTAAAGGGACCCATGGGACTATCCAAGAGAGGGACACCAATGAAGGTCAAAGTTTCTGAGAGGGAAGAGAAACAGACTCTCACACCAGGAAGCTCACATGGGGAATATAAATCTCCATAACTTTGGCTTTGAAAAAACAGGTGCCAAATTTTATGTTATTACAATCAACAGGGCTTAAAACTTAGAACTTTAAAAATCAGCAGGCTCCTGGGAGAGCTGAGAGGGCAAGAGGAAACTGAGTCCTCACCCCAAAAGAGCACAACAAAGAGTCCTGTAGCAATCTGAAAGCAGCAATTTGAAGAACACCTAGGGTATAAAGGAAGAAGATTTGTTTACTAATCTCAGAGCCTGCAGAAATCTTTGAGAAACTTCTCCAGGAACAAACAAACCAGCAGGTCCCATTTCTCTCCCCCATCTCCCAACATAAATACATGGACACCTGCAGGAGCCAACATAACACCAACATTCACTACCTAGCTTGCTAACAGTGCACCCCCACCTCCAAATTCTCCTGTGGACATACCGTCCCCAACCTGGCCATATCTCCAGGCCTCTTCCACAGGATACCCATGCAAACTTTGCAAACACCACATGCCTCAGCCCTGCACACTTCTGCAGATCTGCCCCTTCAGTCCAGTCACCCTGGTCTTGGAAGCTACAGATCCCCTTTCACCCGCTTGGACCTTGCTGGCACTGAGTGCCCCACTCCCACATTTTCCTGCTGTTTGGTTCTACTGCATCTCTGGAAAATGCCTGGTCTGACTCAATTTAAGACCAAGATGGTCCCAGACTGGCCCACTAGCAACATAGAGATCAAATCCTACCACAACAGGCAGAGAACCACTGTGGATAACTGGACTGAAGGAAACATGGCTCAGTGACAACAGTAGGTGATACAACATATATAGAGACACCCCTGAAGCATCAAGTTCTGGTGAACAGGGGACATTACACTGCAGGGCACTACAGCAATTCTACTTCATAAAGTCACTACTTTCAAAAGTCAGACAAAGCTGACTTTCCTAACACAGAGAAACAGACATGAGAGACAAAATGAGGAGACAGAGGAATTATGTCACAAATGAAAGAACAGGACAAAATCACAGTGAGAAATCTACATGAAATGGAGATAGGTAAAATGCCTAATAGAGGCAGCTATCATAAAGATACTCATTGAACTTGCAAAAAGAGTGGAGGAAGGACCTTCGTGAGACACTTAACAAAGAGATAGAAAACGTAAAAAAGAACCAGAGATTTTATTGTGGCATTTTTTACAACAGCTAAAATTCATTGATACATGAACGAATGAAGATGTAGTGTGTGTGTGTGTGTGTGTGTGTGTGTGTGTATGTGAAGATTACTCAGCCATAAAAAGAATGAACTCTTGCCATTTGTAACAACAGGGATAGAGCTAGAGAGTATAATGCTAAGTGAAGTAAGTCAGTCAGAGAAAGACAAATACCATATGATTTCAGTTATATGTGGAATTCAGGAGACAAAAGGGGAAGAGAGAGAGAGAGAGGCCAAAATATAGACTCTTAACTATAGAGAATAATCATATGATTACCAGAGGTAAGATGAGTAGGTAGGAAGGTATAATAGGTGAAGGGGATTAAGAATACACTTATCTTGCTGATAATGCTGAGCATTGAAACTAATATAACACCATATGTAAACTGCAATGGAATTAAATTCTTAAAAATAAAAATAAAAATATTTGAAATAAATATTGAGTTTTATCAACTAACTTTTAAATATCTTTTGAAATTACCATTTATATTTTTCCTTAATTTTACCTATTGGCATAATGCATTAATTGAGAAATTAGTTTACATCATCAACTTGCAAGGTTTTCTGCTGAATATTAATTATTAAATATTTACTATAAGAATATTTATTACTACTATTAATTATTCTATTCTATACGTTAGCTTGTATTTTTCTTTATATTAACATAATAGTTTTATATTTTTAATTTTTTTAATTTCAATTCAAGTTAGTTAACATAAGTGTAATCTTGGCTTTAGAAGTAGAACCCAGTGATTCATCTCACATATGACATCCAGTGTTCATCCCAACAAGTGCCCTCCTTAAAGCCCATCACCTATTTAACCATCTCTATACCCCCCTCCCATCCACCAACCCTCAGTTTGTTCTCTATATTAACAGTCTCTTATGGTTTGCCTCCCTTTCTGTTTTTATCTTATTTTTCCTTTACTTCCCCTATATTCATCTGCTGAGTTTCTCAAATTCCACATATGAGTGAAATCATATGATTTCTTTCTGTGACTTTTTTTTAAAATATTTATTTTTGCGAAAGAGAGAGACAAAGCATGAGTGGGGTTAGGGGGCAGAGAGAGAAGGAGTCACAGAATCTGAAACAGGTCTCAGGCTCTGAGCTGACAGCACAGAGTCCGACACGGGGCTTGAACTCATGAACCGTGAGATCATGACCTGAGCTGAAGTTGGACGCTTAACCAACTGAGCCACCCAGGCACCCTTATCTTTCTCTGACTTATTTTGCTCAGCTTAATACCCTCTAGCTCCATCTACCTTGTTGCAAATGGCAAGATCTTTCTTTTTCATTGCCAAGTAGTATCCTATGGTGTCTGTGTGTATATCTATCTATGGATATAGATAGATATAGATAGATATAGATATAGATATAGATATAGATATAGATATAGATATAGACACCACATTTTCTTTATCCATTCATTAGTCAATGGACATTTGGGCTCTCTCCATTATTTGGCTATTGTTGATAGCGTTGCTCTAAACATTGGGGTGCATCTGCCCCTTTGAATCAGCATTTGCATCCTTTGGATAAATTCCCAGTAGTGCAATTGCTGGATCATTGGGTAGTTCTATTTTTAATTTTTTGAGGAACCTCCATACTGTTTTCCAGAGTGGCTACACCAGTTTTCATTCCCACCAACAGTGCAAAAGGGTTCCCCTTTCTCTGCTTCCTGGCCAACATCTGTTGTTTTCCTGAGTTGTTAATTTTAGCCATTCTGACAGGTGGGAGGTTGTATCTCATTGTGTTTTCTGTTTGTATTTCCCTGATGATGAGTAACATTGAGCATCCTTTTTATGTGTATGTTAGCCATCTGGATGTCTTCTTTGGAAAAGTGTCTATTCATGTTTCATGGTTTTATTTTTATAACCACGTGAAAATTTCTTCTTAATTTGGGTATTTTTTTTCAAATCAAAACCTAGTAATTAATGATTATACTATTCACTGGTTTATTTCATGTTTTATTTTTCCTTTGAGTGGTCTCATTGCTGGAGCTGGAGCTGTGTCTACTGAAAGTGTTAAATTGAAATTAGATGGAGAAATTCTTGGGGTTCAATCATTACAATGCCATTGTTACAAGATACATGGAAGAAACTGAGCAAGTATATAGCTGTCTTCCCTAGCACTTGGCTGAGCAGCCAAGCAGTTTTTCATTTTACTTGTGAGTACAGTGTGAGAACATCACATCCATGAATTACAAAAGAACTGTGCAAAAGCCTCTGTCTGTTATTCATGCCCATGTAGGCATAGAGATCATTTTTTAATATTAGTGGGGAAATACCATTTTATACAGAACAAAATTCTGTCTCTATATTTAAAATGACTATAAAATAATAAATCATGCAACTTGAATATCTCCAAACACAGAATTTCAGAATAAAAATTGCCAATCTCAGAGACTAGCACCAGGGAACATCAACTAGCCAATCATCCACCTAGCATACAATGGAAAGGATAACATTTCAACCTACAGTGGATATCACATGCTTTGATACAATCTATTTCAGAAGATAATTAGATACACAATTTCCTAAACAGACTATATACAAGTCAATAAAACTAAACATGTTATTCCACTAATATACTTTTGCCACTGTTATAATGCTGTTCACTTTCAATGCTGTTATTTCCCAAAAGAGTGCCATTGGACCTTGAGTTGTTTTTTAAACAAGTCAAATTATCTGAATCAAGACTGACTGAACTTCACTTATAAAGAAAATACATCACACTTAAGAAATACATTACACTTTTCATGTACTCAATAATGAATAAGATTTACTATTTCCTCTTTCTCATTTATTCTTCCAGTCACCATTTTCAGAATCAAATTGAGAAAATGAAAACTTAAATATATGGAAACTATATATCTATTTATAAATACATATGTATTTGTATGTGTGTATATATATGTGTGTGTGTGTATGTGTATTATTTAATTCACTTCTTTCTTCAATAAACATTCATTAAGCTCATTATCTTCATTCATTCAATCAACATCCCCAAACAACTACCTTGTACCATTTTTGCAAGGTGCTGGGATACAAAAGTAAACAAAGCAAATTCCCTGCCCTTATGTTCCTTAAATTCTAGTGTGGAGAGAGAGAAAACAAACACAATAATACATTTAATGTGCTGAGCACTACTATAAAGAAAACTAAAATGGCATGGGGATAATGAGTGAAGGACTTTTTGATGATGGTGGTATTATTACTTTTCAAACAGATTCATCACAACTTCTCTATTAAGGTTATACTGAAATTAGCACCCAAATAAATGAAGCAAGGAAGTAATCAATGCAAGTGTGTTATGTTTAGAGAGCTAGTAATTGTGTATGCTGGGAATGCTGGAATAATAGCAGAGTCCAGTAGTTTCACCAAACTGGAGTCAACGAGGTGGCTATAATGGGGTGAGGGCAGTAAAGGATATATCATGCTCTGTAGAACTTGTTTTTATAGAATTCTGAATTTAATTGCACACAAATTGCATTTTAAACAGAGGTTTCAAAAGATCACCCAGATAGTTTTGTGGAGAGTAATGATACTAAATGCAGTTGTGGGTACTTTTTAAGTGCATGGGAAACTGAATACAGTATTAAACTTGATAGACAAAGACGTTCCTTTCAAGAGGTTTATATCCTAGTGAGAGGACATAAAATAAGAAGGTGAAAATAGGGGCACCTAGATGGTTCAGTTTGTTAAGTATCCATCTCTTGATTTTTGGCTCAGGTCATGATCTCACAGTCATGAGATTGAGCCTTGCATTGGGCTCCATGCCCAGTGTGGATTTTCTCTCTCTCTCTCTCTCTCTCACTGTCACTCTCTCTCTCCTTCTACCACTCCTGCTTAGTCACTCTCTTGCAAAACAAGAACAAAAAGTATGATAAATACATGAAAAGGATATTAAGTAGTGATAATTACCAGATGAAAATAAAACAGATTGGTGTGATAAGAGTGAAGGTAGAGGATACTACTTTTATGTGCAAAATCAAAGAAACAATATAGAATTACATTCAATTCTGAGACCAGAATGACCAGAACAAGACAGTCATGGATAGAGCATAAGGAAAAAGAGTCTGGAAAGAGGAACAGCATGTGGCATAGCACTTATGTAAGAACAGAAGGAAGATCAGTGCTTTTAAAGTAGAGGGAAGCAGAGGGAAGCTGATAGTAAGTGAATTGGAACAGCAGAGGCAAGATGATGTTAGACCTTATAGGCTATACTGAAGAGTTCAGATTTAACTCCAAGGAAGATGGGAAGCCACTGGTGACTTTTATGACAAGGAAGTAACATCATCTGATTTATATGGTTAGAAGACAGACTATTCTTTGGAAATTCTATTTAGTAGAAAGTACTGGCAATAATGGAGGCAAGAATACCATTTTATTTATTTTTTATGTTTTTTTATTCATTTTGAGAGAGACCGAGAGAGCAAGCAGGAGAGACGCAGAGAGAGAGGGAGAGAGAGAATCCCAAGCAGGCTATACACTGTCAGCACAGAGTCGGACACAGGGCTTGAACCCATGAAATGCAAGACCATGACCTAAGCTGGAACCAAGAGTTGGGTGCTCAACTGACCAAGCCACCCAGGTGCCCCAAGAATACCATTTTAGAAAGTTATTTCAGAGGCACTTGGGGGGCTCAATTGGTTATGTGTCTGACTTTGGCTCAGGTCATGATTTCATGGTTTGCAAGTTTAAGCCCTGTATTGAGCTCTCTACTGTCAGCATAGAGCCCGCTTTGGATCCTCTGCCCTATGCCCTTGCTGTGCCTCTCCCCATATCCGCCCCCCCACCAAAAGCAAATAAAAACATTTTTAAAAAGAATGTTATGGAGCACCTGGGTGGCTCAGTTCCTGAGTTCGAGCCTTTCATCAGGTTCTGTGCTGACAGCTCAGACCCTGAAGCCTGGTTTGGATTCTGTGCCTCCCTCTCTCTCTCTCTCTCTGCCCCTTCCCAGCTCATACTCTGTCCCTCCTTCTTGCTCAAAAATAAACAAACATTAATTTTTTAAAAAAGTTATTTCATTAATCTAGGAGGAGCATCTGATGGTTTAGATTATATGTTAGGTGTAAAAAATGCCTGAGTTTGAGAAATATTTTGGCAGTGGAGATGACTAGACTGTCTTATAGCTATAATTAGGGAATTGGGGGCTGATGAGGTTAGAGGCATCAAGGATGCCTCCTAGGTATGTGTGGACAGAGAAACCTATTAATTAAGATGTGGAAAACACATAGCTTTTGTAATTTGGGGGAAAGTATCAAGGAAGCATTATTTCTCCTGTGGTTATGGCAAATTACAAATATAAACTAGATTTCCAAATAATTCTATCAAGTAGTCAAGTAGGCAGCTCTCTTAATCTGACTTAGTCTAAAGGAACATTTGAGGTCCACTTCAGTGAAATATTTTCATTTTATTGCCATTTTTAAAAATCCTATATTGTTTTCATCATAATCCGCAGTTTCTACCAATTTTCCTACTTTTAGAATATGATCTAAAATATTTTAGTAGTGACATTTTTATCTGAGACCAGGATTGGAGACTAAGGGGTTGATTACTGACTTAATGGTTTAGGTATCAATGTGGCTTGTTTGACTAGAGTAGGTTCTACTCTAATATTGAAATCCTTAGCTAGAACTTCAAGACTCTGGCCTGATCCAAAGTGGCCACTTCCCAGTAACTTCTCTCTGTCGGAAGTTCTAAGCAATTCTTCTCTAAGGAGAAAGCAAAGTTTACTCAGTTGTGTAAGACATATTTTTTGAAGCTTTGAATATTTAACTCATATTGATCCCAAAGTAGAAAAGTACTCATTATATTAAAAACTGAACAAAGTCTTAGCCTTTAAAGCAGCCTGGATTTGTGATGGAAGCCACTAAATGCCAAAGAGTATCTACCATAGCAAATATTATTTAAGTATTATATAAATAAAAGCATAGATATGGGAGCACTCATTCTGTTTGTACAATAAAAGATGAAGCATCTGAGATATATCTAGAAGTGACAATGTTAATTTCTAAGAAGATAGAAAAAGAGAAATGGGAAACGGTAAGCTGAGTAGCAGGAACAAAGTATGAGCAAGAGCAAACAAAAATGAAAATAACTTGATTTTTGTATTATACTTAGTCATTATTTGAAATAGGACTATTTAAAATAGAATGCCTGAAAGAGAGTGACTAAAGATGAGATTGGGATATTTAGGTAGGCTAGATTGTGAATGATGCTGGGATTCCATACAAATAGTTTAGATTGTGGCTAATACAGATGATAAGAGAGTAACATGATCATATTTGGGTTTTAGAAAACTTTGTTACCTAATTTACAATACAGTAGAGGAAAGGACAAGCTTTCAAGAAGAGGTAAATGAAATGTCTCAATACAGTAACAATGTGTGCTATGCACTGAATGTCTGTGTCCCCACAAATTCACATGTGGAAATCCTAACAGCCAAGATGATGGTATTAGGGGGTGATTAGGTCATAAGGGCAGAGCACTCATAAGTGGGATTAATTCAATTATAAAAAAGACCTCAGAAAGATCCTTAGCCCCTTCCATCCTATGAGAACATAGCTAGAAGGTGGTGGCTGTGAACCAGAAGACAGGCTTTTATTAGACACCAAATCTGCCAGTGCCTTGATCTTAGAAATTCTGGCTTTCAACACTGTGAAAAATAAATTCCTGTTATTTATAAGCCACACAGTCTACAGTATTTTGTTATAGCAGCACAAACAGACTAAGACAGTGAGACTGAAGAGAACAAGATAGAATTGTGAGAAAGTCCGCAATGCTACAATTGTCACATCCTAGCCACTAAGAGGATGAAGTTGGAGAGTTAAGTGCCAAAGATGATGCTGAGACTCTCAACATACATGACTGAGTGAATAGTGGTATCTTTTAATAAGAAAGGAAAGTCAATCTCATGAGTGGTATTACAGGAAGAGTGTAGTGTTTGGAAATCCAATGCAGATGAACAGTAAGCAGATGGGAATATAATCAGTTGATCAAGAGAGATATCAAAGCTGACATCAAAGAACGGAGAGTCATTAGCAAATTCAAGAAAGTGGAAATTGCTGGACTCAAAATAAAAAAAAGTCATGATGATACATTAAGTTGAGAAAGAACTTAAGCATAAAACTCTGGGGAGCCTGGGCTTTCACAGGATAGGAAGAAGGAGCCAGAGTAAATCAAAGAGAAGGATTCCTCAGAGATCATCATGGAAAAAAGAAAACAAATTAGCTAAGGGGCAAAAGGGTTTTAAGAAAAGGGGGGTTAGGGTCAGAACTGATTACAAACTAAAGTTATTGTGTGTAAATGTGTATTTATTAGATTTATTTTTTCTCATTTTGAACATTTTTGTCTGAGAACTTCTAGCTATCCCTCTGTTTTTTTCTATTGCTATAACTGCATGTGTCTTTCTCAAAATCTTGACAAAAATTTATCTCCTTATTTTCTATTCTTATTTGCATTTAAGAGAAAACTCAATTAAAATCAATTAAAATGCATAAAGGAAAGAAAAAAATGATACTCAAAATATAATAAAAACTCTTATAATTCATTTTTTTCTGAAATTGAGAATAAATATATTTCCCAAGTCTGTTTTTCATAATTTTTATGTCCAAATGAGATTTTTTAATCTTCTCCAGGGGATCTATAGATAAGCTAAATATTACAATATAATGATGATTTATATTGGGGAAGCATTCTGTGTAGGGTATTTAAGTCCTTTACAAGTATTTATCAATCATGTATTGTTAATTAAAATATTGAATAAAATGACCTAAGCTTAGAAGAAATTCTCAATCTGGTGGCAATCAGATCATTGGCAGAGGCGATCTATTACTATTAGAAGTATAAATAACGATCTGTAGTTTTCTTTAAAAAATAGGTTACAGGAAAGGCTATCTTATATAACATTTAAAGTCATCACATTATTGTGTTAGTATATGAAATAAGGTAAGTGCGTGAAATAAAGTGATAGAGCTGGTTAGATTTATAATTTTTAGAATAACTGATTCATGCTGATCCTGGGGCTACTGAAAATTAGCAACTATTCAGCAATAACAGACAAACAAACACAAAAAGATTCTGTAATTGTGAATTTTTATACCCTCACAAAGTAGTGGAAAATTATTTATAATATCCCTGAAAAGTACAACTTAGAAGTAAAACATCAATGCCTTACTACAGGACATTAGAGCTTCTGAAATAAGCCATGGCGTTTACTTCCTTGGCTACTTTCTGTAACATAACATTGGTTTTTAATCTGTAAAATGGGAACAATGTTGACATTTTTACAAACTGTTTGTGACAAATAAATCAGATAGTAGTATGAATGGTTTCATAAACAGCAAAGCAATCCTTTTTAATTCCCTTAGTTCTATTTATTACTTGATTCTTAGTAAACTGAACTAACCATAAGTCTCAAAAATATCCCAACATTTTCACTGTATTCTAAGAAACAGAGTATGTGAAAATGAAAAGACAATTATACTTCCTCTATCACTCAGATTTTGTTCACACCATCCTTCTCCCCCTCCTAATCTGTGCCACCCCCATCACCACCACCAATGATTACAGCTTTTCCAATGCAGGAGAGAAGTATAGAGAGGATAGGAAAAGCCTCATTTAGTTTTATATCCCCGAGCTATCAGTTTGAAATCCTGGACCAATTAAATGTGGTTTGCATTCATCCAAAAATGTGTATTACTTAACTTCCAAGATGTGTCTGGCACTATTAACTGGCACTAAGGATAGGTAACCGCACAGAAAAAGTTTCTACCTGCTTGATGAAGCGTGTATGCTTGTGGAAATGACAGAGAATCAAACCAAAAACAAATAAGACAACAAAATAACAAAGAACAACAACAACCATAAAAACAAATATATACTTTCAGGCAGAGATAAGTGCAAAGAAGTAAAAGAAAACCAATTATGACATTGGAGGATGACTGCAGACAGCATCAAAAAATACTGTGGTCAAGGATCACCTCTCTGGGGAGGTAGCATTCGAGCAGAGGCCTGAATAAAGTTGAAGGAAGTAGCTATGAGAAGATGTGGGGAAAGTGTGACCTGACAGGGAACAGCGCATACTAAACTCTTCAGGCAGGACATAGATTGTTTAATTGAAGGAAAAGCAAAAAGCAAACAGAAAACAAAAACAAACAAAAACAAACAAAAAAAGAACAAGCAGCAAAGAGGAATAGTAGGAGAGAAGGAATAAAAGACTGGAAAGAGCTCAAAGTATGTAGACCATGGTATAGACTTGGACTGGGATTCAAGGGGAGAGGAAACATTAAATGAATGGAGGGAGGCATGAAAGAAAGTAATGACAGCTGAAAAGGCAAACATAGTAACACGTCCTATCAAAAAATAAATGTCCAAAACATGAGAACATGAATACAGGCAACAGATTGATTTTTAAATTTTATAAGTGCTTTAGAATTGACAAATCATATTTGCATGCTTAATCTCCTGCTGTGTCTCATGATAATCTCACAGGCGTAATGTTTCAGTCTGGATCCTTGTGGAACAGAGTGTTTGTTTTGAGTGATTACATGGGAACATTCCTGTTGGAATCCTATCTGTCTCTTCTCCTTTAGCGGTTTTAAATAATGAGAGCATAGGGGAAAGGCTGCATCATGGTTAAACTGTCTCCTCACTTTGGATGTAGACACAGCAGCCTGAATAATTGACTCTGGTTAATGATCCCATTTAATAATTTCATTTAAAATCTAGAGGATAATTTTCAAATATTATAAAATAAAGAGAGGTTGCAGTTACTAAGCACACTGGAGAATAGTCTCACATTATGAAATCAATTGGCATGATCTCAAATGTGACAACTTTGGAAAGACAAGGCAGCTTTCTAAATGTATGTAAGAGAAATGTAAGAGAAAATAAGTAACAGAAGAAAAATACATAAAACAAAACATGAATAAAAAGGAATAGTGGATAAAAATTTAAATGTAACTCTGACAGTTGCAAAAATGGAAAATCATTTGTAGCCTGAAGAGTATAGATTTTGTAAGGTAATTTTCTAACATATTTCAACAAGATTTTGAATATACCAGGGGAAAGTTTTAGGTACAAGTTTTTAAAATAAATATTTTGTATTCTGGATTATAGCAGGATTTTCCTAACAAGCCCATGATGCTTTCTCTTCCAATATTCTAATTTACCTATAAAGGGAAACTCATACATGTGCATGTGTGAGCGTGTGCATGCATGTGCACGCGCACACACACACACACACACACACAAATGACAAAGCACACAATATCTCTGAAAACTGAGAGTATTTTTTACCAGTTGGTGTACAGTTAGAAATATATAAACTACAGTAGGTAATTCTAAGCGCATTTAAAATGGGGAATTGTTTGCACAGATCAGAGGGATCAAAGACAAAAATGGAACAATGAAGTAAGCAAAAATAATAATTTCAGGTATAGCTACTCCTCCTAAGGGCAGGAGAACTAAAGGAAGAGGTGGGGTTACCAGAACCTCAAAGCATAGAGAAGTCTCACAGAGTAAATAGACCTCCTGGGGGAGGACTTATATAGCTGCCAATGGTACCTGTAAGAACCCCTGTCTTCAGATTCTAATAGGAAGACAACTGGTAGTTCCTATTCTAATCGGAAGTCCCAAGGTGTGGAAAACCTTGGGTTTTCCACAAATGAAAACAACTAAATACTTTTTACGTCCTATTTGTCCCACTAATCCAAATGACTTTTATAGGCAACCAAGGCACTGACCTTATAACTCTTATTCTCACCAAAATATTCATGTATTTAACCATATCCATTTAGGCAGGGAGATTACCAGGAATGAGAGAGACAGGAAGACAGAGTCTGGCTTGCTGTTAAAATTGTGTCCTGGTAAACCTAGATAGACATGACTTTTCTATAGGAAAAGTAGAGACAAGAATAGCCCCAATAGCAATTTAAGCTGAGGGCTGTGATTTTTTTGTGTGTATTCCAAAGCACGAAACCAGACTCTAGAAAGAGATAGATCATATTCATTATAGCAAAACTACACTAGTTTTTGGTTTGCCAGCAAACTACATTGGGAACACCAAATATTAGTTTATCCTCTAGTCTGTATGAGAATAGGTTCAATTATCACTCAATGGAAATTCAGAGTAGCTTAAAAATGTCACCCACTTATGTAGCCTTTTGGCTAAGGTTAGGGCATAATGGATCCTAATGTCTAATTATAAGTGAGTAGAAAGTCAAACACTATTATGTTTATGAAAAACACCATTGTGTTTATTACAAAGCAAAGCAAAGGTAACTTACTCATGGAAGACCCTCAGATACAAAACTATCTGTGCCAGATGAAGAATTTGAAAATCACCAAACATTTAGGATAAAACAAAAAGATATAATGAGGGAAAGTGTGGAGATAAAGTTACATTATGATGCCATTAAAATGTAGATGGAAAGTGTATCATGTATGTGGATAATTTTAGTAGTATACAGGAATTCAGGCTAAATGATGTGTGACAAAGATGACAACTGGGGATAGAAAAAAAAAAAAGAATACGGTAATCCAAGACAAAAAAACAGATATTTTCCAGGAAGAAATAAGTATTGAAAAGGAAGAAATAATTGAATAACAGTTTTTTAAAGAAAAAATAAAGGGTATCTAGGATCTATATAACCCAATCCAAAATTTTAATCACAGCTAAAGAAATATTAAAATTCTTTGGTTTACTCTTTTATGTTCTATGAACTTTCTCATATGGTAGTCTCATATGGCGGCTATTTAAATTATATTTTAATTGAGTAAAGTTAAAAACTCACTTCCTCACATTAGGTAGCCGAATTTCAAGTCATCAATAGTTACATATGGCTAGCAGATACTGAACTGCACAGTGCAGATACAGAGCACTTGCTCACTGCAGAAAGTTCTGTTGGCTAGTGCTGTTCTAGGAAATCACTATCAGGAAATAAGAAGAGGTGGTCTGAAAGATGTATACAAAAGGAGTGTTATCTTAGTAATATACAAAAAGGAAATTTAAAAAACCCAATCATAGGGGTGGGCACCTGGGTGGCTCTGTAGGTTAACCAATCTACTCTTGATTTCAGCTCAGGTAATGATCTCATGGTTGGTGAGATTGAGCCCCACACTGGGCTTTGTGCTGACAGTGTTTACAGAGCTTGCTTGGGATTCTCTCTCTCTCTGACCCTCCCCCACTTGAATGTTCTCTCTCTCCCTCAAAATAAATAAATAAGCAAATGCTTGTTTTATTTATCCAAAAATACATTTATTTATTTATTTAAAATATCCAATCATATTATATACCTTAAATGAATTATAACCATGAAAACTGTGAATGATTTAAACCTATTATTTGGAAGAAAATTCCATTACATAAGAAAACATTCCCATAATAATATGTGAAAAAGATATATAATTAAATATTTGGGATGCTCCTAATTTTGGAAGGTAAAAATGGGCTTATATGTATATTTGAAATAGTTTTAATATATAATATCAATGCAAGTGATTTCTGAATGGTAGGATTGTCCAGTATTTCTTTTCTTTTCAAAAATGGTCTTATTTGTCCTGGTATACAAGTATTATTTATAGTCAGTCATGTTATTTTATAATTAGAATCAAACTCTTTTATTTTTTTCTTTTAATGTTTATTTTTGAGAGAGACAGAGAGAAAGAGAGACAGAGCATGAGCAGGGGAAGGGCAGAGAGAGATGGAGACACAGAATCCATAGTAGGCTCCAGGCTCTGAACTGTCAACACAGAGCCCAAGGGGCAGTTTGAACTCATAAACTGCAAGATCATGACCTGAGCAGAAGTCAGACACTTAAGCAATCAACCGAACCACACTTAATCAACTGAGCCACCTAGGCGCCCCAAGAAGCAAGTTCTTTAAAACAAGAGGAACATACGTATGTATGTAATGCAAGTAAAGTGAACAGAAATTTAGAAATTTTTAACATAGTATTTTGATAGGGAGAGAGTATCGTCCATGGAACAGTGGTGCCAATAGAACTGTGGACTGCCTCCCCATATGCACATTTGCCACTCTGCAGAAGGCTTTCAGATCATAGTGACAGAGTGGACTTCAGGGCTCTTCCCTAAGTATTCACAGTAAATTTTGAGAAAACATCCCCTTGCTTTTACAATAAAATGGGATATTGATTCTCAATATAGGGAAAAAAAAAACAGATAAAGATTATTGATTGGTGAAGCCATGGAGAATATTCCACAGCTTAAGCTATATTTGTGAGCAGAATGTAGTAGAGAGTTTGCAGGTCTGCTTGGCAGAGTCCCGGGGTATTAACAGCTGAAAGAAAATTAATGGCTTTACTTTCTTCTACTGAGTTTAGAAAAATTACTGTTTTTTCAAACTAAGAAATTTGTCTTTTAATAGATATTCAAAAATCTTCCATGAGATTCCTAGTGGATTTTGGAATGACAGTGCATTTATTTTAAAAATATCCCACAAGTCCAGGAATAGAACTAGTGGCAAAACATTAATTCTTTACTTACTCAGCACATTTTTATCACATACTTAACAATATACAAAGCACTCTGCTAGGTAGTCAGGGTAAAATTGTGAACATAAATGAACATAATATTTGACATCAATTAATCAGAGTTAAATAAGAATAAAATAAAAAATATAACAGTGAAAGTACAACAAAGATGGATATATAGTGTTAAGAAATATAATACAGAAATTCCACTCCTATCTATCTACCCATAAGAGTTGGTAACCAGTATTCAAAACAAACAAACAAACAAAAAAGTAATCTTCTAACACAAATTTCAGCAAAACTATTCAGAGTAGCCAAAAGATAGAGATAAAGTAGTCCAAATCTTCATCAACTGATAAGGTATAAATAAAATGGATAACATTGGTGGTATACCAAACAATTATTATTCAATCATAAAATGAATGAAGTACTGAAATTCTACAGCATGGATGAATCCTGACAACTTTATGCTAAGTGAAAGAAGCCAGGCACAAAAGGCTACACTTTGTACAAAATGTTCTAGAATATATGACATGTCTAGAACAGGTAAATCCATAGACAGAAAGTGGTTTAATGACTAATTTCATGACGGTAATGACATTATCTGGATCTAGATAGTGGTGATAGTTGCACAACATTATAATTTTACTAAATCCAAAGAACTGTATACTTTAATTTTTTAAATTGTATGTTATGTCTATTTTACCATTACACACCACACCAAGTGTAGATTCAGAAATCCTAATTTCTGTGTTCAAATCTTAGCTTTGCCATTAATTAGCTGTGCCATCTTGGACAAATAATTATGTTCCTATTTGCCTTAACTATAAATGAGAGTAATTTAGTACTCACCTCAGATACTTGTTTTAAGAATAAATAGTTAATTCAGGCAAAGGCACCTTACACAAATGTCAGCACATAGTAATCATCCAACAAAATGTTAGATACTACTGTAAACATTTGGTATATTCCCAAGAAGAATAAGAAATGGCCGCAATGTTTCAAAATCAATTTGGGAGCTGAGAGAACAGCAACAGACTCTAAACCACCATAAATTGATGTAGGAATGGACACTATGAAGAGAGTAAAAAGGCAACTCACAGAATGGGGGAAAAATGGTAAGTTGTAAATTTGACAAGGACTTATTATCTAAAATATATTTAAAAAAAACAAAAAATTCTCACTCATAAAGAAACAAAAACAAATGATTCAACAACAACTGTTTGAACCAAAGGGAGAGTACTAAAGAAATGCATGTTCTTCAAGAAGAAAAAAAAGCATGTTTCAAGAAAAAAAGAGGGTTTGTTTGTTTTTCAGCTTCACTGAGTTATATTTGACAAATAAAAATTGCATATATTTTAGGTATACAATTTGATGTTCTGATATATGTACACACTGTAAAATGATCATCATGATCAAGTTAGTTAACATATCTAATATTTCATTTAGTTACCATTTTATTTTATTTTCCATATATTTTGTAGTAAGGACATGTAACATCTACCTACTCCCTTAGCAACTTTCAAGTACAGAAATCAATAGAGTATTGATGACTACAGTCACCATCTGTATGTTAGATCTTCAGAACTCCTATATATCTGGCTTATTTAACATAGCATAATGAAAAGGGTACTTTATTAGATGCTACTGAAATGTCTTATAAGAGGAAGGTTGATAAATATCCATTTTATCTGGCAAGATACAGACCATTTGAGTGCAGTGATGGTGGAGAAAATCCTACTTAAGTGGTTTAACGAGTAAGAGATAGGGAAAGAAGACAGAGATTTTAGACATTTTAATACACTTTTCTATGAGCCAGAGAAGATTTATAGGGAGATACTGTGTGTATAGGGAGATAGGCTATGTGTATTGATTGCTTTTTGTTTGCTCTTGCTAATTAATGGTGGTTATTTGAACATGATTAAAAGTTGTTAGAAAGGACAAAGATGTTGATAAAAAGCCAATCATATAAAATAGAAATGTATTATTAATTTTTAAAAGTTACAGGGGAAGAGCCACAAGATCTCGCCTTTGGAGGAGATTAGACAGATGATAAGAAAAGAAGTGCTACTAATTCTAACAGAAGGAAAGAGTACAGGTGGGTGTAGATGTAGGCACTGTACGGTTTGGCTGCAAAGAGAAATCTTTTCTTTTTAAGGTTGGGCCTGGGTGGCAAGTAGCAGAATTTAAAGAGTGAAGAAAAGTGAAAAAAAAATATATATACACATACATACATACATGTATATGGCAGACAATGTCATAATTAAAATAAAAGGCTAATTGATAGGTAGTTTGTTGGATCCATTTTAGATTAGGGCTCATTTATTGCAAGACGATTGTACTTTATTCTGAAATAATACAGTTTTATGTACTGCTCAACTGAAGGTACAGAAAAAGTAGACAGTACGATTTTGACAGGTATCTATGACACATACATAAATTGTTAAGGAATCTTAGAGGACTTTCTTAAAATGATCAACAACGTAATCCAAGGCGTAAGGAGAAACGAGAAGAAAGAGAAAGCTGACGGATTGATAGGGAGTATGGGGTCAATGAACTACGAAAAGAGAATATTTGTACAATAGCCACTTGAGTAATAAAGGGTAGAATGCATCACAGGCTACTTGCAGTTTAAACATCTGTTCTTCTCATAACACAATAGAAGCAATCTAAAGATAAATTAAGTGATCAAGTTCTTAACAGAATGAGTCACAGTTCTTGCCTTTGCTTTACTCTCATGTAATTTTCTCCTAGATTAATTACATTGTGTTCCTGTATTTTTTCCATAACTAGACAGATTTTAAATCTAAAATAGAAAAAAATAAAAATAATTGGTGAATAACAGAGCACTGAGTCATCTACATGGTTTTAGCAACCATATAATAAGATAAATGCATTAATGTAATTAGTCATGTTTTCTCCCCAAAAGTTATTTCAATAAAGTATCATAAGTTTTAATACCTCTTTTTAAATTTAATACTAGTTACTAATCTTCATCTCTTAAAAACATTTTGAGATAATATACTATTTTGGTTAAATGTAATTACCAGCAATGAAAAATTTATTTTCATGTGTCTGTTTATTGGAACAATTAAACTACCTCATGTGTGGAGGACCTTTTCACATACCCCAGAGATAAAATACTGACACACAACTATGTTCCTTTGAGTCATATCTTATTTAGAGAGTAAGGACTGTAATTTGACTATCCATCATTTATAGAAGTGGAAATTTAAAATTTTTCAGTAGTGATATGTGTCCGAGCTATCATTGTTTCTGAAAAATATATTTTATTATTATACAGATCAGTGACTTACTGATCATCTTGCTAAATGATGTTTTACTTATACTGGAAATGTTTGAGGAAAACAAAAATTATATATTTTTTAGGGTAAAGTTTTTTTAAATTCCACTTCAAACTGCATATGTATGTGTGTGTGTATATATATATATGTATATATATATATGGGTGTGTATATATATATATGTGTATATATATATATGGGTGTATAATTTAATACACATACACCCATATATATGTATATATCAAATAGGTAAATATTCAGAAGATAAAAAGTGAGAGATCCTTAAAACTAAATATGACAAAACCAAGAAAACAAAGAGAAAACTAATTTTACTGAGTCTAATGGTTAAGAGTTAAATTCTAAAACTACCCTGTGTAAGTTCCCTCCTTGTCCTATTTAAAGAGACAATCACAGGGTGACTCCTTATCTGTTTACTAAATAATATTTTCACATGTTGTCAGAGAAAATTTTCATGTAGGCTCAAAAACAGTGAATTCTATGAGTATCACTTTTTTTCTGCTTTGACCATGAATATACAAAACAATGAGTGGCAAAGAATGAATTTGCTTTTAAGCTATGAGAAAATTATATGTACAGGTTTCTTTTTCTTCTGGAGTGTTGCTTCATAATTAGATTTAACAATAAAATATTAGTTAATTTCTTCTAAATGAAAAGAGATTATCTCCTTTGAAGGACTCTAATCACAGAATAGATTTATGATTTCTTAAAGTTTGCTAGCCATTTGATTTAAAGATAAAAGACATTTGTAAGAGAAGTCAGAATATGCAAGTGGTAATATGAATAGTTCCAAAGCACAGTGGATGAAAGAATAGAAATGTTTCTCCTGAGAGTAAACTGGAAAACTCATGCAGTTAGTTAATCTAATCTACATGGCAAAGCTGAAAGATAATATGTTAGAGTTTACATTGCTTTTGAACATGCTCTGCATTCATTTCTGCTTTGTCTATAAAATATACTATACGAACAAATATTCAGGTCTGTAGAAATATGGGTACTTAATAGTTTGTTAATCCTTCTCTTAAGTTCTAACAGAAATACCTCTAAACAATTGAACTTAAATTGGTGTGTGTGTTTGTGCATGTGTGAGCAGCTATATTGACATTTATTATATAGCACAATAATGCTTAACTATTTTATCTAATATTATTTGACAGATCTATAATACTTGGTAAGTATCTTTAAATATAGTATATAATATGCTCTCATGCTGTCATGTTTTTAAGTATTTATTTACATGGATTTTTATAAGAACTTAAAAATGTATCATTTACCGGTACCTCAGTGGCTCAGTTGGTTAAGTGTCTCACTCTTGGTTTTGGCTCATGTCATCTCAGTGGTGAGATCGAGGCCCTCAGTTGGGCACCATGCTGGGTTTCTTGCTCTCCCTCTCCTTTTGCCTAAGATTCTCTCTACCTCTCCTTTTGCCTCTCCCCCATTCACATGCGCCTGTGTCACATACCACATACTCTTTCTCTCAAAAAAAAAAAAAAAAAGTAGCAAATGTGAAGCATAGTTGCATGAGGGCAGTGATTTATCGAGCCCAGGCTACAGAATGCTTTTTTTTTTAAATTTTATTAATTTTTGAGAGACAGAGAGAGACAGTGTGATCAGGGAAGGGGCAGAGAGAGAGACACACACACAGAATCTGAAGCAGGCTCCAGGCTCTAAGCTGTCAGCACAGAGCCCGACGCGGGGCTCAAACCCACGAATTGTGAAATCATGACCTGAGCCGAAGTCGGACGCCCAACCAACTGAGCCACCCAGGCGCCCCCAGAATGCTTTTTAAGTAGAGATCTGAAGGATGCATAGAAGCTAATAAGGTGAAGCACAGAGGGTGGACAAAAAACATTCCAGTCAGAGAAAGAGCACATGGAAAACCAAGAAGAAAGAAGGAGCTGAAAATAAGTTTATAAAAATAGGAAGTTCAATGTGTCTGGAGCAAAAATAGCAAGACGAAAAATAATGGAAAATGAAGCTGGGGACATCAATGAGTAATGGTATTTGAAAATAAAAACAAAAACAAAAGACAAAACAGCTGGGACTTGGCAGTGGCAGAGAAGGTAGCTGAGTGCAGTTTCTCCCCAGCAAAACAACAATTAAACTGGTGAAAGTTATAATAAAACAATCAGTTAAAGTCTCTGGAAATTGTCCTAAGAGGATACTAAATTTTAATAAGGACAGCAAGAATTTATGGCATTTATGCTATAGCCTGTTTCACCTATCACGACCACTACCACCCAATTCTGTATTACAGAAGTCCTACTCTAGATGCCCTATTTCAGACATGTGTAGCCAAGACCACCTAGTGAAGGGCTATGATTTCACCTCTGGAGAGGTAGGCTGCCTTTGTTTCTCACAGCATACAGTCTGGTGCTACTACCAAAGCTCTATTCCAGGCAGGTACCCAGAGAAAACAGATCTCCCTTCTTCTACACAATCCCTGCTGATAGTTAAGTTCTTCCTTAGGGATGGCAGGGATCTTCCTGACACATGCCAGAAATATGGGGCCTTGATTGTCCATGACCCAGCTCATTGGTAGGGTAGAAGTTCCATGCTGAAAGAAGCAAAATAAAAAGATCAAGGGCTACCCCACCAACCAGTATCCACTCTGAGAAACATGGTTTCTGTCTCCAGCATTGGTGCAGTAGCCAAAGAGTTCTGCAGCTTTTCCTGAAGATACTGACTTTATTTGGAATAGAGAATAGAATTGAATTCTATGCCTAAGGGTATTATAAAAAAATTGTGGATATCATGGTGGATGGCAATGAAGAGACTAGTAAATCTATAATACAAGTAAAACAACAGAACAGCCAAAAGTTTAGTAGAATCAGGGAGACCCAGAACTATCCTGGAATTCTGATCAACTTAAGTTTGAGAAGTCTGTGTGTGTGTTTTAGGTTGCACCCACTCAGAACAATCACAACAGAACCTGGGATAGAACTGAAAACACTCCTCAAGCCACAAGCAGACCCATCAGCCCAGGGCAGAAGCCTAAGTGGCACAAGGGGCTTAAACACAACCTCTTAAATTAACACTAACTGAACAATTAGCTACCCTAACCCCAGGGTTGACTCCTAAAGGAGACAAGTTTTAAAATAAAATAACACCTATCCCTTATTCCCAGCAGTCTGGAAGACTCCACATGCCCAAGGCAACATCCACTAAGGAACTATCAAAGAGATAATATCTGACCTAATAGTCTCCAACTGACTGTGAATCAAAAGTATAAAAACTCCGAGAATAATTTTTGCAACTTTCAAGCCACAAGCACACCCAACAGTAAAAGGGTAAAAATCTAACTGGCTAAGGGGTCATAAGCACAACCTTTCTCCAATAAATGTCTAATACCTCACCACCACTCCTACACCAGGGGCAATATCTCTAGGGAGCTTAGATAAAAGATAAAAACAAGGAAAAAGATAATATGAGTAGGGAAATTATTAAGAAAAAATATACTTCACAAAGTCAACAGACAAATCATTAAACAAACCACCAAGCAAACAATGATCACCACCAGGTTAAGGGATCTCATGATTGTGAGATCATGACCTGAGCTGAAATCAAGAGTCAGGTGTCCCACAAAATTTTTTGTTTTAATGGCAGCCTTAATCCATTATTTATGTTAGTATATTTACTTCTGTCTTCTGGGAAGACTGATAACTCCTTTAAGGTATGAACCATATTCTTTTCGTTTCCTACCGTATTTTCACAATCCTAGTCTTTACGCCAGTCTAATGCCAGAATCTAGTAGGTGCATAATCAATACATTGTACCTGAAATAATGTGAGTCACCATAACAAAAACAAGTTATATCTGATGATATCAATAATCATCTCCTATTCTCTACCCAAGTTTTGTTCTTAGGACTGAATTTTTTTGGGGGGGGGGATCCAGCTTACTTCAGTGTATCAAGACTTGGCTGTATTTATTAAATTGACTTTAGATATCCACACAAATCTTAGGACATTTTGAGCCATGATAAACTTTTATTCATTGTGATGAACTTCACCTATCATATGTATTTCATCTGAACATTGCCCCTTCTTTTGTAATTTTAAAATAAAAAAGATTTTTAAGAAACAAGAAAGTATCAAATAAAAATAACTTGTTGGCTTTATCTAGAACCTTTATATAAATTCATTTAACGCACTGTTTTTGATATTGTTATGTTGCCACAAATAAGAAGTGATACAACCCTTAGAGTCTAGGTTTAAAAGTGCCAACAGTTTAAGGCAATTAAAGCATTAAAACAGATCTTTCCAATTTGAGTCAGATTAACTTATGAAATTAATAACCTACATAATTTATTTGGTCAATTAATAGGGGTAGATATATACAATATATTGATGTAATATGAAGATAACTGCATCAAATATTTTGGCATCAAAGAAAAAGCCCATAATTTGGACTTCAGTGAGTTAAAGGAGACATATTATAGCTGTTGACATCTGCTAGGTTTTAAAATTTATGCAGGTAGAAAATTGGAAGTGGAATATGTAGAAATTCATGCAATTAACAATATGGAAAGAATAGTCACAGAGGAATCTGAAGCATGGTATATTAAAATAACTAAAAGTAGTTCAGTATGGCTAGAGCAAACAGTAAGGGTGGGTGAAATATATTTTAAGGTGCTTAAAACTCCATCTTTTTAGCACTCAAACTGTCATAGAAACCAAGATATATCAGCCAGCATTGCAAAGAAATATGCAGAATATGAGTTTGAGCCAGACCTTCTGCCTTAAAGTACTGGTGGAGAATTTTGTCATGGTTATTACAGAGGATGTCAAGATTTCATTCTTGAACATGGAAAATAGTATAACTGATTTACATTCTTCAAGTTTCTCTTAAATATGCAGAGAGGTTGTCATCTATAGTCATACTGTGACTGAGCCACATTTAATCTGCTGGAAGTAAATTGAAATAAATGGAATATATATGACACTCTGAAGAGTGGAAAGCATAAATGTGCAATGAAAATATGTGGTTAAACTGAATAATAAGACATCATAACGGAAGAAGCCATAAGAAAAGTAGTTAATATAAAGATCTGACAATTTCTCTAGTATAATTACTTCATATATTACACTTATTTTTTTGTATAATTAATAATGCTAAGAGGTACAAGCTGACAAAGATAGTAAGAGATTGAACTACAAATAAGATGTGGGTTCAAATACCAGTTCTTTCAAAAAACTATTTTGTCACTTCAGACAAGTCCCTAATCTCTAGAGTTTAAGCATTAATATTATAAAATTTTTTAAAAATGTGTGATTCTGAGTAGTTTACATTCTACGTTAGCAAAAACCTACTTTTTGATATTTGAAATATATATATATGTATCTCTTAAGTGAATAAAGATAAGTAACATAGTATTTTGTAATAAGTATTATCATTAGTACTAATTTGTTAGTTTGTACTATATCAACATTTTTTTTTTTACTACTGTATTACTATTTATTTCTTCTTTTAGCTCTGTTAGTATGTGCTTTATATACTTATGTGCTGTAATACTGGGCCCATAAATATTTATAATTGTTATATATTCTTGATGTATTGACCTAATTATCACTGTATAATGACCTTCTTTGTCTCTTTTTACAATATTTAGTTTAAGTCTATTTGGTCTGATACAAGTA
>CM053577.1:87703537-87739102 GCA_028646485.1 Cryptoprocta ferox | reverse complement strand
GATAGTTTTTTGAGGAACCTCCACACTGTTTTCCAGAGCGGCTGTACCAGTTTACATTCCCACCAACAGTGTAGGAGGGTACCCGTTTCTCCATTTTTAATATGATTACTAACTTAAAGGCAAAAATTCTTTTTTTTAAATCTTTTTTTATATTAAAAAAATTTTTAACGTTTATTCATTTTTGAGACAGAGAGAGACAGAGCATGAGTGGGGAAGGGGCAGAGAGAGAGGGAGACACAGAATTCCAAGCAGGCTCCAGGCTCTGAGCTGACAGCACAGAGCCCGATGCGGGGCTCAAATTCACAGACTGTGAGATCATGACCTGAGCCGAAGTCAGATGCTTAACTGACTGAGCCACACAGGTGCCCCTTAAAGGCAAAAATTCTTAAAAACCCCAATTATTCATTTAAATATTTATAATGTTACCAAAATTTCTATGATGTCACTTAAAATGTACAAAAATAAAATTAGGCATACACTTCTCAGGCTTACACACTCAATTCAGTCATAAATAAAAATAAAAAAACAAATTAAATATAAATTAAATGTAAATCTAATAAAATGAAAATTATGGTAACAGCATAATTTTAGCAGATGACAGTCTATGGCTATCAAATACCTGCTTGCAATGCTCATGTGCTTACTGATCAGTGGTATAATTTCTTCATTTTAACAGGTTGAAATTTTATATAGTATAAATATGTCTCAATGCTTTCACTACTTTTCTCAAAGCAAACTGCTATGAAACCTCTCTTCAACAGAACAAGCAGGGACACTTTTGATCTTTGCCTGACATAAACATTTGTAAGTTATATCTCTGCAATAGCTGTTTTTCTGCTAAAGTGAATAATCAGAAACAAACTCTAATGAATATACTAAAATTGAGTTAACTAGGTATAAGGTAGATGCACTGAAGATTCAATTGTGTTTATTCTCCCTTTCCTCTCTTATTTATATTTCTCCTAAACACAAACACATTTGCCTATTTATATTAGATATGAAATAAAAACCTAAAACATAAAGGAGATAATACAGAACTAGCTAATCCTGGAATATACAGGTTCCTAAGAGACTGCAAATTCTTTTCTGAGAAAAAACTGGACTTTTGTAATAACTAGCTTTACACTTTGCTCACTCTATCACTTTTTGCAACTAACCAAATATAACTAATGTATATAAAACTCATTGGCCTCTGATAAAGTCTCTCATCACTAATATTTATGGGACTACTTGAAACTCCAATTGGAGTGTGAAAAAAATCACTAAATTTTAGAATGTCCCTTTGAAGACAGAACACTATAGGTTTATACAATTATAATTGAATGCAGCTTTTTTAGTAAACACTTCATATTAGTCTCAAGCAACTAAAAGGAGTGGTTTTTGTGCCATTTAGCAAAGAGAATTGAGAAACTTCAGTAGTAAATATCTTTTAAAAAAAGAGGAATACGGTAGTGCTATATACCACATTTGTGTATTTCTACACAATTTCATTCAAAGTGATTAATAATACACATGAATAGGAAATGTCTAGGTTATGGTATGAGATGAACAGATATACAGAAATGTAGCTACTAAGAGGCTATAGTAGGAAGTCAGTTACATGATTTAATGGAAATAAAAGTCAAGCATTGTATTAATATTCTTGACAAAAAATTCTCAGAAGAATTATAGAACTGTAACCCGCTGCCATGTTCTTCTTATAATGAGTCAAAAAAGAACATAGGCTTACTAAAATTGTACTTTCCCAAAAGGGTAGTAACAGGTTTTCCCTCTAGAACATCTGCTTAAAATTTCTGATAGTGGTTTCCTAGCACATGTTAAAGTAAGTATATAAAGACATACTTTCCTCAAATAATTATTCACTTTTAAATCATGAGAAAAATATTTACTAGATTAAATGTTAAATGGTAGAAAATGATTGTTCTTAATTGTCTTTAAAGATTTTGAAATGCAATTATATTTACATGAAGACTGAATACTTTATAGATCACTTTATTGATTCATTCTGTTTTAACGGCATTATAAAGATAAAATATTAAATATAAATTATAAATTAAAAAACTTAGGGTACTATTTTGAATTACAGTGGCCATTTTATTTGTGCATGCCATACTTGTCAGACTTCTTCCTTCATGCATGTTACATATATGATTAATTATCTTACATTCTTAGCAACATTTCCCATCATGTCCTTATGTTTACTATATGTTAGTGTTCCCTTCCTATTTGGCACTAGAGGGTTAATACAAATGGGAAGTTTATAAATATTTTAGAGTTGTGTGTATTTCAACACTCATAATCTGATCAAGATCTTACTAGTTTTTACCAAGAATCACTTAATTTTCTGTTTTCAGGCCTAATTTTTAACATAATTGCATTTTATACTTCTTTATAACAATTCACGTCTGCAGTTCCTGCTTTTTCTGATAGAAATACTGTTTCAGGAGCTTCCATCCACAATATATTGTTATTTCTACTTATCAACTAAAGAAATCCTAGAATCACTCTCTTTATGTGCCATATTTATGGTTCTACACTTGATTGATTCTTTCAACGTGGATCCAAGGTATTTCTCAATGGTCTGTCTGTGATTATCTACTCTTGCTTGGACAGAGGATGAGTAAATCAGGTGTCAGCTTGTATTTTAGGGACTGATTTTACCAAACACCAGCTCCTGCTTCTCTAATACCTTGGTTAAAGAGAACCACATGCAATAACAAAATTATAGGATCAGATATAAAGTGTTTTAAGTTAAAATTTAAAACAAATTAAAGAAAATATGTCAATTACAGATAATTTAAAATAAATACTTCAGTGGATTATCTGCACAATGGCTATACTCCAGTATTAAAAATAAATTTATGTGCAAAACTACTATATATCTTTTAAATTAGTCTTACTGAGAAATATAATGCATATACCACTTATCTAAAGTATACAATTTGGTGTTCTTTAGTATATTCAGAGATTTGTCTAATCATCACAAATCTAATTTTAGAACATTTTTGTTACCATGAAAAGAACCTATTAGCTTTCAGTCTCCATATTCCAGCCTCAGATTTAGGCAACCATGAATCTAGTTTTTTATCATTATACATTTTCCTCTTTTGGTACATCATATAAATTGTAACAAACAACGTATGGTCTTTGTGACTGTCTTTTTCTTTATATAGATGCATGGGCCTCCTTGGTGTCAGTTTCTGTTGCCCGCATTTCCCTATATGTTTAAGTAATGCCTTCCTGTTTCTATGCATGCCTTAATTTTTTGTTGCTAACAGGACATTTTAGATAATATATTGGAGCACCTATAAATAATGATTCACACTCCTCCCAACTCAGGCATTTTTATCTTTATACATGTATATGTGTGTGTGTGTGTGTGTGTGTATATATATATATATGTATATATATGTGTGTGTGTGTGTTTGTATTATTCATCCATCAAAAAATACTCAAAATGTTATTCATCCATAAAAAAGAAGGAAATCATGCCATTTATAACAACATGGATGGATCTTGGGGGCATTATGGTAAGTGAAATAAGTCAGAAAGAAAATGACAAATACCTAATAATCTTACTTATTTGTGGAATCAAAACAAACAGATAAAAAGCGAAAAAAACAAAACCTCACAGACAGAACAGATTATTAGTTGCAAGAGGCAGGGTGTAGGAGGAAGGAGAAATGGGTACTTTTTTTTAATAAACTGAATAAATTTATTTTAAAAATAATTTTTGAGCAAATAAAGATAAGTTCACTCCTTATCATTGTCACAGTTCTTTCTCCACCCTTGATCTGTGCTGAGAGGAGGCTATTTAAGCCTTGCTCTGATGAATAGCAATAGGTAGGTTTTGCGATATAAGACAGATGAAGCTCATTTCTAGGAAGGCTGGATATTTCCCAATTAACTTTAGTCATGAGTGACAGCAAAGCAACTAAAAAAGAAGATCAATGAGGGATCATTACCATTATATATATATATATATGTCTTTGACTTATTTCATATATATAATATATAATTAATACAGTTATATTATATATATTTCTTTAGACATGTTAGCATATTGTGAAACTTTTTTGCGAACAGTGGTATTTAATAGGAGAGGTGGTCACTGTTGCAATATTTTTTTGTCTCTTTAAACAGATTATTACATCTTCTTTTCTCTAACAGACTTCTTTTGTTAATAGAATTTGACCATGAGAGTTTGCTAGAGAGAACTTAAAATGTACTCTACCTGCAAATTAAATTAGTACATAAATCATTCTTTAAAATCCTACTAGAAATATCTTCTTAAATAATTTATTTGTACATATTACTCTTATTCAAAAAATTCATGCTCTTTCATAATGATTACACTCAGAGCTTGATTTCTACATTAATTATTGGAACTTATTTCCTCTGTATTATCTATCTCATGCTATAGTCATATTTAAATATTCACCATCCAAATATATGTTTCATTATTCCTATATGTATGGTCTTTAGACATATTTGTATCTAATCAAAATGAGTTGGCTTATTAAAGTTCCATTATTTTAGCATAAAATTAATATAAATATTAAGAAAAATGTCATGAAAAAGTTGAAAATTACACTACTGCCCACACTTTCATTAAATGTTCTCCCTACACAAAAATATTCCCTTGCCCTCCTGTCAAACAATGCTGAGAATTCGATACAAGTTTATCAAATATGTAGAATCATGTCAGTACATTATACATGGTGCTGCTAAAAGGCGGACATAAATTTGCTGCTACAGCAGCTCAAAACATTATACTAAAGAACTATATGTAAAAAGTAAAGTAAAACTTAGCAAATAGAATACTCTGATCCTGTTCATTTTGCAAAGAAAATGTGCAGTAGGAAGTATAATACAAGTTCAATGTTTTTCTCTACAACTTACCTACTTTTCAAACATGCCGCCAATTTTAAAGTATTCATACTTGGAAGATAATAGTAATATAGATAATTATAATCCAGGTGTAAAGCAAAATGAAGTTATATTTCATTCCCAATTACAAGTCACACACAATTACTGATTTCTGAAAAGACTGCTACCTCAGCTTGTTATTCTTATCTCCATATTTACCCCTTTACATACTTGTTCCCTTTTACATACATCTACCCCTTTACATACATGCACTTTCTCATAGTTTTTGTCTACTGCTCTCTTGAACTATGTTTTAGGGAAGAGAAAAGTATTGTTTTTCCATTCCTTCCTTTTTTTGTCTTCTAAATTACATTTTACCAGAAGTCAGCATTTTCCTAAAGTCAGAGATCAGTAGATTCAATGACTCCCTCCCCCCAACAAAGGGATTTGGGATAGTAGGCTTTATGGATATTTATGGTTTGTAATTTAACAAGTTAATGTAATCTTGTGTTAAGGAATTTTTGTTGTTGTTACTGCTTCTGGTGTTTGTTTTTATCTCACAATCTCAGAGCCATTAACTGGATGCTTGCTGCAAAGTTTCAGAAGAGCTAAATAATATGGATTTTATTCAACAACAGAACTGATTATAGTTTTTGAGTGCTGAAAAATATACTTAGGGTAATACTTCCCTTGATATAACCGAAACTATGCCCCACCAACACAGTTCTTCTTTTCAGCCCACATAAGATATTTTTTATTCCTCCCAACTGAATGAGAATGAAGGGCTTTCAAATGCATGAGAGCAGTGTGTGACACATAAAATTATTTTTGCTTAACCTTATTCTCTACAGTTCATGAAATGGTACTAACCCACAGATATGAAGATGGCTAACACTGAGTGTTTACTATGTGCCTATGTATGTGCTAAGCACTATGAATAGATCACTGAATTGATTCCTCACACTAGTGTCATGTTGTCATTATTAGTATTATTCTCACTTTGCCAGAGATGAAACCAAGGTACAGACAGTATAAATGACCTCTCAGGTCTACATGCTAAATAAGAAAATGTGTAGGGAAAGATATGCTGTGCATGAAGAAGATTGGGTCATCAATAAATGTTTGTTGAGAAAAGAAAACACTTACTTTGTGATATTACTCAATTATTGATGTTTTATAATATGCCAAAGAACCAAACCAGAGCAATCAAGAGCATTTTATTTGGGTATAGATTTCAATGTAGATTTCTATCAATTATTACAATTATATCCATGGTAAGTCAATCTGCCTAACAGAAGGTTGGTGGTGACTAGGAAAATGGCCTCCACTGATTTTTTTTCTCTCCTTTGCCTAAGCTCAACATCCTCTCATTTCCTCATATGGTCTTTTCTGAATGCAGCTAAAATGGAATATATTTTACTACAGTCTCCTGCCATCCATATTGGAAATGCCTCCCCCCCCACCACACACACACACACACACACACACATTTCTCTATCAAAAATTTTAAAATATCAAAGAACAGTGGCTAAGCAGACAATGTACTTCCAGACCATCTTCAAAAAACTGTTATTTTGTGTCCTTGTGACAAGTATATTTTCAAATACATTTCTAACCTTATAACCATACAGCCAACTCAAAAGCCTAGAATAAATTCTGAAATAAAGAGAACTAAAGATCTCCACTATTTCAGGTATTACCTCTCAATGCCAGTTCTCACTGAAAGTATAAAATAGGCAAATAGTTCACTAGGTAATTGTATATTTTAAATATATGTATTCCAAAACAGATTCATTATTCTTATAACTTCAGACTGTGCGTAAGCACAGATGGGGCAAATAAATAAGCCTGCCATAGGGTATCTACATTTTAAAAAGAAAAAAAAACATTCTGTACTAACAATTACATTGCAAATGACTGCCTTTTGCCTTCCCTACACCCTCAGAACCACGTCCTTAAATGATGAGGTACTTACTAATGATGTCCTTTGAAATTTGGAACATTTTAAACTCAGATGGTATATTCAATCCATATGTTTGCTAGTGCTTCTGGTAACCATTAAAAAAACAAAAATATTGTCACTTGGAATCAAGTGACTTTTTTCCATATTTTGGAATATTTCCATATTTTCCATATTACCGTGTCAATAATATTTTAAAAGTATTTTAAAAAGACAAAAGCAGATGAAATAATATCGATCCTTAATCATAAATTTTATTTTCATCCTAAACACTTGAAAATTCCCATTAGACTTAACTATCAAACTCCAAATGGCTATTGGACCAAGTATTAGTGAAGGATGTAAAAAAGTTTACTACTCAACTTATTTTGATAATTTAAGATACAAAATATAGTATCTATAACCTGAACTTGTTAATGGTGCTGAATCATTAGGTCATTAGGTCATTTCATAGGATCAATGAAAAATATTCAACAGAAAAATAATTGATATGCATAGTATAATTCAGATCTTGGTTTTTCATGCCTCCATACCATGCTGCCTAGAGAATTGTGTGAATGAGAATTTTACTCTCATCAGCATGCAATAGCTGCGTCATTGTTTATTTAAAGTAGTTTTCAAGATTCTGACTTGCAGTGCCTAACTGCTTTTTTTAAGGTTGTTTATTTATTTATTTATTTATTTATTTATTTAGAGAAAGAGGAGAGGGAGAGGAGGGAGAGGGAGAGGGAGAGCATAACCCGGGGAGGGACAGAAAGAGAGAGGGAAAGAAAGAGAGAATCCCAAGCAGGCTCCACACTGTCAGCATGGAACCTGATTAAGGCCTTGAACTCACGAACTATGAAATGATAACCTGAGCAGAAACCAAGAGTTGGATGGTTAACTGGCTGAGCCATCCAGGCACCCTGACTCACAATGCCTAATTTCTATTGGTATTATTAAAACTGATTTAATCATATTTAGTATTAATGTTCTTGACATTGTCTCAGATTTAAGTAATTACTATGTACTTAGATTCTAATTTAAAGTTCCAACATCAAATTTCCTGGGTGTGTGATACAGGTGGCTTTTATGGGTTTCATCAAAAAATTGAGAGCATTCCTGAAAATAAGCTTTGCAATTTGGAGTAGGAGTAAAGAACAATACATTATTTCTAAAAAATTGCATAGAGACAATTCATTATGTTATCTTGTATATTATAATTTGGCACTTAGATCTTAGAATATAAGCTTAAAACTCTGATTTTCATCAGCACGATAAATAGTAACAGGAACAAAATAAAGCCCAAAATAACTAGTGGCATATATTAGCATCAGTCAATAACGTTACTCCCCACTTTACAGATGAGAAAATTTAAACAAAGAGGTTACACTATTTTCCCTCTCCTCACTCCCCCACCCAGTTAACATCAAAACTAAGCAATAAAAAAGCCTCCGTATATTTTGTCTCCCCCTACACACATCTCTCCTTCCCTTCTGCGATGGTGGCTGGAAATAAATGGGTCATTCCCCATGTCTTTTATTTGTAATTTAATAGTCATCAGAGAATACTTTAAACACTACTACATTTAAATAATAGTTTTCAGTCTCCTTTGCCTTCGCCACTACAGACTTGAAATGTGCATATTTTAGTTTGTGTTGTGGCCTAGTTGTAGTCATTTATTCACTGCACTGGAAATATTGTCATTTATTTATTTATTTATTTATTTATTTATTTATGGTTTATTCAAATCCAAATTAGTTAACATATAGTGTAATAATGGTTTCAGGAGAATTCAGTGAATTATCACTTACATATAAAACCCAGTGCTCATCCCAAAAAGTGCCCTCCTTAATGCCCACTGACCATTACCCCATCCCCGTACCCAGCACCCCTCAGTTTGTTCTCTGTTGTTGAGAGTCTCTTATGGTTTGCCTCCCTCTCGCTTTTTATCTTATTTTTCCTTCCCTTCCCCTATGTTGATCTGTTTTGTTTCTTAAATGAGTGAAATAGTATACTAGCCTTCCTCTGACTGACTTATTTAGCTTACCACTATATACTCTAGTTCCATCCATGTTGTTGCAAATGGCAAGATTTCATTCTTTGTGATGGCTGAGTAATATTCCATTGATTATATATATCACATCTTCTTTATCCATTCATCAATCAATGGACATTTGAGCTCTTTCCGTAACTTAGCTATTGATAACTCTGCTCTAAACATTGGGGTGCATGTGCCCCTTTGAATCAGCATTTTGTATCCATTGGATAAAAACCTAGGAGTGCAATTTCTGGGTCACAGGGTAGCTCTATTTTTAATGTTTTGAGGAACCTCCATACTGTTTTCCAGAGTGGCTTCACCAGTGTGCATTCCCCACAACAGTGCAAAAATGATCTGCCTCTCTTCACGTCCTCACCATCTGTTGTTTCCTGAGTTGTTAATTTTAGCCATTCTGACAGGTGGGAGGCAGCATCTCGTGGTTTTGACTTGTATTTCCATGATGATGAGGGATGTTGAATCATTTCATGTTTCTGTTAGCTGTCTCTGGGTATCTTCTTTCAAAAAGTATCTGGTCATAACTTTTGCCAATTTCTTCATTGATTTATTTACTTATTTTTTGGGGGGTGTTGAGTTTGGTAAATTCTTTATAGATTTAGGATACTAATCCTTTATCAAATATGTCATTTGCAAATATCTTCTCTCATTCTGTCAGTAGTCTTTTAGTTTTATTGATTGTTTCCTTTGCTGAGAAGCTTTTTATTTGATGAGGTCCTAATGGTTCGTTTTTACTTCTGTTTCTCTTGCCTTCAGAGATATGTCTAGTAAGAAGTTGCTGCAGCTGATGTTAAAGAGGCTGTTGCCTGTTTTCTCCTCTAGGATTTTGATGGTTTACTGTCTTGCATTTAGGTCTTTTATCCATTTAGAGCTTATTTTTGTGTCTGGTGTCAGAAAGTGGTCCAGGTTTATTTTTCTTGCATGTTGCTGTCCAGTTTTCCCAACACTATTTGTTGAAATGACTGTCTTTTTTCCATGGGATAGTTGGCCATATGTTTGTGGGTCCATTTCTGGGGTCTCTATTCTATTCCACTGATCAATGTGTATGTTTTTGTTCCAGTAACATACCGTCTTGATGATTACAGCTTTGTAACACAGCTTGAAGTCTGGAATTGTGATGCCTCCAGCTTTGGTTTTCTTTTTCAACATTACTTTAGCTATTTGAGGTTTTTTTCTGGTTCCATACAAATTTTAGAAATGTCTGACCTAGCTCTGAAAAATGCTGGTGGTATTTTGATTGGGATTGCACTGAATGTGTAGATTGCTTTGGGTAGTATAGACATTTTAACAATAACTATTCTTCCAATCCATAAGCATGGAATGTTTTTCCATTTCTTTATGCCTTCTGCAATTTCTTTCATAAACTTTCTATAGTTTTCAGAGTACAGACCTTTTACCTCTTTGGTTAGGTTTATCCCGAGGTATTTTATGGGTTTTGGTGCAATTGTAAATGGTATCAATTCCTGGATTTTTCTTTCTACTTTCTATACTTTGGTGTATAGAAATGCAACTGATATCTGTACATTGATTTTATATTCTGTGACTTTACTGAATTCAAGTATCAGTTCTACGAGGTTTTTGGTGGAGTCTTTCATGTTTTCCATGTAGAGTATGATATCATGTGTGAAGAGTGAATGTTTGACTTCTTCCTTGACAATCTTGATGCATTTTCTTTCTTTTTGTTGTCTGACTGTGGAGGCTAGTACTTCCAGTACTATGTTGAATGACAGAGGTGAAAGTGGACATCCCTGTCATGTTCCTGACCTTAGGGAGAAAGCTCTCAGTTTTTCCCCATTGAGGATGATATTAGCTGTGGGTCTTTGGTATACGACCTTTATGATCCTGAGGTATTTTCCTTCTATCCCTACTTTCTTGAGAGTTTCTATCAAGAACGGATGCTGTATTTTGTCAAATGTTTTTTTCTGCATCTATTGAGAGGATCATGTGGTTCTTGTCCTTTCTTTTATTAATGTGATGAATCATGTTGATTGATTTGCAGATATTGAACCTCCTCTGCAACCCAGGAATAAATCCCACTTGATCATGGTGAATAATTCATTTAATGTATTGTAAGATTTGATTTGCTAGTATCTTGAGAATTTTTGCATCCATGTTTATCAGAGAAATTGGACTTTCTTCTTTCAGTGGGGTCCTTGTCTGGTTTCGAAATCCAGATAATGCTGGCCTCACAGAATGAGTTTGAAAGTTTTCCTTCCATTTCTGTTTTTTGGAATGCTTCAAAAGAATAGGTAACTCTTCTTTAAATGTTTGGTAGAATTTCCCTGGGAAGCCGTCTGGCCCTGGACTCTTGTTTGTTGTGAGATTTTTGATTGCTGATTCAATTATTTTTACTGGTTATGGGTCTGTTTGCTATTTGTTGCTTTGGTATGCAGCAAACGCAGTCCTAAGAGGGAAGTATATAATAATCTAGGCCTTCCTAAAGAAGGAAGAAGTGTCTCAAATACACAACCTAACCTTACATCTAAAGGATCTGGAAAAAGATATTGTCTTTTAAAGTGGAAATCAGAGCCTCTTCCCTGGACCTCGCTAACCTGACTTCCTACCACTCTATGTTCTGCTCACTTATATTCAGCCATATAATTTTCCTGGCTTGCTCTTCAACACACCACATACTCACCTGCATTAGGACCTGTGCTTTATGTGTCTCAAAGTTCTTCCTTCAGACATGGACTTTTGCACTTCCTTCAGACTTTTTTTCCCCCCAGATCTCTTCTTAATGTTAACTTACCCAAGATGTCTTCCCTAACCCTGTATCTGACAGGACTCTCATACTCAATCCATCTTATCCCACTTTATTTTCATGATGTATTTATGTTTTGTTTACTGTTTATCTCCTTCACCAGAGTGAGACTTATTTTAGGAGTTGTTACTGTATTATCTTCTGTTGCATTTCCAGTGCAGAAAACATTGCATAGTATAATGATGAATGCTCAAAAATTATTTGAAGAAAGAATGAACTATGGGAGACAGTACATTCCCATTCATTATGTGTTTGAATCTAATTATCAGACAAAATAGCACATATATAACCCCTAGAAAACATGAAGATTAAAATAGATTTCCTTTTATTTAATCTTTAATTTTGTCTAGAATCACTTTAAAGTTACTTGTCTTTATATCCTGTATATACCAAATTTTCTTTATAACTAGCTATCTAGTCACTAATATTTGGTACTTTGGAAAGAAATTATTTAAAAATTATATCAGAATAAAATTTTCCAAGTATTTTTATATTTTATAACTATATTGGAGAGATCTTATTGATCAGAGTTTTTTTTTGGGGGGAGGGGAAAGAAAAAGAAAAGTTTACATGTATTATAAAATCTATATAAAATATGAAAAATGATACATTTGTGATTCTAGATTGCTTATAATTTTCCTTATGACATACTTGGCCAAAAAAAAAAAAAAAAAGGAGAAGAAAGAAAAAAAAGGACATACTCAGATTGTTTTTTTTTCCTCCAGCTGGTTTTGCAGCACAATTTTAACACTCCCCAGAGAGCTCTCAGACATTTATGCAATTTAATGGTCTGCTATTATTAAGCCAGAGATGTTTTACTTTATGTTGTGATTGCCATAAACACTGCATTAACATTTGAATAATAGGCAATATGACTGAGAATGTATCAGTGTATCTTTCAGTGAATTAATCTATATCTCTTTCCTATGACTTGCTTATTGACGCATGATAAATGCAATAATAACAATAATAAGTCATCAAACATTCCCAGCAGACTGCCAGTGAGGGGAGGTGGGGAGTACATGGAACTGAGCTTCTTGAGAGACAGTTCAACGCAGGAGAAATGACATGTGTCATAACGTCCCACAGTGAGATGACAGAACACATAGGGATGGCTGAGTGTCAAGGAATGCATGCAAGTTTGGCATGACTAGAGTCGCTGGTTGTGTTTCTGGTTATCCTATATGATACAATAATACTGGATTCATTAAAACAGTAGTCAATACCTGCAGGAGAGATTTCATCTGGAATAAGATAGAGAAAAACAATGTAGAAAAAAATGGAAATCATATTCCCCTGTAAATCATATTTCCAAGCAGTCTATAAGAACTCCAGAATTAGGGTGATACATACCCAGGTTAGCAAACAAACAAACAAAAAACTCACAGTATGGTTGCTTAGACTGGAATGGAAATAAAGAGTTAGATTACTGAGATAGCCGATATTAAAGACATTTATTTTTTTATTTAAAAAATTTAATAGTTTATTTTTGAGACAGAGACAGAGCACAAGTTGGGGAGGGGCAAAGAGAGACAGAGACACAGAATCTGAAACAGGCTCCAGGCTCTGAGCTGTTAGCATGGAACCTGACGTGGGGCTCCACCCCATGAACCGTGAAATCATGACCTGAGCCGAAGTTGGACACTTAACTGACTGAGCCACCCAGGTGCCCCTAAAGACATTTTTTACACCAATAATAAGCAAGCTAAGCTGGCTATTAGAACAAAAGAGTTGATTACTGAAGAGCATCATTCATGATAGATAGATTTAATTTTTTGTATTTTAAGTTTGTTTATTTATTTTTAGAGAGAGATAGAGAGAGAGAGAGTGCACGTATGTGCAGGGGAGGGATAGAGAGAGGGGGAGAGAGAGAATCCCAAGCAAGTTCTGTGCTGTCAGCATAGAGCCCAAGCCCAACATGGGCCTCAATCCCACAAACTCGTGAGATCATGACCTGAGGTGAAATCAAGTGCCACTAATTAACAGTATTGTTTGTTGGGAGCCATTTCTGAACTAAGTTGAGAATACTCCTTGTGAGGTTAAGGCAGGTTTGCACGGCCTCCCGCCATTAGATGATAACCAATATCCACCCCCCACTCAATTATTTTTGCTTGAGCACCAAACCCCCAAGGCACCTTGTTGATTGGTATCAAGAGTGACTTGTCCCCTTATTCCAAAATATGCTGATTGCACCGAACTTAATATAGGAATTTCTTCTTTTGTGATTATGGGAGCAAATATTGCATTTCCTGAGAAACCTGTTTTTCTTCCCCTCAAGAAAACAGACTATTGACACCTGCTAACAAAGAGCTCACTTTTTCCTTTGCTATGCTAAAAACATTGTCTTGTATTTGAATGCTGAAGATACCTTCCTTCCCCATATGATAAGCATCTAAGTCACCTACATCAATCACTATTGATAAAGATTATGCATGAGTCTTCTACCAATCTATGTTCTGGGAAATTTTCACATACCAAAGAAATTTGTCATCATAAGTCATTGTCCAAGGCAAATGCCACTTCTGTACTGTGCCCCATACATTTTTTTAACATAAATAAAGCTGACTCTCAGTCAGTGCAGAGATGCCTGCCTGGTGATCAGAAAGAAACTTGCGGCTCTCTCATCCCTCCCCCTTTCACCAACACAATCCATTCTTCAGGGAGCCCTGGACCTGCTGGAGCTGGACTCCGGCAATTGTTCTTGGAGAGACCTCAGTAGGAGAATCATGGGGAAGTCCACAAAGGAGATGTTCAAGCGTTGGACCACTGGGGTGAAGACAGAGAGTGACAGAAGAAATCTGACTCAGAGTGGGAAATAATATTCCTAATTATCAGACAGAATCCTGAAATCCCTGTCCCTATTTTTTTGTCCCTCTTCTTAGTCTGTGCACTAGCCCCTAAGCAATTTACATGATGGTGGTAGCAACTGATGGTAATAGTAACCTGTATTAGCCAAATCTCTGAGAAAGAAGAACTTTCTATTTGCTAGAACTGTGATTTCAAGAGGGTGGACCAACTAATTTTGCTCTTTGTTTTGTTGTTGTTGTTTTTCCCTACTCTGTCCTTTTGGCTGCTCGATCCCAGATGTTTAATTGCTAAAGGGCAGAACACAGTAACTTATCCCAGCTTTCTGAGAAAGGAATGAAAAAGGGGATTCCAGGGAACTAGAACACACAGGAGAGATGACAGAGAAGAAAGAGGTCAGTAAAATGAGGTCATCAAATTTTTAATGAACTCCTGGACTCATCCCAACATTGCACAGATGTGGATCTGATCCTATTCAGTATACCAAATACAAGAACTTGACTAACAGAATACCATTCATGCCCCTGACTGGCTACTGGTGATACATACCAGAACACATCTGAGGAGTATAACAGAACCTTTCAAAGTTGAATGGACATTAGCAACAATCCACAGAAGGCCAGTTGACTAGACCTAACTAGATCAACTACTTGCTAAAATAACAACAACAAAACAATATTCTCAATAGGATTTAATTAAGATCAGCATCTCAAAAATATTTTAAATTTTTGTTAATGTTTTATTTATTTTTGAGAGAGAGAGAGAGAGAGAGAGAGAGAGAGAGGGAATGAGAATGAGTGGAGAAGGGGCAGACAGACAGGGAGACAAAATCCATGAAGCAGGCTCCAGGCTCTGAGCTGTCAGCACAAAGCCAGATGCAGGGCTCCAATCCATTAATCAGATCATGACCTGAGCTGAAGTCACACGCTCAACCGACTGAGCCACCCAGGTGCCTCTCAAAAATATTATTTTAAATGGTCAGAACTCCATCTACAGTTATCAACACATGGGGGCGCCGGGGTGGTTCAGTTGGTTAAGCATCTAACTCTTGACTTCTGCTCAGGTAGGTCATGATCTTATGGGTTCTTGGGATTGAGCCCCTTGTCAGAGTCCAAGCTCCACATCGACAACAAGAGCCTGTTTGGGATTCTCTCTCTCTCTCTCTCTCTCTCTGCCCCTTCCTCTCTCATGTTCTGTCTCTCTGTCTCTGTCTCTCTTTCTCAAAAATAAATAAATAAGTAAATAAATAAATAAATAACTTCAAAAAAAGAACAATTATCAACACATGGAGAATCTGAAACAAAAATCTCATCTAGCATAGGAAAATCCAGTCAATAGATGTCAATGATGATAAGTTGAATTTGTCTGACAAAGACCTTAAATGGTCATTAAAAAAAAAAGTTCCAGTAAGTGACAGAGGACACTAGTGAAATATATGGAAAAGAAGTCTCGGCAAAGACATATGATAGAAAGATGAACCAAATGGGAATTTTATAAGTGAAAAATGAAATAATGGAAATAAAAATTTTCACTAGGTAAACTCAATTCAGAATGAGGATGATAGGGAAGAGATAGATCAGTAGAGACTATCCTTTTGAATAAAGAGATAAAAAGCAATGACAAAAAAAAGAATGGAGCCTCAGAGACTAGTGGGATAATAACAAAAGTATTAGCATTTATGCTCTAAACATCCCAGAAGAAGAAGACAAAGAATATAGTACTAAAAACAACAAATTGAAAGAATAATGGCTGAAAAAGTTATTAGGCTGAAAATAAAAAACCTACAAATTCAAGAAATGCAATGAAAATCAAACATAAAAAAATTAAACCAAACAAAATAAAAAAAGAACTATGCCAGACATATTGAAAGGAAACCACTGAAAACTAATGACAAAGATGATAGTATAGCTTGAGATATACAGTTGACCCTTGGTTTTAACTAACTGTGCAGGTTGACTTATGTTTTTTTTTTTCTTCAATAAATACAACATAATACTGTAAACACATTTTCTCTTCCTTATGATTTTCTTAATAACATTTTATTTTCTCTCGCTTACTTGACTGTAAGACTACAGGATATAATATATATACAAAATATGTGTTAATCAACTGTTTATATTACCAGTGATGCTTTCAGTCAACAATAGGCTATTGACAGTTTCAAGGGAGTCAAAAATTATATGCAGATTTTCACCTGTGTGGGGATCAGTGCCCCCCCCCCCCCAATCCTTACACTGTTCAAGGGTCAACTGTATTGAAAATGAAGCCCTTACTATTCAGTTCTCATATAATATATCCATATTCTAACCTATTCTTTTTTAAAATGTTTTATTTATTTTTGAGAGAGAGAGAGAGAAAGAGAGTGAGCAGGGGAGGGGCAGAGAGAGAGGGAGACACAGAATTCGAAGCAGGATCTAGGCTCTGAGCTGTTAGCACAGAGCTCGATGTGGGACTCAAACCCATGAACTGCGAGATCATGACCTGAGCTGAAGTCAGATTCTTAACCGACTGAGCCACCCAGGAGCCCCTATTCTAATCTGTTCTGTTCTGGCAGAGGGCTTTGAACAATCTTTCTTATCCTGTCCTATTAATTCCAGATTATATATGCTCTGTTTCTTGATTCTAAGAGAATATAGTGTTATAGCTTCTGTCTTTTTGTTACATTGAATATGTATAAAAAAGGATAAAGGACCACTGAGATCATTTTAGTATTTATGATCCAAGGTTATTTTCCTTTATTACTTTTATGATATAGTCAAAAAAGTCTTCTATATTGTAATTTTCTACACATTTGAAGTATTTTTAAATGCAATGTTATGATGTATTACATAAGAGTAAATTACTGTGTCAGCCATATATTGTGAATAATACTCATGAAAATAACACTAAAAATATTTTCATTTGCTACAATTCTGGAAAGTATTTAGCATATAAGTCGTATTGGGCCACAGTTATATTTGTGAAACATATTCATGAAAAGTATGAGCAAAAGAAAATTTGCATTAATATAATGGTACTTTGGATAGGTATACATGGGTACAAAATTGTAAATAGAAACATTTCTTTTGTGAGTTATTATTAAATTTCTAATATAACATTTTTTTTCTGATTTTTCTAGGCATCTCCCCCACTACAATATAAATGCTACTATCTCAGACTCAATTCTCAGAAAACCTAATCTCATTGGAAAGATTAGAAGGATTTCAGAGAAATCTTAAGGTAGGAAGCTTAAAAGTTCTTTATATCTATAAAGTCACATAAGAATGTCAAAAGTTCTAAGACGTGTTGCTAAAAAAAGGCTTTAAAATATACAGAGGTAGCATTTCTTTTGACAGATTTACGTTTATCTCTTAGGACATTTTTAAATCAGTTGGGGAGTTGAGCATGGCTCTTTCCCAATCAATCCTCCACAGTACACAGAGACACACACATGTGTGCACATATAATATATGTGCACATACAAATGAACAAGGCACACACATAAACACCTGGTTTGCAACATATTAAAAGATCAGATATTCTGGGGAATAAAATGGATGTAATTAAACATATTTAATCAGACCATAAACATTTCACCTCTATCTCTTCTTGAATAGGGCCCCCAGTTAAGGGATAAGAACAAGCAAGGAATTTAATTTATGCAGTATAGAGTGGAATCAGTTCCAAATGACATCTAACATCTGTTCACATAGAAAAATTGCTGGTTGAATAGAGTGGAATATTAATTATAAGAAGAAAAATTCCTATATTTTAAATATCTGACAGAAATATTTTTTTAATTTAGTACAATGAGAAATTGTTAAATGTGAAACTACAAGTGCTAGATTTCCAAATTATTGTGGAAAGAATTATTTATTCTGTAACATCCTTCAAAACAACACTGTAGTGAAAGGTACAATTTAGTTCAGAATTTTCACATTTTAAAGAGCCTCTCAGGAACCCTGGGTGGCTAAGCTGGTTGAGCGTCAGACTTTGGCTCAGGTCATGATCTCGTGGTTCATGAGTTCGAGCCCCATGATGGGCTCTGTGCTGACAGCTCAGAACCTGGAGCCTGCTTCATATTCTGTGTCTCCCTCTCTCTCTCTGCCCCTCCCCTACTTGTACTCTGTCTCTTCCTCTGACTCAAAAATAAATAAACATTAAAAAAAAGAGCCTCTCAATTTATTACTGTTGAAAATAGTTTAAAGTTATTTAGAGCTATTAATCTAAATGAACATTGAGAGTCATGCGGAATAACCTGTTTTGGGAACACTTGGGAGGCTCAGTCAGTTAAGCCTCTGACTCAATTTCAGCTCTTGTTATGATCTCATGATTCATGAGCTGGAGCCCCACATCGGGTTCTGCAGGAACAGTGCAGAACCTGATTGGGATTCTCTCTCTCTCTCTGTCCTTCCCTGAGTTGTGAGCAGGTGCATGCTCTCTCTCTCTCTTCCTCTCTCTCTTTCTCTCTCCCCAAATAAATAAATATGCAAAAAATGTTTTTAAAAAAGAATAACCTGTTTCACTTAATATTGTTTCCTTATGAAATCAAAGACACTGGTCATTTGAAATAGTATAAAGGAGAAGTCACAAATGTTTACAGCATGAAGTGACATTTTGGTAAAGATATTAATATGGTTTTCATTTCATTTTCATTTCTGAAAGGCAAAGCCTACTAACTTACACAGTTTTAGATAATCTGTGCCCCTAATGTTCAAAATTTAGTGAGCAAATACATTACTTGAATCACTTTGATGTAAATAACTTTCCAGTTAAATATGAAAAACTATCATTTACATGGACATCACTTTGAAATAAGTTTCAGAAAAAAAACATGGTTGGAATTTAACAGTGGATAAAGAGTGGAACGGACTGAAAGTATGGAAGAAGAGTTGATGCAGTAGTGGAAAAAACACCACTTTCGATTCAGTCATTTAATCTTCAATTTCCATAATTTTAAGTTTTCCTGGGTTGTAGGTGAACCTCTTCTGAAAATCTGCATTGATTTTTAAGGGAATAAAATCTCTTGGGAAGTTGGGTATAATGAACATTTACATTTTCTGTTCTGTGTGGTAGCTAGCTTTAATCTCAAAGAAGAAAAAAATGTTCTGCGTTAAATGTTAGTAAAACATATGTCAGAAAGTATTGGTGGTGGGGAAGGAAACATGTATTCTGACCAACAAGTAATTTTAAGGATTGTGAAAAATGTCTTTCTTGCATAGGTCAAAAACTAATAAAACTCGTATCAGATTTTATAAAAGTAACATGGTCTTGGTTTCCTGGTAACTATAGAGAAGTTTTGTGGCAGACTATGATAAATGAATGTTAATATAACATTATGCCCATGGAGGACATATAATAAAATGCATACTGAGAGTTTCTTAACTGGAATCTACCATATACTTATGGCTAAATTTAAAGGAATAATCTCTACTTTTTTGCCATTGGAAATTAACCAAAACTGGTAAATCATTTGTACAATGATAAAATTGTGAAAATCTTCTGTAAAGAAATACTTAAAAAAGGAAATCTTAAAAAAAATTTTTTTAGGAGCACCTGGGTGGCTCAGTTGGTTAAGAATCCAATTTTGGGTCAGGTCATGATCTCACAGTTTGTGAGTTCGAGCCCTGCATCAGGCTCTGTGCTGACAGCTCAGAGCCTGGAACGTCCTTCAGATTCTGTGACTCCCTCTCTCTCTGCCCCTTCCCCACTCATGCTCTGTCTCTTTCTCTCAAAATAAATACACATTAAATTTTTTTAAATTTCTTTAGAAAAACAGAAATGAATAGGAGTAGAAAAATCCTGCATGGAATAATGCAAACTGGAGAAGAAAATAGAAATAATTAATTTTTATGATGTTCTGAATACCTGATAACTGAGATCATACATCCATGCAAGATGAGATTAAAAGTTATTAGAATAATTTAAATACACCTGTACATAAAATTGTAAAACAAATTGTAGGTGATAGATATTACTGATGCCTTACTTGTTTCCTCTCCTTCTAGACATTTACCCCTTGAAGTAAAGTGAAGCCATTTGTGATTTTCTTTGACCAAGGAAAAGTGAGGGGCAATGTTGTGCTTCATGTCAGGATAGAAGCATTAAAGAATTATTTCTTAACTTCTGCCCTCCTCATTCTCACCAATAGTTACAAATAGAGGTGCAACACATTGAAGCAGCTGGGCATACTAAGCCATTAAATAGGGAAACACTGCCTCAGAGCATTCCTCTGACTTGCAGCATATTTTCTGTGAGTAAGAACTAAATGTCTGTAGTGTTAATCTTAGGAGATTTTGTCTTTGTGCAGACAGCATAAAATATCCTATCCTGAGAGATAGATTCAATAAATTATTTAAAAATAGTTGATGTGTTTTTGTACTTGAATGTAAATTTAGATAGTAAAATGGCCACATAGGAATTGAAACATCAAATAGTACTAAAATTTAAAAAAAATCCTTTTTAATGTTTAGAAAATGACACACAAAGCTAAAATGGTTGGTTATTCAAATACTCCATTGGCTCCATATGACTGACCAGTAAAATGATAAGTCTCTGCATGGAATTCAACACTCGACTCCACATAACTTATATGTTTTACTACTATTAATGGGAATGGTCTCCCATTAATCTTCCTGTGTTTTACAACTTGATCAAAAGTGTAGAAAAAAGAATGCGAGAACTGAGATACACAGGTGATACCTGAGGTCTGCCAAGAGACTGATATTGGACACCTCACACAATCTTTGTCACTATTGCACTGTAAAGCTAAGGGTGGGGAGGAGGATCGCAGAATGTCTAGTAGTTACTCAATTCCAAAGATCTACCTGAAGATCCCTGAATATTTGCTCGGCTTTATCATTCAAGGGCCCTTGTGTCTGTTGTTTCATTTTCCTGATTTATTTCCTCCTGCCTATTTCATTGTTTTGGGGGGGGCTTTTCAATATTTCAAATCCCCACCAAAATGGGGATCCCTGCATAATGCTTTCACTCCTTTCTCATTTGCAATTATCTCTGTTTGAACTCCATTAGCATATTATCATTGCTTTTTGTGGTATTTATTATTTATTTGTTAATTATTTTTCATATTTTGCTTATGTATTATAAGTTTTCTAAATTACACAAGTACACAATACATGCTTATTTGTATGCCACATAACACTCACTATGTTATCTTTTATGTTATATATTCTCTAAAAATACTGTTAATAACCATGGATAAAAAAAGTACAAAAGGACCCAAGGACAAGAGTAAGGAAAGAAAAAGCTGAACTAAGGCTTCTATAGACTTATTTTCCTAAAGGACTTATTAGAAAAGGGTCACTACCTTTTATTCTATCAAATCAAATTATTTGTTCTTTTATTCTATTAATCCATTCTCCCAAATTTTATATTTCTATTTACTTTCTATTATCTAAAACCTGAGAGCTTTTACTGAATCTAGGTCTCAGAGTTACCACATACTATAATCATTCTTTGGAGTAAATTTACTTGGAGAACTTTGCACTTCACTGATCCTTAAAAATTAGAGAACAACAACATTTCAAAATGCATTAGGATCATTTTAAGAGCAGAAAATGCTATTTATGTAATTCAGGTTCTGTTAGCTTATATTACACATTACCTACTGCTATAGTGTGGAATGAAATAATTGAAGTTTAGTTAGTGGTTTCTACACTTTGATAAGAGATACATATGTTATTTTTTAAAGCTTCTGCATTTTGAAAAGACATATATATGCACGCCATCTAAACATTTACTAGGTGAGCACAAAAATAACAAAACAGAGACCACAGCTGCATGATATCCCTGTGTTCATTACTCCTTTGTAACTGAATGCTTAGGTACCAACATTCAGAGCATTCTGAAAGGACTTCTTTATATGCATAATAAAAGGCTGATGTGTTAACTTTCATGTAATAATAAACTCAATTATGGTTTGCATAGTGATTAACAATATGTTTTCTCACATACTGTTATATTTAACACATATAATAATGAGATAAATAAAACATTAATATGTAATATTTGTGCATAAAGAAATATGAGATTTGCTCAATAACAAACTGTTATAAGTTTTAAAGTCATGATTTGAGTCTAAGATTTTTTACTCTGACTTATACTGTAGTCTCTCTGCAATTATGAGCGGAATGTCAAGATTTTGCATTTGGAAAATGTTAATGTCTTTTCCTTTAGCTCTTCTAAATAGCTGACCTCACATACTCATTAATTAGAGCTGTTTTTACCAGTGTACAAAACGTTTTCTGGCTGTGAAGCCTCCCATAGTCCCTTCTGAACAACACTCCAAAATTATTTGAGAAACTGTTTCTTCCATTGAACATAATCTGTTAAGACTATATCAAGGACTTGTCCTCCCATGGCCAGTGGATTGAGCTATTAAATAAGATGTTCCCTTCCAAAATTGATTCTTATAAAGTACAAAGAGTAGACTATTTATGTCATAAAACCCAGCCTGTATACAGTCTCTAAATCTCTGTACCTGATTTAGCTCTAAATACTTCCCAGGTGTCTTTCCCAAGCCTTTCTGTTAGTTCTGAGAGCTTATTCTATCTTTCCAGCAACTTATCTGTGCTTCAATTAGCCAGAGGGGGATTTGGGTTACTTGCAACTAAAGAGTTCTTGTATTATTGCGCATCTAAAACTTATTAATAATTATTTCTCAATATATTACATGTCATACAGTATCAAAAACATATTTAATAATCAAATGGAATGATTAAAATTTAATTAATCAATTTTGATTGAAATGCATTATCGAATACAATGCATTGCCCGCTAAACAGGGGAGTCATATATAACATTCAGTGACTTATCTCAAGCCAGAAATACATTAACTCATTCACTTAGAAAATGACATGAGAGCTAGGATGCGTAAGATGTAATTACCATTTGGGGAAGGCAAGAGTGGTTCTGAATTCTACAGATACTTCTGTACTTCATATAAATGTCTTTATGTTACTTTTTCAGAGTTAGATGAAATGCCACACTCCAAATCTATTTAGGGTATACATTGTGTTTGAGATGAAATGTTTAGGTTCATTTAAAGCAAATGTACCTATTGTTAAATTTAAAGGATGTCTTTAAAAGATCTTTAATGGGCTTTCATTTTTAAAAGATGATTAAGTAGTTGTATTTATTCAGCAACTGTCCTTCATGTCTATAATTATGCTGTACTCACAAAACCATTCCATTCTTCATTGATAATTAGATTAATCTAAATCCATTTTTTATCTTTGGGTCCTATTATTTAATGGAAAGAAACATTAAATAATCAAAATAGATACAAAAAGATAATTTAGTTTTATAATAAGAACAAATTTTAAACAATGTGAGAAATCAGAAATCATATTGTGTGTTTAATATAAATGAAAATATGGTATCAAAAATGAGATTCAATGAATATAATAAAGCATAAAAATCCCTTACACAGAGGGGCTCCTGGGTGGCTCAGGCACTTAAGCATGCGACTTTGGCTCAATTCATGATCTCACGGTCTGTGAGTACAACCCCCTCATGGGGCTCTGTGCTGACAGTTCAGAGCCTGGAGCCTGCTTTGAATTCTGTCTCCCTCTCTCTCTCCCTGTTCCTTCCCTGCTTGCAATCTGTCTCTCTCTCTGTGTCTCAAAAATAAACAAACAACAACAACAAACTTAAAAAAAGAAAAAAAAACTTTTACATATAGAAAGAGCTCTTTCATCATTCCAGAACAATTAATATAAAGCCAAAAATTAAAAGTCCTTAAAAATAGTCATATAGATATATATCATATTTACTGCATGAGAGATCAAAAGTTATTTCATTATTTTTATGAATATTGGATACATAAAATGTATTTTCTATATAACAATGGTAACAACTAGTGGATTTACAAACAAGCAGATAATTTTATTTACTTTTTTTAAAGTTTGTTTTGAGAGAGAGTGTGAGTGGATGAGGGGTAGAGAAAGGGAGAGAAAGAATCCCAAGCAGGCTCGTCTCAGCATGGAGCCCAACGTGGGGCTCAATATCACAAACTGTGAGATCATGACCTGAGCTGAAACCAAGAGTCTGAAGCTTAACCAATTGAGTTACCCAGGGGCCCCAAACAAGCATATAACCTTAACCTAAAAATAGATTATGAATGAATGAGCACTATGTGTGGGTGTATGAGGGGGCGGGGAGAGAGAGAGAGATTTAAAATTAGAAGGACAAGGAAATAGATACAAATAAAAAAGCACTGGTCAACAGAAGAAAAAAGAACCCAGTCAGGATAGTTAATAGTGGAAGGATACAGTACTAAGAACAAGGTAGAATTAAGCAGATTACAGAATTGAAATTTTATTTCTACAATGATTTGGAAAATCTACTTAAAAGATAATCTGCATTCTTGAGATTTGAGCGTGCATGATCCAATCAGAGACAGCCAAATATACTGATAAGATAGCATATTGAGGACTACTGGTGACACCTCTATCAATGCATAGAAATAGTTTTCTCTTTCTTAAGCCAACTCTATTAATAAGCATTAATTAGCACTACTCTTATCAAATGCCGAATTTATTTGTCTCCAAACCCCCAGCTACAATTGAACATAAATTGTTTTCACTGTTTTTAAACAGGTAAAGAGTAAGATTGGGGTTTTTTTTAAAATAGTCCAACTTTTGGTGCACATGAGCATTCACTTAAAACTAAACAGTCATGATCCTTTAGAAAATAAATGGATCCAAAATATAAGCATTTCATCATCACCCTAAATATTTTAAAATTACATATATGAGTGCTTTTGATCATTTTATTTTAAAGAATATTTTACTTATGTTAGTGAAATCCATGGGAAAACTGCATATATTTAATAGTGGTCTAAGTTTTAGAAATATCTACTGTATAATTACTTCACAAACTATCATTTATTTCAATTACTATTATCAGTATACTTTATAGATTTCCTTTATTGATATAACACTGGAAGTTTGTATAAAATATAATGGTCATATTTACCTTTATCTAATCATCCATATATATCATAAATATAAAAATGTGGAATTAGGCCCCAGTGTTTTTCAAGTCTGGCTTCTTCTAGAAATTTTCTGTACATATTTCAGCAGGCATCACTCCAACCTAATGTTTTTCAGAAGCACTTATGATCTTGAAGTTCAGGTTTGGAAGCATGACCTACTGTGCTTTATGTAAGACTATAAAGCTCCAATTGTTTTTATGGCTAGGTAGATATTTATCATAAATATGTATTCCTCTAAATCTCTTCATAAAGTTTCTACATTATGGTAATTTCTACTGAAAGATAATAATTATATATAGTTGGGAAAATGCCTAATCACACAAAAATAAAAGAATACTGAGAGGGAGAGCATCACTTGCCAGTGTTATCATCCAGAGTCTATCTGAAGTTGAAAGGACCAGACTTAGCAAAATAATTAGCCACAACCTTAACTGTAGAAGAGTTATGTAGCAGTCTAACTAGTGTTTACCAATAAAAATTCATCCTAGATGTAAGAAATCATAATTTATCTGCATGGAGCACAGGAACATACATTTTTAATAATCTCCTTTGGTACCTATCATTCAGTCAGCTGAATTCTAATCAGGTTAAGTATTTGGGAATACCCAAACTCTAAAATCAAAACAAAAAAACCCACTTTCTAAAAATTATGGAATATTTTTAATTGTCCTATCCATACTCTCAACAAACCAGGGATGGGTTTCCTTTCAAACACTTATTCCTTTGAAAGAAAGCCATGATACTAAAATTAACTTAGAAAGCCTCTCTCTGTGTCACGCACACATACATACACACATATGCACATACACAGAATCAGCTGTTATACCTTATTATGCACAGAATACTGGCTACTATCATAAGCTCTTCTGTTCAGTAATGATACCTTACATATTTCATATACTGAAAGTCTTAACTATTCTGTAGAAGTTCAAAGAATGGTTAATAAATTACAATTTGTGAAGCAAATACCTATGGAAGCACCTACTGGTGTTAGAAATAAGCATGAGATAATCTTTTCAAATAAATGTGTGAAATAGATTGGAAATAAGTAACTAAAGTTGATTCTGCCCCTTTAATATATTTGAGTCCTACCAAATTATTAAAAAGATAAATTTTACAAGGTAAGTCATGGCTTTGGATGTAGATTACATAGTAAAAATGATGGATTATTCATAGATTTGGAAAAGATCATGCATATTATGTATTTAAGTATTCTACTTAGGATAGGAAAACATCCAACATTTATGCTATTTATGTATCATTTACATCCTTCCAATTTCCTCTACTACTCCAAAACTTGAGAAAGCTTACAATAAAAGAATAATACAAAATAAGGTCGTTGATAAAAGATAGGAGATAATCACAAAAGTACTGCTCTGAAAATAGGGAGAATGGAAATGTTTATGAAAGTATACAAGTCAAGTTACGACAGTTATTGAGATTGGAAACAAACATGTACCATTTAACTTCCTGGCAACTAAATCAAACTAGGGAATGCAAGATTATACTATTCTCATTCTTTAGGAAGAAGAACATTAGTTTACCTAGAGAAACTGGTGGATCTAAACTCAAAGAGAACTTTTTCTATAATATTGCATGTGGCATCTTCAACATCCAGTTTTTAAACTGTTTATATCATTTTATCTTATATTTATAATACTGTTAGTGATCAGTTTTTTAAAACTTCAAAAAACTAAATCAACTCAATAAATTTTATTATCATTTGCTTCAGGACTTATAATCAGTCACTTAATTTTTTGTATTACAAATATTTAAAGAATGAAAAAAACATGAAGGCAGTTATCATCTCTAATCTAAGCCCATTAGTCACTAGTCAGCCTTGTCATCACCCTACTCATTCTGTCCTGAGCCCATAAGCTCTATGGCCAGTATTATCTCTAAAACACTGATCGTACTCAATAGTTCAGATAGTCTCTAGTCAGTCTTTATTCTTCATGTCTTTGAACATACTCCCTACATTTTATAATCTCCCATGTTATGTGTCCTGCTTCCCAAAGTAGAGGTTAAAAACAAAAATATGTATGTTTATAGTGTCCTGTATTTTTGACTCAGGTTCTATTAATCAGATGTCCAAGTGAGACTTGAATTCAGAAGTGAGCAACTTGAAGAGGCAATTGTACATGAGGGGGATGCAATGTCCATACAAGCTCCAGGCAGATGTTTGTTTCTATAATTTTCAACAAACACTGTCAAAACTCATAGCATCTGATCTTGAATGTTACAGGATTGATTTTTTGCTTTTGTTTCTACTTTTCAGGCTTGGTTTTTGAGTTTTTCGTATGGCAGCCACTATGGTGTGGTAGGACAAGATTCTTTCCTGAAGAGCTACAGACTCTGACTTCTAACCTGCAGAAGACTATCTGCTATACCTAATATTGTTTAATAAAATCTTCCTCCACTCAAACCTTACAGAGTGGATTCTCCTTTCCTATATATAAGCTTCCTGATGGACATATGTTTGTAGCAGATAACAATACAACTGTTATCCACCTTGATTAGTATGCTATAGTAGATAATACTATCCCAACTTATATACACATCCTTTTGGTAGGCCATACAAACCCGATCTTAACCTAATGTGTATGTCAGGAGAGTTAAATAGTTCACATCAATGTGTTAACATTTATACATAAAACTAGTTTTTTTTACACAGCCATAATTTTCCATGTCAAGATATTTTGGATACTGCTTCTAATTTTTATCCCTGAAGGTCAATTTCATGTTTATTCATTATGACATTAATGTATTAATTAATGTGTTCAGTACAGTAATGTATAATATATTAATGCATCATCTGTACAAGTTCCTATTGACTACAGATTGTAGGGCTTGTCAGCCATCATAATCATGTGAGCCAACTGCTAATAACCAATCAAACACACATGTATGGATATGTATACATATGTATGGATATGAAGATATGTATACATATCCTATTGGTTCTGTTCCTCTGGAGAATCTTGACTAATACAGATTTTGGTACTGAAAGTGGTTCTAGAGGCACAGAATTTTAAGGATGAGTTTTCTTCATTTGTTCTAGGATATCTGAAATTGGCTTTCTAATCTGATTAAAGATGCCAATGACTTTATTTCCAGTAATAAAGAGAGTAAAGGTAGTCCATGATGTGATCTGTCAATAGAAACATACAAAATGTTACCACTGGATACTCCTAATCAACCACTTACAAGAAGCGAGGATCTGGGCGATTATGTGTAGTACACTTTCAAACATTTTTCTCAAACCAATGATTATAATGACATTGGCTCACTGCTCTTTTTCTAATTTTTAATTTTTTTAAGTTATTTACTTGAGAGAGAGAGCATGCATAAGCAGTAGAAGGGCAGAGAAAAAGGGAGAGAGAGAATCCCAAGCAGCTTCCACACTGCCAGTGCAGAGCCTGATGTGAGGCCCGATTCCATGAATTGTGAGATCATGACCTGAGCCTAAACCAACAGGCAGACACTTAACCCACTGAGCCACCCAGGCACCTCTCGGCGGGTTCCTCTTAACATCGCTAGACCAAGTGACTAAAAAAATGATGAGTTCCAGAATTTGAATGCCCAAATCAAATGTTACATAAATGACCTGAACATTTCTATTTGTGCTTTACAGGAGACCTTCTTGTCCTCTAACTATAGAGCTAAGACTGCTGAAAATCAAAAATAGAACCTCATCCTTTGAGTAGCTGAATTACAACACAAGTTGAACTCCTAGGTTCACAGCATGTCTATTGTTAAAGTAAGGACATTAACTGGAAAGGAATGGGATCCTGAGTGGAAATATGGATGTACAGGAAGAACTTGATAGACCTATGAACACCAAATCCCTAAATTTGATGTCTCTTCTTTCTCAGTGGAAGAGACCTCCACCGCCAGTGGAAATAGCCTCTTCACTGTCAGTGTCAGGGGCTTCTCCACTCCCTTCTTAAGAAATTAACCCTGCATTGCCTGAGGAAACAGTAATAGACTGACTTGAGGCAGCTGCTGCCAATGACAATGCTGATTCTTCCAAGAACCCACCCTTAAAACCCCTCTTTCTTTCTAGGACTATAACTAAACTCAAAACCCAGCAGGCCCGGCCCGTAAAGGTGAGGTGGAAAGTGCAACTCACTACACTCCAAAAGAAGTACTTGAGTTTTCTAACTTATACAGACAGAAATTCAAGGAACATTTATAGATTTAGTTATTAAAGGTGTGTGATATGATGGTGGAAGGAACATTAAGTTGGGTCAGAGCAAACTTATTAATATAATCTCAACAAGAAATAACATTTTAAAAGCTGAAATTTTATAACTATTAAAGTTAATAAAGTTAGTGTCTATTATAATTAGCATCACCAATGATATAGTGAAAACTTAATGATACTTTTTTGAAAATATCTCAGCTTACAGATACATCCAGCTTGAATTTTGCCAATATACTTCCATTTGTAATTCATATTTGGTGTATACATATAAAAGGTACAAATTTACTAAATGGTTTACATATATAATTAATCACTATCACCTCATTTTATTTGATACCTCATATCAAACTAAATAAATACATTTACGAAAACATAGGTTGGTAGATAACTGGATAAATAGATCAATATACAATGCATTATTTTGTTAGAGCATATGTAAAAATGCCTAACATTGACAGACTTTATGAAGCAATAAACTTGGATTATTCTATAGTTTATCAAAAGATATCTTGTTAATTCACATTTGTGTAGCATTCATATAGTGAGCTATTAGATATTCTATTAAGTGGTCATACAGGAATTTTATTCCTAATTAATGAAAATACAGTGAAATATTACCTTGAAAATCAGGCTAAATGTTCTCTCTTTTTTACATATGTATACTCATGGGTATTTGATGTCTTCTGGCTATGTTTTAGGTTGAAGTGAACTGGGTTTACTGTTCTCAGCCATATCTTCTGACATGATATAGATTATTGTCAACTTTTTCCCCCGTTTAAAGGTTTCACTAACATTAATGTACTCACTTGAAAGAAAAATGTTTCAAAAACAAATACTGAAACTCCACATTCCTATGTAACTACTAAATATAATAGTAGTTTGAAAGGTATTATAGGTCTTTAGATATCTTTCCTAAAAATACAATATATATGTTAAATTTTAAAACAAGAAATGGAAAATTGGATTTAATGTCTATGTCATTTTCTGATATGTTTTATGGCTTAAATCTCTGCTTATATAACTTTACAATTATATTATTGCTATTTTTACTATGACTAATTTGCCCATTTTTATTTTTCACAGGATTTAAATTAAAAATCATCATTTGCATATTTGTGAGACCAGCCCAGGATTACCTTTAAGTTTTAACCAAAATAACAAATGATAGAGAAGTCACATCATTTTCTGATGAATACAAAAAAAAACATTTTTTTCCTCTGTTGTAATTTTGGCTGCTGTTTTATAATACTTTTTAGATTTAGTCAGCAGTTCTGAAGCTGGTGTAGATTAGAAATCTCTTAAGAAATGCCCTGATACAACAAAATCTATGTTATCTTCTATTCATAAAAATCATCATTCTGGAGATGTACTTTCCTTCTGCAGCACTTGGAGCCTTGTTTATATATGTAGCAGCAGAATGAAATTTTCAGAGAAATTAGAAAAGTACAAAAATATAAAAAACTATGTAATGCCCACCCACAGAAAAATTATTAATAGGAAATTCTGTAAACATACAAATCCAGAATATTACTGGCAGATCAAGTTGAATTGTGAGTGCAGAAGTAATTCAGTTTCTGATGGAAAGAGAATGGAATTTGAGACCTATATAATTTAACCTATAACAGTCTGCAGAAAACTCAGGAAGAAAAATTCCCCAGCTATTGTTGGAAGTTAACATATCTTGTATCAATATTCTGGATGATGATGTCACTGATGGCTCTGGCTTGTACTAATCATGAGGTTGCCTGTGCTAACAAAGAAGGCAACCAGGGAAATAAAAGGAACTTCTGACCTAACCCAAATATTCTCCCCAGTCACTTATTAACTAAGCCTGTTGAATATTATAAACACAGAAAATACCAAGTAAGATTTTCAGACAGTAAATTAATTCCAACTGGAACAATGTTATTTCCATACCTATAACTGTATACAATAAAACATTTGCTTATTTCAATGTCAGCTTTTTATTTACTCTCATTCTGTTATTACTCAGGTGCTTAATAATTAAAATTATTATACAGTATGCATGTATCACACTTTGGAATGAACAATCTGGCCCTTATATATTATCTCAATCTCTGCCAAGTGTAAACATGTCTTGCTGTCACTTCTTATTCCTTGTTTATGGGTACCTTGCATGCACTTCATGAGGCTTTTAAAAAACTCAGTTTCATCTCATTTGTCCTTCAAATATTATATTCTCTAAGTCCACAGGCAAAATTATTGACTACCCACTAAGTTAGATTGTTGATTGAATTAAAAATAGAATTTCTACATCTTTAAAATTAAAAATTAGGACCCATGAAAATATACATATATCTTTAAGACTTAACATATGATGTCTGTATCAAACTATATTGTCCATGTGGTTAAGATTCAATGAAATGAAACAAAAAAATTCTGAGTGGCATTATTCTTTCTTTGAAAGAACGAAAAATGCTTTGAATAAAGAAAATTTTTAAAAATCAAAATAACTTACAGTAACATGCTGATATTTATTTATGGCATGTAGCTTCACCCTGAAAATTAAATTTTTGTGGCCCATGGATTTTTGATATTTGAGGCAATTAAAAATAACTAATGGAGTTTTTTCATTTTGTTTTCTGCTGTTATTATTATTTGGATAGCTTCTGGCTTGTTAGCTGGTTTATTTATTTATTTTTTAATTCAAAGGAGAAATGCAAAAAAAATGAAATTGAGTGAAGCCTAGAATAGCTAAAGGACTCTTATGCTCTAGTATTATCACCTTCTATTAACATATTGCATTTCTCTCAGGAAAATCAAGAATCATTCAATATTTCTCATATGTAATGAGGGGCAAATAGACCATGGGAAGATGGGATATCAACCATTATGATAGAAAAACAGAAAAAGAAGTAGGTGCTTTATAAAGATTATTGTCTCTAGCTGAAACAGGAGCAAAGGCCATTTCTCCTTTAGCTACTTTGGCCCAGAGTGGGTGATATTCATGCTTACATTTTTTACTGCTGTTTGCTTTGCAATACTCCACAGTTTAAAAATGAGCTCAGCATAAATGATAAATATATCAATACAACTATCTCTTGTGTAAGATGAATATATTGGATCATTTCCCTTAGGAAGTTAATTTGTACTACTTCTGATGAGAAGCTGCTCATCTTTCATATTACTAGACGGTTATTTTATAATACTTTAACATAAATTTTTGACCTTTAGAAATCTAGTTCTTTTGGAGAAAATCCCAGATGCACTTACAATTAGAACCAATGTCAAATATTTTGTGTTGCCAGACCACTAATTAAATTCCTGCACATAACCTTTTTCTTCCTGAAATGCAACATTTAGTAAATTATTTTATAATTATGCAAACATTGCTTTGAATAGCTTTTGCATTTTAATGAATTTGGGGGAAACCACAATTCAGAATGAAATCAGAATCTGAAAGGTGTTGTACTAAAGCTAAAAAAACTGCCACCTAATTGTAATGACAAACACCACTTTCAGTGAGATTGAAATTCCTTTGCTATTTTAAAAGTATCATCTTTTCTGTTTTTGAAGAAGTTTAAATATAAACCCACAAATGACAGAATAAGAATCTTCCAGATTGAAGAACTGTCCTCTTTCCCCTTTTCTTTAATATTACCTCTCAAATATGTGTCTATGACTCCTGTTATTTGGTTAGATAAGCCTTCCATAAACTCAAAGCCTAAGGATCAATGAGGGCAGAAACATAATTCCCATAATATTTCCCTTGATTTCAGCAGTATTTCAACCAGGCACTAATGGAGCAGTATATTTTTAACAAGACTAAATGTACATAAATTGCTTAATAAAAGGAAATTTTTGTAGCAGAATAATTACCTTAAAATATTTGAATTTCTTAATTTGTTAAACATTTTTATCTGACATCCATTTCCTCTTTTTCAGAATATATTAAGTATACATAAGCCTCAAACTTGCATATGCAAGAATTTTTAAGTAAAGACCTAGAGTGAATGGCTCAAGTTGTGGCATGACCTCTGTGAAACAGTTGGTATCTCAGTTGTCTGAACATACACATGTATGTATATGCACAGGTGTATATATATATATATATATATATATATATACACACACACACAATTACCAAAGATGCACATCTTTAAAATACATCACTACCAAGACATTTAATTTGTAGTTACCATCCCTTCATTCATTTAACTCATTTACTGATCTCTTACTATAAAATATCTTTTCAGTATAAATATGAAATAAAAATATATTCAGACAAACAAAATGGAGAATTTATCACAGCAGAAATGCTTAAAAGAATACTCTAAATGGTGATTATCATACATATGGTAAAAGAAAGTTATTGGAAGCCTGGAGATACAGGAAGGAAATAAAAACAATAAAAGAGAAAAATGTAGGTAAATCTAAAATATTGGCTGTATAAAATTAAAATAACATCTATTTTAAGTATATGCAAAACAACACATTCAAAAATATGCACATTATCTGGAGGGATTAAATTTGCTAAAAGTGTGTAAGGACTATGAATTCTTTGGAATGTGGTACAAGTACTAATTTATATTAAATCATGTAAACTAAGGGCACCTGGGTGGCTCAGTCAGTTAAACATCTGACTCTTGATTTTGGCTCAGGTCATGATCTCACGGTTAGTGAGATTAAACCCTACATCAGGCTCTGTGCTGACAGTGTGGAGCCTGCTTGGGATTCTCTCTCTCCCTCTCTCTCTCTGACCCTTCTCCACTCATACACACTCTTTCTCTTTCCCTCAAAATAAGTAAACACATTAAAAAAAGTAAAATGTTAAACTAATTAAAAAGGTTGTAATCTGTAGGGTAGGCATCTAAAGGTAGTAAAAGTATACATAAATATCAATTTAATAGAGGGGGAAATAGAATGAGGAAATAATCCATCGAAAAGAATATAGGAAAGGATAAAAAATGTAATGTAGAAAAGTTGAAACAAATGGAAAAAAATGACAAAAAGCATTTGTCACAGGGCCTCTGAGTTATTTATATTGCGTTTATATATATGTGTACATATTCATATATGTGTATGCATATGTTTATATCTATGAGAACATATAAGGAAATGAATCCAATATTTTGTTACACATTAAAACCATATGGGGGTCTGGTGTACAGGTTGAAACATTTTTGTTCTTCAACAAAACTTTCAAACATTTGAATATGTTACACCTGAGATGGCACCTAAACATCCATTGAGATTATTCTTATCCCCGATTTATATGTAAACCATAGAAAAATAAATTTTACATTAAAAAATATTTATTTATTTTAAGGGAGGAGGGGCAGAGAGAAGGAGAGACAGAATCTCAGGCAGGCTCTGCACCATCAGTCCAGAGCCTGATATGGAACTCGAACTCCCAAACTGTGAGATCATGACCTGAGCCAAGATTAGGTGTCAGATACTCAACAGACTGCACCACCCAGGTGCCCCAAGAAAAATAAATTTTAAAGAATATATGCAAATTATTTCCAAATGTCCAAGTACTACTCTAAAAAGTTATTATATTCTAAGCCAGTAAGGGGAGATGCATCATATGAATCCAACATTCATTACTTTTGCCCTCAATGCACACACTGCTAACAAATTATAATAAATTATAACAAATTATAAAATCCCTGACAGTAGGGATTTTTCTCAGCAACTTTATTATCATTATTTATTTATAATGGCAATAAATTATCATTTATTTATTATTAGTGATGAAATGACACTGGAAATTAATAAAGAAAGAATAAACAAAATTGCCAATTAACTTAGAAATCTTATCTTCTGTGGAGAAACGGGTACCCTCCTACACTGTTGGTGGGAATGTAAACTGGTACAGCCACTCTGGAAAACAGTGTGGAGGTTCCTCAAAAAACTATCAATAAAACTCCCATATGACCCAGCAATAGCACTGCTGGGGATTTACCCA
>CM053577.1:87618503-87703037 GCA_028646485.1 Cryptoprocta ferox | reverse complement strand
AGAGGGAGGGAGACAAAACACGAGAGACTCTTGAATCCTGAAAACAAACTGAGGGGGGAAGGGGAAGGGGGAAAGGTAAAGGGGGGTGATGGTCTTGGTGGAGGTCACTTGTGGGGAAGAGCACTGGGTGTTATATGGAAACCAACCTGACAATAAACTATAAAGTGTAAAAAAAAAAAAAAAAAAAGAAATCTTATCTTCATGAATAGACACTTCTCCAAAGAGGACATCCAGATGGCCAACAGACACATGAAATGATGCTCAGCATCACTCATCATCAGGGAAATACAAATCAAAGCCACATTGAGATACCACCTCACGCCAGTCAGAGTGGCTAAAATGAACAAAACAGGAGACTATCGATGCTGGCGAGGATGTGGAGAAATGGGCATCCTCCTACACTTGTTGGTGGGAATGTAAACTGGTACAGCCTCTCTGGAAAACAGTGTGGAGGTTCCTCAAAAAATTATCAATAGAACTCCCCTATGATCCAGCAATAGCACTGCTAGGAATTTACCCAAGGGATACAGAAATGCTGATGCATAGGGGCACATGTAGCCAAATGTTCATAGCGGCACTTTCAACAATAGCCAAATCATAGAAAGATCCTAAATGTCCATCAACTGATAAATGGATCAAGAAGATGTGGTTTATACATACAATGGAATACTACATGGCAATGAGAAAGAATGAAATCTGGCCATTCATAGCAACGTGGATAGACCTCGAGGGTGTCATGCTAAGTGAAATAAGTCAGGCAGAGAAGGACAGATACCATATGTTTTCACTCATAGGTCTAAGGGGAGAAACTTAACAGAGGACCATGGGGAGGGGAAGGGGAGAAAAAAGTTGGGGAGAGTGAGTGAGGCAAATCATGAGAGACTCTTGAATACTGAAAACAAACTGAGGGCTGAGGGGGAGGGGGAAAGAGGAACGGGGATGATGGACATGGAGGAGGGCACTTGTGGGGAAGAGCACTGGGTGTTTATGGAAACCAACTTGACAATAAACTATAAAAAAAAGAAATCTTATCTACAAATGCCAAACTGACTCATAAAGTTGTAAATCAAGACTGAAATAGGTCTACTTAGAAAGCAGTGAAAATTAAAAACAATAAAAACAAAAAAAAACAAAACAAAAAACCCCAACCTGTATATCGATTTCTAAAATACAAACAAAACAATACCCAGAGTAAAATCTATATCCCCAAAAGTTCATCATTAGATAACAAAGAGAATAAATTAACTAAACATTAACAAAGAAATAAAAATTAAAGAATAAAAAGAGCATGAACTTGTAAAATTTCCTAAAGCTAAAGAAAGGAATTCTATTGTTAATGTATAAAATATTAAATATAAAGATGAAAACTTGAGAATTTTGTTTATGAATGAGTTCCTTGAAAATAACAATTGCATTAAACTCTAGCTAATCAGGAAATACAAGAAGATAATACATATACATATTTTAAAAATCAGAATAAAATTGAGAAATTAACATTGTCAAATAAAATAATTATATGACAATAAAATTTAAAGCCATTATTATCCATACATAAATCAAGTCATATAAATTAGTAACTGGAAAGTGTTGAGAAATGTATAAGAATTTATGAGTAAAATTTATCCTGTTAATTACTAGCAAATTGTATTTTTGCATCCTTTCAAACCATTTTAATTTAAATATTTCAGAGTATGGAGTAAGAATGAATGTTTTACATGAGTCTTTGTATAAATTAAGCATTAAACTGTAAGACTGAAAACAAAACTTATAAAAACACACATAAGAGACCAATATTATGTACCTACAGGTATATATACAAAAGTGTTGAAAAATTATGAGTAAATAAAAAGTTACTGTACTAAATGGCTATTAAGCAATATTATTACTTTACATTCTATTCTTTTTTTTTTAAATGTTATTTATTTTGAAAGAGAATGAAAACATGTATGAACAGGGGAGGGTGAGAGAGAGAGCACAGGAGCGCGCCCCAAGCAGGCTTCACGCTGTCAGTGGAGGGCCTGATGCAGGGCTTGAACTCACAAGCCACTAGATCATGACCTGAGCCGAAATTAAGTCAGATAGATGCCTAACCAACTGAGCCACCCAGCAACCCTCTTTCTAATATTTAATAATATTTTTAAATAGAAATGTCATTTCCCTTGCCTTTCTCCCTGTCTCTGCCCTTCCCCTGCTAGCTCTCACCTTCTCTCTCTCAAAATAAATAAATAAAAATTTTAAAAATCAGATGCAAAACCACCTGAATATAGTAACTTTCATGACCTGATTAGGGAAAATGTATTAATAAAATTCCTTGACTTCCCTCTGTCAGTTCCAGGTTTAATAGAACAACAATTAGGGACAAAATGGGCTTTCCATGGACCCCAATGAACTCTGTCAGTAAGAACAGACTCACCAAAGTCCTAAAGTATGTGTGTACTCATACTACCTCATACTGGGCAGGCCATCTGAGAAATAACCCAACAAATTAGAACACTGATAATCAGTCATCAAAAATTGACAGTGTATAAAGGCACCTGGGTTCCAGCTAAAGCACAAATTTGGATGATGCATACTCTTGAATTTCTATAGGGCTAGAAGTTAACAGATAAAAGAAAAGGAAGTCTGTAAAAAAATGCAAGGGATTTGAAAATGTTTCTATTGCCAAGGTAACTAAGATTTAAAAAGTAAAGAAAGTTGTCATCTGCGGGTAGAGAACCAAAGAGCTGTGGAAGTGTAATTTACAATCTATAAGACTATACAGCAGAGAAGGAGTTTGCTTTTAAGATAAGGGGACCTTACTATGTAAACCAGTTGAAAATAAGGCAGGCTATTAAGGAGGCTTAGCTCAGGCCCATTTTAAACAGGAAAAAGCTGGACCTAATTGTATAGAACAGTCTGGATCCTCCTGCTATTGGAAGAGTTTCCTAGCCTCTTCCTGTTATCAAAACAACTATAAGAGGAGGATAAGGAGAACTGGGTTACTTTTGTCAAGAGTAGGGGAAACACGAAATATTTGAAATAAAGACAAAGATAATTTTAGGTAAGAATTTACCTAGTAAGAACTAGCTTAGAGCTCTTATTTTGACTATAAAACATTTTAGAAACCAGCAGTGTTGAAAGTGTCAAACTGACAAGGAAAAAAATTAACTAAAAAAAGTTTTTTTTTATTCCATCACTAAAATATCACAGATATAACATTAGAATTGCGAAGACTATTTCTTGAAAAAAATCCATTGGAATTACTCCCACATGTTAAAATCTTTGTGGAACTTTGGGGCACCTGGGTGGCTCAGTGGGTTGTGTCCCACTTCAGCTCAGGTAATGATCTCACAGTGCATGGGTTCAAGACCCATATCTGGTTCTGTGCTGTTTAGAGCCTAGAGCATGCTTTGGATTCTGTGTCTCCCTCTCTCTGACCCTCCTCTGCTCACGCTGTCTCTCTCTCTCAAAAATAAATAAAAAACATAAAAAAATACAAAAATAAATAAATATTAAAAAAAATTTAAAAACATATCTTTTGGGGCACCTGGGTGGCTCAGTCAGTTAAGCATCCAACTTCGGCTCATGTCATGATCTCGCGGTTTGTGGGTTCGAGCCCCGCGTCGGGCTCTGTGCTGACAGCTCAGAGCCTGGAGCCTGCTTCAGATTCTGTGTCTCCCTCTCTCTCTGCCCCTCACCCACTCGTGCTTTGTCTCTCTCTGTCTCAAAAATAAATAAACCATATAAAAAATTTAAAAATAAATAAAAACATAGCTTTGGGGCACTTCGGATAATAGAACTGGAATCAAATTTAAATCATATAAGATCCACCCAAGTATATGGCCTTACCATTTGATGGCATCATCTTACTCCAGAAGTTAGTGGTCACCAGAAGATTAGACTAGACAGGTTCCTTATGCTGTGCTGAATGGCAGTCCACACTTAAAGCTCAATTTTACATTTTCATATCTACATAAGCCCTCTTCATAAATGTAATGTAATGGGTTAGAAGAGTAGTTCTCCAAGTGTGGTCTGTGAACCAGCAGCATCAGCATCAGCCACACCTACTTAGTCCTAGAATTACTAAATGAGAAACACCTGAGGTAGGGCTGGCACTACATACAGAGATAACATTTAACCTAGAAGTTTATATATAAGGCTAAAATTCCCCCCCAAAATGATGGGATTTAAGAAAGGGGGTAATCACCCTCATGCAAAAGGTATGCAAACACCTTACAGATCACTATAGGAAACACATGAGTTCATAGATAGAGGTGGAAAAACTAGATCAAGGGGAAAAAAGAGAGTGGTATAAACCAGATGGAAGGGGGGAGAAAGTTAAAGAAGAAATAAAAAAATAAAGGGAAAAGAAGCTAGGTAGAAGAGAAGAGATTAAATGAAGAATCCAGGTGAAGAGAGAGAGAGAACTGACAACAGGGAGAAGCCACACAGAGGGAGAGAAGGGAGTGGAGAGGAAAAGGATCACCAATTTTAAATTGTTCTGAAAACATTCTTTCAGTGGGATTAATTTTGCACCCTTGGGAAAATTTAGACTGATCAGTTTCTTCACATTTCACTGTGTGAAGAATTTAAAAGTAGGACTGAATATGTGGATATGAGGAAACCCAGAGTTCTTTATAATTCAGTAGAAACAGAGAGACCTCATAGAAGATACATACCTTCCTAATAATATAGGATTGCAAATCTTAAGTTGGGTTTAATTTTTTATTCCCAATCAAAAAGTGAGTCATACCAACTTTCTACCATATACCAATGTTGAGTACTACATTTACTTTTTAGATTTAACTTTTTAGATTGTGTGTGTGTGTGTGTGTGTATATGTATGTGTATATAATATATAATGAATACCTAATGATCATATAATTTGCAGCCAATATACAATATTGATATATAAAATTAAAGGTTGCTCACTATGTGTGCACATATACATATGTACATATACACAATAAATATGCAAATATCAAAGGAACTTTTCTCTTAGTAATGGTACTAAGAGGAGTTAAATTCATTCCTTATTCCATTTTATGTGCAGTTGGTGCTTACTATTATATTTTCACTGAATTTTGGAGGATATCCTATGTTTACAAAACAGATGTATGTATTGTTCCTCCTAAGGCAGATACCTATGTTTCAACAATGTTAACACATTTTGTGCTATTTTATTTTTACTAAGAACATGTTTGAAATGTGAAATGTGAAGTAAGGAGACAAACTTTTTAGCAAGCTTACCAAAATTAATACACTCAGATATATTTTTATCTTAAAAAAAACTAATCTGGATGACCATATGTTTATTTCAATAGTTTCACCGATTCCATTCTTGGAACTTATCTTTTTAAGTTACCTCCAAAACGTTCAGGATATTACTTTAAATATCAAACAGGGAAATATTTTCCATTTTAAGATGGATATCCAAACAATGTTTAGAGTTGGGTCGGCTTAATAAAAGGGGATATCAAATTTCACAAAAGTTTTTTTCTCATTATTTTACTTTAAATCAAGTGTGATTTAAAAGTGACAATATTACTTTCTTCTGTGTGACCTCCATGCTGTCTTATAAAGCAATTAAAACTAAAGAAGTTTTGAAATTATTATCATTTCAATGTAAGACCAAGCATAAAATCTCAAGTAATATAAATTTGAATGTTTAATTTCTGATATTTTTATATCAAAAGATGCCTTATTACTACACAGCCAATGTGAATGTCATCCTTTATGACTTTACAGAATATATAGTATGTTTGTGGTTTCATGGAGTTTTTTAATTTTACTAATGGAGCATTAAACTGACCAAGAAAATACTGAAACCAAGTTTTATTTTTAATGTAAGCACTCAGTGTGCTTAGGCAGCCAAAGAGGGGGTTGAAGGGCAATACTGAAGCTGTTTAGGCAAAATTATTGGGAGGTTATGGCTGCCTGTTTTTCTCCACAGACCTTTGACATATGTATCATATTCTCTGTGGTTCAGCCTGGCCTTTTTAGCCTCATTTGCATGAGCCAAGGCTGCATAGTCAGCAATGTAATTGCCCAAAGAAACAATCCTATTATTCCAAGTGAAGATATTTTTACTTTGCTAAATGAGAAAGCAGCCTACAGTACTAATCATTAGATACATTTGAGATACATTAAATAAATGTATTAACATTATCCAGCAGGGAATTTGATTTCTCAGAAATACTTGCCTGTAGATCCTGGGACACATTTGCAGAAGAAATGGCTGCTCAAATGTATACTGGTTGCTCCAATTTTGCAGGGCACAGATTTACAATCTCCGGTTTCTGTTTCACAGTCGTTTCTTCCATGTCTTTGCAGACTACTGTTGCACTTGTGCAAATTGACCAAGCAGAGGCCATGCACTGATGTACTATGGTTTCCTAAGCAATCCTCAACATTGAGGATATAGAATGGGTCCATGTAACCGAGAGAACAGCTGCATCTGCAACATGCAAAAACAAAATCCAATTAGTCAAATAATTTAAATATTCATCACATATGTACTTAAATACACAGGATAGTAATACAACAAATTTTGTTGTGGGCACACTTTTAAATATTCTTATGGAAAATGTCCATACTCTGCATCTGGATGGCTCAGTTGGTTTCTTGGTTTCAGCACTGGTCATGATCTTATGGTTTGTGTATGGGACTCCTCATTGACAAGGTGGAGTTCTCTCTCTCTCCCTCTCTTTCTGTCTCTCTCTCTCTCAAAATAAATAAATAAATTTTAAAAGAAGAAAAAAAGAAAAGAAAATGTCCATCTAGGGTCGCCAAGTCAGTTAAGCGTGTGACTCAATTTCAGCTGAGGTCATGATCTTAATGAGGTTAGATAAACCCCACTTAGGGCTTCACACTGAGTGTGGAGCCTGGCTGGAATTCTTCCTCTCCTTCTCTCTGCTCCTTAAATAAATATTAAAAACAGAAAAAAAAGAAAGAAAATGTCCATACTTGGCAAACTTAATTTTGCTTATTGTGCAGACTGAGCGAAAGGAACTTTGGTGAAAGGCAGAGGTAGACTCAAATACATGTGCTGCCGCTTTAATTACTATGTAACCTAGGATAGTGTCATTAACCCTGGTGAGACTAAATGACAAGATTAGTGTCTGTGTGTTTGTCAGGACTTATGTGAAAATTTGCAGTACTGTTTTGTAGTATGACAAATTAGCTTCTGCTGACAATTAGCTTCTTTGATTGCAATGTAAGTGTTTTCAATAAACCTTTGTCAAGGCATTCATTTCAAAGACATTTATCCTGAATGAACACAATGCCAGCTACACAACTAAAGACCCACCTAAAGTTCCCCTTCTTAGAAAGCACTGGTTGACCTAGATAACTGATCTTTTACATGACTCTGCTTTTCCCTTGCCAAGCTTTAATTTGACTGGTGTGTTTTAAACTCACCAGCACAGTGAACCCAAGAATCCCTAGATACCACCCTCTTCACCCCTCAAAAAGCCACAATTCTAGATCTGCCCTCTCGTTACCTGATATGCAACCTCTCCGTGAGGCGTGCTGAGCCGTGTGCTGGTCAGAACCAGCGGTTAAAAACAAAACAAACAAACAAACAATAACAACCAAAAAAACCAACTTTTTTTCATAATTCCCTGACAATTGTTGCCGAGGTGCATAATAAAAATAATAAAATAATAAAAACCACATGGGACAGTCCTGTAGCAACACTGGCTTGTAGAAATGCCTGCGAGGGCTCTCCGGAAGTTAGCACAGGCCCAAGTGAGTGTCCCAGGCATTGACGGCCTACAGGTTAGTGGGGAGCGCCCCAGGCATTCCTAACCGATAGCAGCACTATCAATAGGCTGAGACGCACAAAACAAGTTTGAAATACTTAATCTCATGCCTAAGAGAAATGGGTTTTAATTAATAATAGTTTCTATTGATAGTATTTACTCATTCATTTCTATATTAGTTCAATAAATATATGTTTGCATTTTCTATATGACTGGCATTGACCTAAATACACTGAACACTCATTCTTGTTTCTCTATATACTTCTCTATATGCTAGGCACCACCTTAGGGAAAGTGGATTATGATATGCCATTTTAATACGATTATACCCTGTATAATATGTGCACATTTATTCCTTTGAATATTGTATATACATTCATATAAAGCATCAGAAAAAGGATGCATAAGGTGATGAAGAAACCTAAATCATAGAGATAATCTTTGGTCTAAAGTAAAGTGCTGTGATTTTAAAGTATTCTTTGCCAACTATTCAAAGAGCACTTAAGATAATCATATAAACATGTCAATGAGTTGGGAAGAGCAATGTCAGATTACTTTTCTTGTTATTATTAATGAAAATTAACCTACTGAACTTGTCATTGCACTCATAAATTTATATGATGGTAGGTGTTTGCATCCAGCAACAATGTTAAAAGTCAATTAGTTCAAATCTTTCTTCCTGTAGTTGTGAAAAATTTATCCATTTAGTGCAATTTGCCAAGGATCACTGAGATTGTTAATGGCAGTCAGTATAGTTGATGCTTTGATATATTCAAAGCATTGGCCTTTGAAAGGGAACCTTGGTTTTAATTCTTCTTCTGTAACTTATTTAGAAGTTACTGTGCCCTAGTTTTTTCATCTGTAAAATTATCAGTACTATATCTCATAGAAGAGGATTACATGTGTTCATTATTAGGCAGGTAAGTCTGCTACCAGCCATAGCATATGTGCATATGTTTACTTGAAATTAAGTTATTGAACATGGACCTGGCAGTTATAAGTGGAGACTAATAATAGTAGTTTAGAAATTCAAGAAGAATGATAAAATTTTTCAATATGGTTAACAAATTCTAATAAATTTCTGAATAAAACATAATATGTACTTGATTAACATGAAAGTTTCATTCCTGGAAAATCCAATGATTATTAAAATTTTATAAAAATATTTTTTGTCTGTATGTAAAACAGAGTTACGATATTGGCTCAGATATTTATTTAACAAAGTTGTATACCCATATTAATATATGTTGGGACTTTTGAAAATTGTACAAATCATGGAATGCTTTTTATTGTTGTTGTTAATGGAACTATTCTGTGCACTGGAAGATTTATAACATTCATCATCCACCGCTCACCTGCTAAATGACAGCTGTTTCAAACAATTATACTGAATACTAGAATGACCTTAGAAATTTCCAAAATGTCCCCAGAATGCAAAAGCATCTCTTTTAAAATCACTAACCTAAATAAATTTCTCCAGTTTACTAAAGCACTCACCCAATCTTGTACAAGTATGTGGAGCATTTTGTCATCCCAATTCATAGTATGCATTTAAATGCTAGTACACAACCATATATGGATACCCAGTGCAAAGATAAATTACTATTAAGTTGAAAGCTTTTCAGTGACAAGTATATCAGTTTTGTTTAAAAAAAAAAGGCAAATTATAGCAATCCACATATATTATCTATAATTTTTAAATGTTCTTATTATTTCATAGAACTTTTACTTTGAGAAAATAAATTGGACTAAAAAGATTTCATGAATGTATTACTAACTTTATTACTAAATAATCCAATTTGAATTATACTTGTTTGAAACAAGTAATGATATGATTGAAAGAACAAAGCAAAACATGTCAGTTGAAAATATGGTCTCATTTATAAATATTGTGATTTAAATTTTTTCATCATTTAGTGTTTTTAGTGGAAAAATATTCTAGGAAGAGAAGAAATTAAATATATCACTTTACTTATTTCCCTAAGTCCTAAGACTATGATCCATATGCCTTATATACAGTGGATGCTCCATTAATATTGTTTGACTATATAACCATCAAATGTATTTTAAAATTGAATTATGCTCAAGAGAAAGGTCATCTTAAAGGTTCTGAATAAACAGCTTCATGAAATTCCAAGTCTTGGAAGATAATTTGAAAAGTAATGCAAAAAGGTTAGACCTATAAAAAGCTATTTAGATATAATGAAGTAAAATAAAAAATCTGGCCCAGGTAGCACAAAATCATATAACATGCATACATTTTTATTGTTTGACATATGAAATTAAAGCATGGAAAGTCATAGAGCCTGAAGCTATAATATAGTCAAACTTTGACTTTATATCATAACATATGCATTGGTGTGCACCTAAAAAAAAAAAAAAAAGACACATGGGAGGTAATTGTGTATACATTAGCTAAGTTTCAACTCATACTATAGTTGAAACAATTATACAAACATGCCTACTTTAGTGAAGTTTATTATAATTAATTTTGACATGGATACAGAAACTGCAATGATACTTACTTTATAATTGATGTCATAAATGAATTAATGACCTCTATATCATTTTACTCTAAAGTTCAGAGAAGCAAGTTTATCTCACTGTCCAGGGCACAATAAAAAGGAAAAACAAAACAGAACAAAACAAACAAACAACCAAAAATATATATTTATATATATACATATTTTTATATGTATATTACACATTATATTAATATATGTATATTAAGATATATATATATGTAAACACAGTAGATAAAAGGATTCAGCCACTAGAGAAATATGGTTTAGTGGTTACAAAACTAACCATAAACAAAAAATACATACATACATGCACACACACAGTAAGTGATGATTATATGCATTTCAGTTTCCTTTTTTTTTCTTTTTTTCTAAAACATTTTAGTAACAAAACTTGCCTGGAAGCCAGAAAAGTTTTCATGGCACATTCAAAAATTAAAAATAAACACAAAACAAGATATTCAATTTCTTTAAAAACAGTCATCAACATCATAGCAAACATTAAAATTATGTTAGAAATTAATAATCATCAGACTTCCTGGTTCAGAAGTAACTTAAGAAAACCCTCATCAAAATATATTTTTGTGGCATATTCACCTAAAGCTCTATTTATATAAGCCACCAAATTCTACAGAAATAGGTTTTAAAACTATACTTGATTTTATCATAGACTTAGATTTTACACTTTAAAACAGAACTTTTGCTTATAACTGAAAAATAGCATTTTGCTTATATTTAGCATTACTTGCAAAATGTGAAATTTTAAAAAATAGCTCATTAAAGAAACAAGTTTATTTTAAAGTTCCCAGAAAGAAAGCCAGAAAATTCACTGTTATAACACAAATTACTTGTATGTTTGGAAAGTGGAAATAATAGTTATTTTAGCAATTTAAAAAGATATTTACTTCCTAAATGATATAAAATAAACATGAGATGTATTCTCCTTGTAGAACCCCTCCTTAAAGAATGTGGTATAAACCTCAAGACATGGGAAGGCAACCTGGCTATGTGCACCTATGAGACATACCTTGACTCCTTAACATAGACCACCTATACAAATGGTATGTTACCATATATGGGAGACAAAGGAACAAAAATTGTACAAAGGGCAACCCCCATTGTGTTCAGGGCTCAGCCTTTTGGGTCTTAGCCCACTGAGCCCATGCTGGCATAAATAAAGCTGCTTCCTGGAAAGAAAACCTCGATGTGCCAACTTTCTGTGTGTGACTCATGCTACATTTCATGGGGGCTCACCTGGGAGGTGGAGACAGTGTTTCACCTCCCTTGTCACAAGGGTGCAAACCTTGAACCTCAGGGCACCAGGAGAGGCGAACTCACCTGATGCCAGTGAACTGCTTCATCTGTAGGAGACTAGCCCCTTCTGGCAGGCAGGTTGAAGGCCCAGGATGCCCAAAGGAATCTGTAAGGCCTAGGAACCAGCTCAGGGAGTATCACCTGTCAGATTGGTAAGAACCTGGGTTGCTTTTGGTAGACCTGCCCCTAAGAGGAAGAATGAGAGCCTGATCACCTCCCAGAATTGCCTGAGTAGTTCCATAAGGAATGAAACCACAACTCTAAGGCACTGGTTGGAGTAGCTGTGTGCCTGTGTGTGAATGAAATGGACAGTACAAAGATTCTGCCTGGACCTGACCAATGGGCCAAAGCAAATGTTGAGTCCTGATCCTCAGTGGTTCTATGGTGACCTCATATGGCTTAGGGCATGTCAGACTTCCTTGGGAGTCTGATTCGGGTCAGGGCTTGATACTGAACCCACCAATGCTAAGAGGCACCTGAAATATCTCTGAGAGGAGAGTGGCTAGAAACAGAGGAAGGGGGTATGCGTTCTCAAGAAAGTAGTCCCTCCTTTCCCCCTTTGTCCTCTCTTATGCATGAAAGTTGTCTGTTAGGGGGAGGAAATGGGTGGAAAGCAGAGTAAACCAACTCCCCTAGAGTGTATGTTAAGGAATTTCATAAAGGGATATTCAGGAGATTATGGTGTGAAATTAGCTCCAGTAAAGCTCTGGACATTCTGTGAAATTGATTGGCCATATTTCAGGGTGGGCTGTGCCTCCAAAGTCTCACTTGGTAAGGAGCTAGTGGCCAAGTATTCAGGGTCGTTGTGGGGGATCCAGGCCACATGGACTAATTTCCTTACATTGATGTTGGCAAGACCTGGTCCTACCTCGGCCACCTTGGCTAAAAGTTCATATTGAAGAGAACTGTAAAGTTATGATGGCTCATGTCATGGCTCCCTCCAAATGCTGGCCCCAAACTGAAAAACCCATACTGTTGCAGGATCCTGAGGGGACCCCACTGTCATATGCCCCATTGTACCCCTCACTGCCGCTTGTGCCTCTAGCCACCCTGGCTGCTGAAACTCCACTGGAGCCTGCCCCTAGTCCCAATGCTTCACCTCCACTAGCACCATAGGCTTCTCCAGATAGACCGGCTCACCCGGACCACCAGTCGTGACCCCATAGATCCCTCCCGGAAGGTAATTAGAAGATGAGGCCAGCAGAGACAGTGCCTCCTTGCAGCAATACCAGGGAGTCCTACAGACGCCACTGAGGAAAACTAGGGGACCAATCTGGAAGTGCATTCCTGATCCATCAACACCGTGCAAGCTGACCATATAGAAGAAGCAATCGAAGCTCTAGGAAACAGCAGCCCTGCTTTAATCACTATGGAAGCTGACTAATCTATGCATGGCAGAAGCTTGAGGAATCGATGGTCCAGTGGAACAAATAGACTGTCCTTATTTTCCATAACTGTTTCCTTATTTTGATGCACTGTCACCCCTTGTTTCTTGCTGTTACTGTGATTCTTGCTCTACTTTTTGCCATAGGATTGGCAGAGGCTGCCCTGGCCAGCTGGAAGTGTGGTGGGAGGTTTCTGTTAGCACTCACCTTCCCTTTGTGGATAGGATACTTTGTTGGTATTGGTTGCTTCTGATCTGGATCCCTTCTGTAAACCTAGATTCCTCATCATGTGACCCATGTATTTGCATAACTAGGTCAGACAAGGGGGTCACTTACACCCTCCTATACCATACACACTCATCATGCCAAGGAAAAGTCCTAGGGACCTGCAGACACGATAAGACCACCTATTCTGTCTGCCAACGAGAGAGTCAATACACTTGCTTTGACCACAATACTCCCCCAGTGAAGACTGGTTAGAAGTCTGATCCTACCAAAAGGTGGGGGGCTTGGTCAGCTGGACACAAATTACTAACCCAAAATGACCCGTGACAATGCTGCTTGACATATGTGCAGTTATAGGTATTGGCCCAGAGGCATCTGCCATACAAAAAAAGCAGGCACTTGTCATAGAGGGCCCAAGGACTCTTGATATACTGTGCAGAGGCTTAGATTGGGAGTGGGAATACTGACTCAATGACAAATACATGTGTGAGGATATATGTGTTGTGTGCCTATACACCTGAGTTTTTATGCCCCAGCTAAAGATGTGTTTCATGGGGTACTTGGAAAAAAAAAGGCACAACAGCATTTGTTCAGAAGGGGGCTGCTATATCAGGTTGTCAATCAAAGGCCTATAACCCTGTTAATTTTACCATCATTAACCCAGGAGATTCAAAATGGCAATGGGGCACCCTGATTGGCATCTGGATCCATGGGTGAAACATAGACCCCAGGGACTTTGCTGTATTTCAAGAGAGTCAGTACTGCCCATACAACCATGTCTCATCAAGTCTTTCACTACTTCTATGAAGAAGTAGCCCCCTCCCATTTCAGTCACAGTAAGGAACTTGCTTGATGAGTAAGGAACTTGCTTGATGAGTGAGGAACACAGTAAGGAACTTGCCTTAGCCTTAGCAGAGACTATAGCCCAGACTCTGAAGATCTCTTCTTGCTATGTATGTGAAGGAACCAATATGGAGGATCAATGGACATGGGAGGCTAGAGAATTAGATCCCCACAAACCCTATAATAGAACAGAATACCCCAGTCCTACTACCGGGGTTTGGCTCCTCAAAATCTCATTTATTGGGAAAAACTGCCTTGCCCAATGGGAAGAAAGTTCACCATCTCTGTTGGCAGCTTAACTTGTCTAGGCCAAAGATTTTATAATTCAACCCCCCAGGAAACCCAATGGTGGAAGTTCCCAGAGCACCTTGAGACAGATTTCCACTCCTTCTCTTCTCTCATCTCCAAGAAGACTGGGACAATGTCGACACAGCCACTGAATGGAGGGCTCCAGGTGGACTTCACAGGATATATGGAAGGACAGCCTATACAATACTTCCTTCAGGCTGGTCAGGGTCATGTGTATGGGACAACTATTCATCCATCTTTTTTCCTGCTCCCACTTGCTAGAGGGGAACACATGAGAGTCCACGTGTATGGGGACAGGGAGACTCAAAGGAAACAACATGCTCTACAAATTGGCAATTGGAAAGATGATGAATGGCCTCCCGAGTGTGAAATTCAATATTATGGCCCTGTCACCTGGGCAGAGGATGGGTCCTGGGCTACCTGTACTCCCAATTACATGCTAAACCACATAATCAGACTACAAGCAGTTGTAGAAGTTATAACCCAAGAAGCTGCCAGAGCTCATAACTTACTAGACAATCAGAAAACCAAAATGTGCAATGCTATCTATCAAAATCACTTGGCCTTTAGGGGTGCCTGGGTGGCTCAGTCAGTTAAGCGACTGACTTCGGCTCAGGTCATGATCTCACGGTTCGTGGATTCGAGCCCTGCGTCAGGCTGTGTGCTGACAGCTCAGAGCGTGGAGCCCGTGTTCGGATTCTGTGTCTCCCTCTCTCTCTGACCCTCCCCTGCTCACGCTGTCTCTCTGTCTCTCAAAAATAAATAAAAACATCAAAAAAAAAAATCACTTGGCCTTAGATTGCTTGTTTGCTTCTGAGGGAGGAGTTTGTGGAAAGTTTGAACTGAGCAACTGCTGCCTACAGATAAGTGATGAAGGAAAAGTCATAGAGGATATCACAGATTGAGTGAGAAAAGTTGCTCATATCATAGTTCAGGCCTGGAAAAGTTGGGACCCTGGGGAGTTCTTTGGAAGATGGTTTTCAACTCTAGGGGGATTCAAAACCTTCATAGATATTATCTTCTTGATTTTTGGAGCTTGATTAATCCTACCTTGCCTAGCTCCCCTGACTAAACAGTCTGTCTCCAGCCTCAATGAGGTAATGGTTGAAAGGAAAACAGCCACACATGTAATGATGTTATGGAAATATAGATCTCTTAACCAAGATGATGCTCTTTGACCCAAAAAGGGAGTCCAAGCATCAAACGGAGGAATATGGTGAAAACCTGAAGACAAGGGAAGGCAACCTGGCAATGTGGGCATGTGTGGCATTCCTCATGACTCTGTAACATAGACCACCCATTCAGACTGTATGTTACTATATATGGAAGAACAAAGGAGCAAAAATTGTACAAAAGGCAACCCCCTACTGTGCTTGGGGCTCATCATTTTGGGTCTTAGTCAGCTGAACCCTTGATGGCATGAATAAAGCTGCTTCCTGGAAAGAAAAGCCTTGATGTCCCAACTCTCTGTGTGTGACTCACCACTACATTCTGAGGAGACTATGAATTTATGTATGCATAGTACATTACCTGGTCAGGTATCAGATATCATTTCCACAACATTTTGCACAATATTTTACAATTAGGAAGTATTCAATAAATGCTTAATACATGCATGAATGAATCAACTTCATTTTGTTATGATATTTCTGATCGCAAGTAGGGATTGGTGACTTGGGCATAAATTTAAACTTCATAAATGGGTTGAAGTTATGAACACTTCACAGTCAGGGCCTGGTGTTTTGAAGTTACCATCCCATACATTAACCAAAAACTATCCTAAGTCCAGAGTGACAAAATGGCTGGTGATATTTTTTTTTTCCCTACTAAGGTTTTCCAAATTCCCAGAAAATGTTTTTGAATATTTTAGGGAAAAATGTGGTAATACTCAAAACTGTGTAAAATACTTCATTTACATTATGCCCTTTAAGCTGTGTTCATATAAAATATACTTCAATAGAAAAATGTTTATGATTATCAACTATTGGCTAACATTACTATTGTTCTTGTTATTGTTAATTTTCATCATAAAGAAATCCTTATGTTTAATATTATTACAGTATTATCATTGTTTTGCTTTAAAAGTTGTATCTTGTGAGTTTCATTTAAAAGTTTTGCATCCCAAAACTTCAAAAATATCACTTTTTTAAGGAGATATTTTTATTATTTATTTATTTTTAATAGTTTATTTTTATTTTTGAGAGAGAGAGAGAGTGAGAGACCACACAAATGGGAGAGGAGCAGAGAGAGAAGGGGAAAAAGGAACCAAAGTTGGCTTCATGCTGACAGCAGAAAGCCCAATGAAGGGCTTGAACTCATGAACCACAAGATCATGATCTGAGCTAAAGTCAGATGCTTGACTGAGCCACCCAGGTGTCCCTCATAAATATTTTTCTACATTTCTTTCAGTTACATTGCAATTTTGCCTTTTACGTTAAGTTTCTGAACACATTCAGAGTCTGCTTATACATAAATGTAAGGCTGTAATCCAGTTTCATTTACGGTCGTATAAGTGAACCATTTTCCAAATCCTTTCTACTAAAGAATCCTGCTGGGACACCTGGCTGGCTCAGTTGCTTAAGCAACACGCTCTTGATTTTGGCTTAGGTCATGATGCCACCATTTGTGAGATTGAGTTCCACTTCAGACTCTGGGCTGACAGCATGGAACCTGCTTGGGATTTTCTCTCTCTTTCAAAATAAATAAACAAATAAACTTAAACAAAAAAAAAGGATCCTGTTGTATTCCCATTAAATTATGGGAAAATTCTCACATATCAAGATCTTGTATGTACATGAGTTGGTCTCAAAGCTCTTGCTTGGCCCAATGTTTTTACAGTGGCATCATATGGATTTTATAATTATCATAGCAGATGGTACATAATGTCCCACACAATTACTCTTCCTTTTCATAGATGACTCAGCTGTTTATAAAATACTATTATTTTATAAAGTTTTTTGAACTTACTGATTAGTTTCTAAAGTAGCAAGCAACATTTTTGGTATAGCATTTAATGTGTGAATTAACTTGGTAAATTAGTATCCTGGCTGGATTAGATATATATCTAAATCCATAGATTACATTTTAATGTGTTCAGGACATCTATTATTTTCTCTTTCTAACTGAAGTTAATTGTGTAATAGACTTTTTAATAGAGAACCTAAGCATATTTTTCAATTTAATTATAAGATTTTCAACGTCTTGCTATTATAGTAGGTATCTATTAAGTAATAATTTCTAGATTTTGTGACAAATATAAACTTTATATGAAATACTTGTATTTGCAAACTTTGCTAACCTCTATTTTAGTATTAATTATGAAACAATATAAAAAGCCATTACAATATTGATCATTTTAACTGCAAAAGTTCTAAAATTTTCTGGATATCAAAATATTTTTACCATAAACAGAAACACAAAGTCAGGGGGAAAATGCAGTTATATCACAGAACAAAAAATAATTTTAATAAGTAAAAAATTCTTGAAAATCACTATTTCATTAAACAAATATTTATTTAGTTCTACTTCATATGTCATTTGTGACTGACTTATTCCCCACAGCATAAGGTTTTCAAGGTGCATCCATGTTGTGGCCATGTAGTAGTTGTCTATTGTTTTTAATTGTTGAATCATATTCCACTGTATAAATATAACACATTTTATTTTTCCATTCATTATCAGTTGATGAACACTTAAGTTATTTCAACTTCTTGACTCACATGAATACAACCTTACAGACATTAATGCACAAGTTTTTGTGTGGACATACATTTTCATTCTTCTTGAGCATATGCGAGAAATGGATTTGCTTAGTCATATAAAAAATCCATAAGTAACCTTTTGAGGAACAGACAGCGTCATTTTCAAAGCACCTGCAGGAACCATTTTACATTCCACCAACAGTATGTGAGGGTTCCAATCTCTCCAAATCCTCACCAACACCAATACTTGTTATTAATCCTTTTTTTGGATCATATCATTTATATTAGCAGATATAAACTGTTATTGTTTTCATTTACATTTCTAGTCTTCTTTCATTATTAAACATCATGTACTTAACGTTTCCTTCTCCTATTCTCCTTCTTCTCCTTCTCCTTATTCTCCTTGTTCTTGTTCTCCTTCTTTTTCCATTCCTCCTCCTCCTGCTCCTTCTTCTCCTCCTCCTCCTTCTTCAGTATTCATTATCAGGTTGAAAAAGTTCCATTGTATTTTCATTTCTTGATTGTTTTTGTCACGAAGGGATGTTAGGTTCTGAAAAATCTCTTCTTTTCCCTACTGCAACTATTGGTATTATCATGTGTTTCCTTTATTTCCTTTATTCTATTCATACGTTATATCACACTAATTGATTTTAGCATCTTAAAACAACCTCATATTCCTGTGATAAATTCCCCATCTTTTTTATATGTTGCTGTATTTGTTGTGCTATAACTCTGTTGAAGGGCTTTATGTTCAGATTGATAAGACATATTTGTCTGTAGCTTTCTTTTCTTGCGATGTCTTTGGTTTTGTTATTATTGTAATAATGGCCTAATTCGGTAAGTTTAAATATGTGTCCTCCTCATTTAGTTTTGGAAATATTTGTGAATAATTCCTATTAATTTTGCTTCAATGTTTGCTTGTATTCCCCAATGAACCCATTTAGACCTGTACCTTTCTCAGTATGAATCTTAGTTGAATTACTAACTGAATCTTTTTACTTGTAAGAAATATATTTCCTTTTAATCAGTTCTAGTAGTTTGTACTTCTCTGGGAATGTCCCCATTTCCTCACAGTTACCTACATTTTTGGATATACAGTTGTTCATAGTGTTGTCCTATAATTCTTTTACTTTATTTAATTTAAGTAATGTTTTATCTCTCTTGATTTTAGTAATTTGATTCCTCTCTCTGCTTTTCTTAGTCAGTATAAGTAAGGTTTATATATTTTGTCAATCCTTTCAAAAACAGACTTTTGGTTTTGTTGACATTCTCTATTATTTATCTATAATTGATTTCATTAATTTCACTCTACTGTTTATGATTTTCTTCCTTTGGCTTGCTTTAGATTTGATTTTCTCCTTTTTCATTATGTTAAGGGGGGGAAGTTTAGGATATTGGTTGAACTATTCTTTGTTTTTAACATAAGCATTTACAGCTATAATTTTTATTCTAAATGCTGTCTCACCAGAGTACCTGGATGGCTCAGTCACTTAAGCTTCCAACTCTTGATTTCCGCTCAGGTCATAATCTCACAGTTTGTGAGATCGAACCCTGCATGGGGCTCCATGCTAACAGCATGGTGCCTGCTTGAGTTTCTCTCCCTCTCTCTCTATCCCTACCCCATTTGCTTGCTCTCTCTCAAATAAATAAACTGAAAAAAAATGCTGCATTGCCTATATTCCGTAAATTTTGGCATGCCATGTCTTTATTTTAATTAATCTCAAATGATTTTCTATATTTCTTGTATTTTCTTTTTGATTCATTGATTTATGTGGACTGTTATTTAATTTTCATATATTTATGAAGTTACTGAATTGCTTATTGTTTTTGATTCCTAATTTCATTCCATGTGGTCAGAAAATATATATTTTTTATTATTGTAATTCTTTTAAATACATTGCAGCTTGTAGTAACATCTTGGAAAATGTTTAATGTGCTTTAGAGAAAACTGCCATTCTGCTGTTGCTGAATAGAGTATTCTACAGCTGTCTGCCGGTTTTACTTGATCTGTAGTGTTCTTCAATTTTGTATATTTATTCATCTACCAAATGTCACATCCACTACTTAAAGTGGAGTATTAGAGTTTCCAATTATTATTATTGAATTCACTATTTCTTTCTTCAGTTCTGTCAGTTTTTGTTTTATGTATTTTGAATTTCTGTTAAGTGCATATATGTTTATAATTGCTACATCTTCTCATGGATTGATTCTCTTATAATTATAAAATATTGTTTGCTTTCTCAATAATCATTTTTTCTTTTAAAGTCTATTTTGTCTGATATCAATATAGATACCCCAGGTTTCAATGGTTGCTGATTGAATGGCATATATTTTTTTTATCCTTTTACTTTCAACTCATTTGTACATTTAAATGTAGAATGTGTCTCCTATACATGGTATATACTATGTTTATCCAGAAATTATCTAACCTGAAAATCTTTGCCTTTGATTGGATTTTAATCCATTTTATTTTAATGTTATTATTAATATAGTTGGACTTATTTATGTCTCTCATTCTCCTTTTTGTTATTCATATATCTCATGTTTTCTTTATAATTTCATTCTGATACTACTTACTTTTGTATTAAGTAAATATTTTCTAAGGAAAATTTTTAGTCTCTATCATGCTGTTTTTACTACATTATTTGAGTTATTTTCTTAATTGTTGCTCTGGAGTTTACCATATATACCTTAACATATCAGATCTACCACATATTTAATATATCAAAGATACTAATTTAATTTTTGTGTGATATAGAAAATTTATTACTATATGTCATTCTTACCCTCTTTTTTGTGCTAATGTTGTTATACATAATAGAATAGAATATACATTATATAAATAATATATAATAATTATATATGCATGTGTTTGAGAAATAAATACCAATCATTTTAAACAAAAAATATTATTATTAATTACTATAAAATAATTTAGGAAGTTAATATCAAAACACAGGAAATAACAATTATTGGCAAGGATGAGGAGAAAAAGGAACACTCATGTAATTGTTGGTGGGAGTGCAGATTGGTGCAGCCACTTCAGAAAACAATATGGAGGTTCCTCAAAAACTTAAAAATAGAATTACCATATGATCCAGTAATTCCACTACTGTGTACTTACCCAAAAAAAACAAAAATACTAATTCAAAAAGATATATGCACACCTATGTTTATTACAGCATTATTTACATTAGCCAAGATACATAAGCAAACCAAGTGTCCATTGATAGATGGATAATGAAGATGTGACATATAGATATATAGATATCTATGTATATATACATACATACATACATACACATACATATATATGTACGTGTATATATATATATACAGAGAGAGAGAGAGAGAGAGAGAGATCTCAGAATATTACCGAGGCATAAAAAAGAATGAAACCTTGCCATTTACAACAATGTGGATGGACCTAGAAGGTATAATGCTAAGAAAAACAAATCAGTCAGAGAAATACAAATACCATATGATCTCACATATGGAATTTAAGAAAGAAACAAAATAAAAAGCAGCAAACAACAGGGGCACCTGGGGCTCAGTCGGTTAAGTATCCGACTATTGATTTCAGCCCAGGTCATGATCTCACGATTCCTGAGTTTGAGCCCATGTCAGGCTCTGCATTGACAGCCCAGAATCTGTTTGGAATTCTCTCTCTCTCCCTCTTCCCTTCTCCTATCCTCCCTTTCTCTCAAAACTAAATAAACAAACATTTTCTAAAAAGCGAAAAACACTACCACCACCAACAACAAAACTTAAATGTAGAGAAGAAACTTGTGTTTGCCAGTTTCCCGGGGGGGGGGGGGGGGTTAGGTGAATTTATAAATGTAATTAAGAGTATACTTTTCTTGGTGAGCAGTTAGAAATGTATAGTATTGTTGAATCATTTAAAAAATCAATTACAGCCAATCAGTACAATTATAACTTTTTGATAAGTAGATGATATTCTTTGTTCAAATGATTTATAAATACCTGGATCTATTAATTTCATCTTTATAAATAGCTTCATGTTGACACCCACTTTCTTGGTAATCAGTTGCATTTTCCAGAGACATTTTGTCAGGCCATCTTGGAATACATAGACACCAATATACCTTACTGGCTTCTTCAGTCAAACAATTGCATTCATTTGCATACATCTATAAAATATTAAAAAAAAGTTTTGTAAATGTCCATCACCTGACAATATTACAAGCATCTCAAAGTTTGAATTTAATGCTTTCTTATATGTATTAAATTCATGTATTCCTTTAGCAAAGGTTAAAATAAACTCAGTTTTTATTTATATTAAAATCAGTTTTAAAAAGTCATATTGTTTACTTATAACAGGAATATATATTTTGTAACAAGCAAAATAAATCAACATCCATTATTCAATTGTTTTAAAATATCAATGTAATTTGTCAAAATTTTATAGATGTGGCTTACATGTTAACTGATACGGTAGAAATAGCATTATACTGGTAACCAGATCCGGGGAAAACCTGTTTTCTGTATCCCTAAATAGTTTTCTCTCCTTAAGTGACTTATTAGATTCATCTGACTATAACATTTTAATGCATTCCTTATTAAAAATGAATTAAATAAAATCTTGAACACGTCTTTATTTCATATATGCATGGAAGTTATAATTTTACCTGTTTAAAAAATATATTTCATTTTAACCATTTTGGAGATCTTCCACAAATATGCCTAGTGTATTTACCAAAAAGGAGTAGGTAAAATTTGTTGCCAGAGAAGTGCATCTCTAATGGACAGCTTTAACCTAGGCATATCTTTTCCAACTATGTTGTTTATAGTTATTTCCCAGCAATGGCTATAATGATTAGAAATTTAGTTTCATGGTCTAGTCCTTTGGTGATAGAAAAATGATTTCTAAACATCTACTCTCTATTGGGTAAGAGTCAACTGAGAATCTGTTTCTCCATTTTTTTATTTGGAGCTCAAGTCACTTAACAAGTTTTAGTCTACTGGGAAGTAGACCATCTCTTTGACATGGATAGATATGTTTTTTTTTTTTCAAATGCTATTTACCCTTAACCCATGGCTAAAATATAAAATCAATCTCTAAGCTTTCTCTATATTTGTCTGAATGTCTAACTGTTTATACTTCAAAAAAAGATATTTATTCCTCACTGTTTGAATGTGTAATCATTTTCTACATGCCGAGGGTATTTGTTGTAAATTTTCTTAAGTTAAAGAAGTCCTGTTAGAATTTGCCTACAAAGTTAATGTTAAATTAGCACTTACATAAGAATAATTATTAGCAATTTATGACAATTTTATTATTCTCTCTCCATATATATGTATAATATATGCACATATTAGTTTTATTTTCTGAAATTTGTGAGTGCACTTCATCCCCAATTATATTAGTGTGTAGTTTTTATAAAAAAGGATATTGTATTTTCATTACTTCAGTAAAATTATCATTAGGAAATTAACTTTTATATGTTTTATAACGAAGAAATTTTATTAAATTTTGCCAATTGTTCTAATATACTATATAAAAAATCTAATATACAAATTCTCCTCCTTCAACATGGCTAGAAAATACAAAATACTAAAACTTCAAATTACGCAAAAGTGGAATATACATAAACATAAATGATTAATGATTTTATTTTTACTCCTTGTTGGTCTGTACTGTTTTGTAGAGATCATATTGGACAGTTTGAATGTGCATGCCTTCCATTACCTTGTATATTTTTGAAATCTTTTAGTTGATTTGGTTTAATTATGAAAGCAATACAATTTAATTAATCTTATCCTAAAATCTAATTCCTCTTGTGCTCTGTATACCACACACACACACACACACACACACATTTTTTTAAATTTCTTATAATTAAAAGTGTCATAAGCTTCACTTTTTTAAAATTTTTCTTCTCTTCTTAAAGTTTTTATTTTAGTTCCAGTTAGTTAACATACAACATTATATTAGTTTCATGTGTACAAAATAGTAGGAGTGGAGGAGCCAAGATGGCAAAACAGCATGGAAATTTTTTTTCCAACTTGCATCCATGAAATACAGACAGATCAACACTAAACCATCCTGCACACCTAGAAAACTGATTTGAGGATTAACACAACAATCTGCACAACCTGAACCACAGAACTCAGCAAGTATGTGGTGCAGAGAGGTGAACTGGGGGAGAGAGAAACTGCAGAGGGCAGGGAGCTGTTTTTCCTTGCAGAGAGAGGATGGAGGCGGGAGGAGAGTACAGGAAAAGCACCCACCCCCAAAAGCAGGGGGATAGAAAGTAGAGAAGTGGAAATAGTCACAGGTCCTGAACTAAAAAGGGAGAAAGGAGAAAGTAGAGTGTTTGAATTCCATTAAGACTCTATAAACAGGGAGCACAGAGTCTGAAACTCTGCAGCTCAATACCTGGTGGTGCTCTGGTAGGAAGGAAGAATCCCCAGGTGCAGAGTGGTGTCCTGGAGGTTCTAGGCCACATGGGGAGAAGTGGTTCCACTGTTGGAAGGGCAATTGGTAAGAGGCTGTGCGACCACCCGGTGCCAGATGTGTGTTGTGATTTTCCATAATCTCTGAAATGCTGCTGTTTCACAATCACATTAACTTTTTCTGGGGTGAGCTGGCACCCAGCTGCAACCTTTGGACATCAGCAGCAGCACGAACCTGTGAAGTTTCCTGGGTGTGGCCGGCACCCAGCCATTGTTCAGGGGGACCCTCCACCAGAGGATCTGAGCGTGTCAAAACCACAGTCCCTCAGAAGAGAGGGGTCAGGAAACACAGTCAAATCTGAGATAAAACTCTAGAGGGAGGTGGTGCCAGGCAAACTGATGGCTTGGTCACAGACATTGTAAAAGCAGGGAGTGGATAGAAGCCAATGATAAAGGACAGGTGCCTGATTCCTGGTCAGGGAGAGCACAGAGTTCTGATACTAGAGACTGGGTAACTGGGTGATGCCATTTTCACCCCTCCCATGCATGCGCATACACACCTACATGAACCACAACGATTCACCCCAGTAAGCTAAGCAGCACCATGAACGGAGATGGTACACTAAGCCCTGCCCAACTGGGCCAACCACGTTCTTCAGGAACACCACAGATCACTCCACCTGCTTAGTTTACAGACTATAAAGTGCTTCATAGTTTGATTTCTAGGGGGAAAAAGATATAATTTCAATCGTATTTCAGGTTGTTTGCTGGTCCATCTATTCAATTTTCTTTTTTGTTGTTGTTGTTTCTTTTCCTTTTCTTGAATACAGAAAAAGAAAACATTTATTTTTATTTTAAATTGTTATTAAAATATTTTTCTTTATTTTTTTCTACTAAATTTTTTACTTTTTTGTAAATTTTTCAAATTCTATCTTACTTTCATCATTTCAATTTATTCTATTTCATTGTATTCATTTTCTCAAATTTTCAAACATTTTCCTTTTTTTCTTCTCAAATCTATCAAGTTCCTTTCAATAACCAGACCACAGCATACCTAGGATCTAGCATCATTTATCCAATTTTGTGTGTGTGTGTTGTTTTTAATTTTTTAATCATAATTTTTTACCTTATTAATTCCTTTTCTTCTCTAAAAATGACGAAATGAAAATTCACCCCAAAAGAAAGAGCAGGAAGAAACGACAGCAAGGGGCATAATCAATGCAGATACAAGCAAGATATCTGAACCAGAATTTAGAATCACAATAATAAGAATACTAGCCAGTGTTGAAAATAGATTAGAATCCTTTTCTGTGGATATAAAAGAAGTAAAACTAGTCCACATAAAATAAAATATGCTGTAACTGAGCTGCAATCTCAAATGGATGCCACAATGGCAAGGATGGGTGACAGAGCAGCAAATCAGCAATATAGAGGACAAATTTATGGAGATTAATGAAGCATAAAAAAGAGAGAGACTAAGGCAAAAGAGCACGATTTAAGAATTAGAGAAATCAGTAACTTATTAAAAAGGAACAACATCAGAATCAGAGGGTCCCAGAAGATGAAGAGAGAGAGAAGGGGTAGAAGGCTTATGTGAGCAAATCATAGTGGAAAATTTTCCTAACCTGGGGAAAGACACAGACATCAAAATCCAGGAAGCACAGAGGACTTCCACAAGATTCAACCAAAACTGAACATAAACAAGACATATCAAATTCACAAAATATTCAGGCAAGGAAAAAATCATGAAAGCAGCAGGGGAAAAAAAGTCCTTAACCTACAAGGGATACAGATCAGGTTTGCAGCAGACTATTCACAGAAACTTGGCAGGCCAGAAAGGAGTGGCAGGATGTATTCAATGTGCTGAATCATAAAAATATGCAGACAAGTATTCTTTTATCCAGCGAGGCCATCATTCAAAATGGAAGGAGAGATTAAAAGTTTCCCAGGCAAACAAAAACTAGAGGAGTTCGTGACCACTAAACCAGCCCTGCAAGAAATTTTAAGGGGGACTCTGAGGGGAGAAAAGTCAGGACAAAAAAAAAAAAAAAGACCCAAAGCAACAGAGACTAGAAAGAACCAGAGAACAGCATCAGAAACTCCAACTCTACAAGAAACATAATGGCAGTAAACTCATATCTTTCAGTACTCAATCTAAATGTCAATGGACTAAATGCTCCAATCAAAAGACATAGGGTAACAGAATGGATAAGAAAACAAGATCCATCTATATGCTGTGTACAAGAGACCCACTTTAGACCTAAAGACACCTTCAGATTGAAAGGGGATGGAGAACCATCTATCACGCTAATGGTTGACAAAAGAAAGCCAGTGTAGCCATACTTACATCAGACAATCTAGACTTTAAAATAAAGACGGTGACAAGATATGAAGAAGGGCATTATATCATAATTAAGGGGTCTATCCACAAAGAAGACCTAACAATTGTAAACATTTATGTTCCAAATGTGAGAGCACCCAAATATATAAATCAACTAATCACAAATATAAAGAAACTCATTGATAATAATGCCATAATAGTAGGCGATTTCAACACCCCACTTACATCAATGGACAGATCATCCAAACAGAATATCAACAAGGAAACAATGGCTTTGAATGACATACTGGACCGGATGGACTTTAACAGATATATTCAGAACATTTCATCCTAAAGCAGCAGAATATACATTCTTGTCCAGTGTACATGGAATGTTCTCCAGAATAGATCACATACTGGAACACAAATCAGCCCTCAACAATTACAAAAAGATTGAGATTATACCGTGCATATTTTCAGACCACAACACTATGAAACACGAAATCAACCCCAAGAAAAAATTTGGATAACAAATACTTGGAGACTAAAGAACATCCTACTAAAGAATGAATGGGCGAACCAAGAAGTTAAAGAGGAAATTAGAAAGTACATGGAAGCAATGAAAATGATAACACCACAGCCCAAAACCTCTGGGAAGCAGGAAAGGCAGTCATAAGAAGGAAGTGTATAGCAATCCAGGCCTTCCAAAAGAAGGAAGAAAGGTCTCAGATACACAACCTAACATTGTATCTTAAAGTGCTGGAAAGAGAAAAGCAAATAAAACCCAAAGCCATCAGAAGACAGGAAATGTGTACAATATAGTAACTTAACACTTCCATACATAGCCCTGTGTTCATTACAATAAATTCATTCCGTATTCATCATCACCTTTTTAGCCCATCCCTCCCATTCACCTCCTCTCTGGTAACCATCAGTTTGTTCTCTGTAGTTAAGAGTCTGTTTTGGGGAGCCTGGGTGGCTCAGTTGGTTAAGCGACTGACTCTTGATTTAAGCTCAAGTTGACTTTGGCTTAGATCATGATCTCATGTCTCCTGAGATCCAGCCTACCATGGGGCTCTGCACTGAGAGTGTGGAGCCTGCCTGGGATTCTCTCTCTCTCTGGCTTTCTCTCTGTCCCTCCCCCACTTATGAATGTGCGCTCTCTCTGTCTCTCTGTCTCTCTCTCTCTCTCAAAATAAATAAATAAATAAATAAATAAATATTTAAAAAAGAATCTGTTTCTTGGTTTGTCTCTCTCTCTCTTATTCCACTTTGCTCATTTCTTTCCCCCTTAAATTCCACATATGAGTAAAATCATATGGTATTTGTCTTTCTCTGACTGGCTTATTTTTCTTAGCATAATACTCTCTGGGTCTGTTCATGTCATTGAAAATAGCAAGATTTTATTAAAGTAGCTGAGTAATATTCCACTGTATGTATATACAGCCCATCTTCTTCACCCATTCATTAGTCGATGGACATTTGGGGTTTTTCTATAATCTGGCTATTGTAGAAAATGCTGCTATAAACTTTGGAGTGCCTGTATTCCTTTGAATTTTTGTATTCTTTGGGTAAATACCTAATAGTGCAATTGCTGAATCAGGGTAGTTCTATCTTTAACTTTTTCAGGAACTTTCATACTGTTTTCCACAGAGGTTACACCAGTTTGCATTCCCACCAACACTGTAAGAGGGTTCCTCTTTCTCCACATCCCCACTAACACTTTTTGTTTCTTGTGTTGTTGATTTTAGCCATTCTGACAGGTGTGAGGTGATAGCTCACAGCAGTTTGATTTGTATTTCCCTGATGATCAGTGATGTTGAGCATGTTTTCATGTGTCTGTTAGCCATCTGTATGTCTTCTTCGGAAAAATGTCTATTCACGTATTCTGCCCATTTTTTAATGGATTTTTCATTTTTGGGGAGTTATGTTATTGTACTTGTATATTGTTATGTTTATCATTGTACTTTAAGCATGCACAGTCCTGGGGTGCCTGAGTGGCTTACTCAATTGAGCATCCAACTCTTTAATTTGGCTCTGGTCATAATCTCTGGGTCATGGGATTGAGGCCTGTGAATGGCTCAGCACTGAGTGTTGTGCCTGCTTAAGATTCTCTCTGCCCCTCTCCACCACTCACATGCTCCCTCTCTAAAAGAAATTTAATTAACATAAATAAAATAAAATAAAATAAAAAGCATGCACAGTCCTATTAAACTGCTTCTAGGGAGTAAATTATGTGGGTTTTGAAAATAGTGGAAGACTAGGCTGTACAGTTAATATAGTCCCTCAGGACAGAGATATTTTATATACTTATTCCCTCCTTGCTATTCAGACTTTGACCCTATGTCTCTGACAGCAGCTTCTGCACTCATTTTCTCCACTTGTAACATGTGCCCCATCTTCCTATTTGTTTATGTTGTTTGTTTCAGGGGCCTAGTCAAAAGCACATAGATAGATCCATTTGGCTCATGCAAATTTTCTAAAAACTAATGCTTCTCAAATATTTGGTTTCTATAGCTTTTTTTTTGTTTGCATCTTTTCTGTATACTTTGGGATGATTCAATACAATATAAGAAGAAAATTAAACACTACCAACTAAACACACTCAAAGCCTAGAGTCTGTGAAGATTTGTATATACTTAATTCACTATTTCTACTGAAAAATACAAAAGAAAGTATATTTTACTGTTTTATGATGAAGAGAAAAATGTCATATACTAAAGAGTTATTTTTAGTTATTATAAATCTAAGTCACTAAATAATACATAATCAAACCTTAGAAAACAATGTTTTAACAACAGGAATAATAGTGCAGAATTCAGACTATGGCAAATTATTTTTTCCTATAAATACATACTTTTATTTTTTGCTTTATTTTCAAAATAATTATTTCTGAGATTTAAGAAAATGTGAAAGAACTAAAAGAATACTTGGCTAATGAATTTTCCTCAAAATAATATTTAAAAAATCTATCCTTTGTCTAAAAACTATCATATGAACACCTAAATTACATTGAAAGCTTTGTTAAGACTCTTTTATTGTAGGTGGAAGATGATTAATTTTTCTTTACTAAAACTATTTATTATATCTAAAAACCATTGCAAGTAATTGCTGCAATTGAAAAATTCTTAATTTGATATTTCAACAGAATTTCTCACCTCTTCATATAAACTAGTCTTCTAATAAAATTTTAATTTTCTATAATTAAATTTAGACATAAGAAAAAGTTTCTCAGAAAAACTTGTAATACAGTAAATTATATCAGTGGCTGCATACAAATTACACATACAGGGAAAAGATTTCACAATTTTTGAATATGTGGAAAATCCAGAAATCTACTTAAAAGAGTTCTTCAACCCTCTGAAATTTTGTGCAAAACATTGTGTTTGTGCATCTTATTGTGAGGAAACTCTTTGTAGCCTTCATCAGATTTTCAATGAACTCTGATAAAAAAAAAAATGGCTGAAATCTACTCATGTATGTCTAAGATTAGAGTAACAGAAATTATTCTGGAAAGTTCAGCACTTACATGTATTAATACATGATTACTATTATATTAATAATTATAATTATATTATGATCAACTTATAATTATATTACAATTAGTAAGTATATTAAAAATCAATAACATTTATATTACACAAACACCCAATATTAAAAACATACATAAAATGGAATAAGATTTTGCTCTATTCTTGAAAATTAAAGAATGTTTGTTTGATGAGGACATGTAATACAATCACAAATCTGGGCAATGGATGATTTTTCCTTCCCATGGAGAAAAGAAATAAAACAAAACTTAAGGAAATTCTTTTTTCTTTTTAAGAGAGAGAGAGACAGAGAGCACTGGTGTATGCATGCAAAAGCAAGCAGGGGAATGACACAGAGAGAGGGAGACAGAGAAACTGAAGCAGGCTCACCCTCAGCATGAAGCCCTATGTGGGGCCTTGTCCCACAATGGTGAGCTCATGACCTGAGCCAAAATCAAGAGTTGGATGTTTAACCAACTGAGCCACCCAGGTGCCCCAAAATCTATTGAAATTCTTTTATTTGAATTAATTATTACTGTTGTAAGTATCTAACACAATACTACATTCAAAATTAACTTTGGTTGGATGTAATTTATGTTACATGAAGAATATTCACAACATACCTCAGAAAAATGGTTTGTATACATAAGTAAATGACTAAATAATGCTATCATTGCATGGAAAATCATATTTTGGTATAAATTATTTTTCCACTTCTATATTATATTATATAAAGTTTTTAGTAAAGGGATTCTAAAGGTGAGAAAGTCTAAGACCTAAAAGACATATTTACCATTTTTTGGCCGTTGTTAATGAAATAGATCTGAGAGACCTTGCCCATAGAAGTAAGTGACTTCTTTATAAGATATGTAGAATCCTGGATTCTTAGAAAAGTATTTATCAAAGTAAAAATTGCATGAAAGTTCAAAAAACAAGAAAGACTCTTTATTCAAAACTATTGCAAAAGAAGAGAGAGACGGAATTCAACTTTGCTGAAACAAGACAGAAAAGATCTTAAGTGCTGGTATTAGCTAGGGAAAAAATACTGGAGGAAATTAAGGGAGAGATTGATCAATGAAATGTGTAAAGCACATTCCATAAGCTACACTTGAGTTTGCAAGGGTTTTGGTTTGTTATTAGGCTTTATGTGTTTGCTAACTGGTACCCATTGCACTTAGGCTCCTACTCTCTCACAGGATATTTACATTTACATTTCTCCTTCAAGGTTTACATTTGAAAGAAATAGTTCCCAGGTCCTTGAGAAAGACATTTCCTGGGTCTTAAAACTGGCCAGAGGCTGAGAGTAGATTTGCATATTTTTCAAAGAAGCAGACAAAGAACTTACAATTGTAAATTTTATGAAGTAAATGCTCAAAAAAAAAAAAAAGAAAAGAAAAGAAAAGGAGGTCAGGGATCTATAGTCAAGAAGAAGCCTATCTAAAGTTCAGTTAAGCTAAGGGGAACCTTAAGAATGTCTTGGTCATATTCTTAGCTAAATAAAGATATATCTGGATGAATTAAAGTCCAAATTTATCTGGGCTTAAACCTAGTAAAAATATTGAAATAATTAAATTTGGTAAAGGTCTTTCTTATTCCAACGTTTAGTGTCCCTCTGTCACTTCCACATTGTTTTAAAAGCATCCTCTGTCACCAGTAACTCATAATAATATATAATCTCATAACCTTTTCGTAGGAAGTATGTAAAAAAAATAAGCTCACTTCTATTTATGTGCTTTCTTTCCAAAAGTGTTTGCATTTAAAAGGACATGAAGAGAGGACATTTTTTAACACAAAGAAAGGAAAAAAATACCTTTAGACTTTCAGTCTTTGATGATGAGAACTCAAGTGAACCAATACTTTGTCCTGTATTTAAAAATACTGAGAAAAATATATATATAAAAAAGGAACTTACTCTTTGCTCCATGAAATACATTTTCTTGGAAAGTATGACTGTGAACCAACTAACATAAGTTATTTACCAAGCATAACAGTTTGTTCATCAACCTCACTTTAAGATTCTCATCCCATTATGTCCACTAGTACAAGGTTTTATTCATGAACTCTAACAAGTCCTTACAAGTACCCTATCCCCCGCAAGTAAAGCTCTAGAGCATATTAACATCTTTTCATAAATTCTCCTTTCTGAGACACTAGTAAGACTGACTATTAGGTGTTGTTTTCCATTATTGTGGTAAATCTAAGAGAATTAGTTTCTCTTGATCAACAGAACTGTTTAGTGGTCTTTTGGAGGATCAGCAGTGAACAAACACAAAATTCTGCAAAGATCTAATTAAAATACCCTCAATAACAAAGTTCACAACTCTAGGCTGCAAGTGGCACATGAGTATGGGGCCACTGGACATTTGTCTCTCCAACTATGACAGTGACATAGGTATAGTATTGGGTCTGAACTCCAATTATTTTCATCACATTCTCAAATGCTATTTATTTATTTTTTTCCTCTTAAGAATAAGAAAATACTTTAGGAATCCTTTGATTATGTGATCCAATTTGATCCAGAGAGAGAGGAGATTTCTTTTAACATCACTTCCTCTGCTGAGTCTAAATATGTCTACTGTAAGAGGACAAGTATTGCTCCCACAATTTCATCATCCAGATGACCTAAATAAACAATGAGTTCAGAAAGTCACAGCAGTCTGCATTTCTTGAAGAAATTTTTCCTTGAGTCACCTTTTCAAAATCTTGTAAACACTTTTGTGTGGCTATCAGTTTGGACTGTCTGCTCTTTGGTAGTTTTGGAGACATGACATTGAACAGGCACCTATGTTAAGTTTTCATGGGGTCAGGCTTCGACAGCACATATCCCTCCCTTCATATTGTAAGTCAGATACATATCTCTGTAATTGCTATAATTTCTCAAAGGACAATCTGAAATTGCAGTGACCACTCTGGGGAAATTTTGACATGAACAAGATTGTTCATTTGACAGATACATTAGAACAAAAAGAAAAAAACTCTCATGAGAAGACTTTCTGTCCTGTGCGTCTAATAGATTACTCTGTTTAATGCACAAGAACCCCTCTTTCATTTTCATACTTCTGGGATTAATAAACACTAGATTTTTAATTATATAGCCCTATGGAATTATAAGGATGAGAGTTATTGTTTAAACTATCTGGAATAATTACGTGTGTGTGTGTGTGTGTGTGTGTGTGTGTGTATGAAAATGAGTTTTTTCTCCGTTTAAGCCTCTACTAGTCTTTGAAGATAGAAGATAATTAACATTTAACATTAAGTCATGATTTTATAATTGCCTGAAGCTAGCTCCCTTCATTTCTTCATTTGTGCTCTTTTTTCATTTCTTTTTGCTGAGAAATTTTTAAAATTAATTAATCATAAATAAATTTTCTATCATTATATGTACATTCTAAGACTATTGTTCAGATAAATAGTCAAAATGAAAGGAAAAGGAAAATGATTAACTGTACCTCATTTATATGTTTTTCCTTTGCCAAAAATTTAAAAAAGCAGAAAATGTGTACCTGGTGTGTAATATAATTAGTCTTTCAGATGAAAAGAAAATTACACCCTTAGAGTTTGAGCATAAATTCAAAAGTCTTGATTTTTTAAATATATGAACACCAAGGTTTACTTATATTAAAAAGAGCTCATGTAATTTCCCAATAAATAAATTAATACTTAGGCATTTTAGAATGATTTAATATAACTTTTAAGGAACTGGTCTATCATTGTTTCTTTAGATTGTTTATGATTATAAAAATATTAAACAGAAGTAATTGAAATTTTAATAATGGATATCATTTAAAAGGGTTTAGTTTTGTGAATTCTTATTGATTCTACTATGGTTATTTGTTTTTATTTAGTTTTCTTTCTTTTTTTTATTTGAGAGAGAAAGAGAGCCCATAAGTGGGGGGAGAGGGGCAGAGGGAGAGACAGAATCTCAAGCAGGCTCCATGCTCAGTTCACAGTCCAGTGGGGGTCACCATCCCATAACCCTGAGATCATGACCTGAACTAAAATCTAAAGTTGGAGGCTCAGCCAGCTGAGCCTCTCAGGTGCCCCTGATTCTACTACATTTATGTACTAGAATGTTTTACTGATGACACTAAAAAATCAAAAGGGCTTAACCTGATGGTGCAAATTACAATTTCCAGGTCTTTGGTTAACATCAAGACCTTACACTGACATTAAATTGAAATAACAAATAATCATTGGATACCTGAACAATGTTTTAATAAGAAAAAATATACAAATATTAATCCCTAAATATAATTTTATTTTATATTTTAAAGTTTATTTATTTATTTTGAGAGGGAGAGAGAATGAGAGAGAGCATGAGTAGTGTAGGGGCAGAGAGAGAGGCAGAGAGACAACTCCATGCAGGCTCCTCACTGTCAGTGCAGAGCCCATCGAGGGGCTCAGCAACCCACAAACTGCGAGATTATGACCTGAGATGAAACCGAGAGTTGGACACCTAACCATCTGAGCCACCCAGATGCCCCAAAAAGCTCTGAATATAATTTTAAATTTTCCGTTTCCTTACAGAATGAAAAATTGAGAAATGCAAATGTTGTTAAATAATGTATATTTATGTTTATATATGTATATTTATGTTTATTTTGCCTAATATAAAAGTTGTCAAAGTTATATAAAATGTGTGATCATGAAAAAATAAAATAGCTAAAAGTTATTGGATTGCTATCTTTGTGTTTTCTCTTGAGTCTAAAAAAGCAAATATTAGTTACTTTATTTAAAGTTGGTAATTATTTTATTTTTTTCAAGTTTATTTATTTATTTTGAGAGAGACAGAGAAAGCATGCAAGCGGGGTAGGGGCAGAAAGAGAGAGGATCCGAAGCTGGCTCTGAGCAGAGCAGAGATCCCAATGCAGGGCTTGAACTCAAACAAAAAGGTGACATAATCATAACTGTTTGAGAGGCTTTAATCGGTCAGAAAATTGTAGCATAAATGGAACACAAAAAGACTAGAGATAAAATGATAAATCTCTTTATTACCTGTCTATATTATAAATACAAAACGTGCTATGCAGTTAGTTAGGCGTGAGCAAGGAGGGATAAAGCAGATACTGACCATAGCCTGGCAGCCACCCCCTGAGACTTAAGAGGTAACAGAACAGGAAAGACCTAGCCACAGAGCTGGCTCAAAAGCCACAGGAGGTCTTCCAAGAGCGGAGCATGTGCACAAAAGATGCAACTTGCCCTTACAGTCACAGCAAATTCTCATTAGAAACTCATAAATATAGAATGCATAAATAAATACAATTGTAACAAAAGGCACCATGGGCAGGGATGTGTGCAAAAGCCAAAATGTTATATAACCACCAACTGTCAGTCAAACATCTCAATCAATATGAGGTTATATTTAAGCTACACATATCTTGAACACTGAATTTGAAAATTTAACAATTTTATCTTTTTTTCAATCAGAATATTATGACTTAAAGAGATAAATGAGGAATTATCTTACCTCCATTGTTCCTTGACATGGAAAATAAAATATATAATCCAGATCTTCAGATGTGTTCACAGAGACAGCATCTTCAGTACAGTTTGCAGAGAAAAAGAAGTAGGCATCAACAGCCACTTCACATTTTTCATCTTCAGATCCTTTCAAAGAGATGAAAAATTAAATAATCTTTCACAAAATTAAATTTTCATTAAATTATTAAAGGCAGTATTCAGGAGCATCTAGGTGGCTCAGTCGGTTAAGCATCCAAGTTCGGCTTAGGTCATGATCTCGCGGTTCGTGAGTTCGAGCCCCATATCAGGTTCTGCACTGATGGCTCAGAGCCTAGAGCCTGCTTCACATTCTGTGTCTCCCTCTCTCTCTGCCCCTCCCCACTCACGCTCTGTCTCTCTCTGTCTCAAAAATAAATAAATAAATGTTAAAAAAAAAAAAAGACAGCTGTCAAATTACTTGGAAAGATCAATTTGAGAACATCTACCACAAAATAAGCTTCTATATGAATAGAACATTAAATTTCAAAAAGACCTAAAGTAGAATAAGGCCAAACTCTTTCATTTTAAAGATGGACTGAGAAATAGCTTATCAAAACAAGATACAGCTTCCAAGTCAGTGTATTCTTTAAATAATTAAATGTCAAATAAATTTCCAATTAATAATTATAAAGATGATTTAATAAATATAAATATACATTTTGTATAAAAAGCACTTTTATTCTTTATATACCATAGCTACATAAGGAATCATTTCAAAAGATATTTGGAAAACATTCTTAAAATATTTATAATAGAAACATTTTTAGCATCTCATTTTAGCCCTCTCATTAAAAAGAAGGGAGTATGTTTATGTGAGAGTGGGAAAGTGTCAGTATTGATATAGATATACACATGCATACATATCATATATAATTTAGCTAGTTTGAACTCTGTTAGACATAATACCTGTGATACAATAAAAAAAAATGACATTGCAAGAAAGCAAAACGTGACCTATATTCAAGTGGAAACAGTAAAAACAGATGACCCAGCTGTAGAATTATATCAAGATTATCAAATATCTATGATAAATGTGTTGAAGGATCTATAGAAAACGATTAATATAATTGGTAAACAGAGAATAAGGGAATGAGAGATTTGGAAACAAAATCTAAACAAACAGACAAACAAGATATCCCAGAATTGTGGAGAGAAAGGAACTAATTATGCTGAGCTGAGAACCTATTATTTTTTATTAATGGTGTAATATTCCCAGGTACTAAAACAGCATAGGAGACTGGATAGTTTCTTTTTAAAACATAATTAACCTCCTAGGAAAGGGACCAATAAAATTTGTTAGGTAGATAATATCTGTCCACAGAATCCTAGCAAATAGTCCTGTTTTAGAATTGCTTATGGTTAACAAACCTAAAATCTATTGTTTGTGAGTCATGACTTCCCAGAAAATATTATGTAGGCTATGCAAGTCACAACTAAATTGTAAAGTCGAGATGGTGCACAAGCTGAAGTCTTCCTGCCATGTGCAAACTTAGACTTCTCATATGTAACTCTAGAAAAGAAGACGTTAGGAAGCCTTGCAGAATGTTCCAAACATTTTCAACCTTACTAAAGTAATTTAACTGCTAATCATTTTAAGATTATAAAAATTATTACTAAATTAGTCAATAAATAACCAGTGGGTGAGATTATCAGCAGATAAGCCACATTGGAAGAAAATATTAGTAACTTTCATGATGCCAATAAAAATCATGTCTTCAATGTGCTGAGATAAAATTGCCGGAGTCCAGCTCCAGCAGGTCCAGGGCTCCCTGAAGGATGGACGGTGTCGGCAAAAGGGAATGAGAGAGCCTCGGTTTCTTTCTGATCACCAGGCAGACATCTCTGCACTGACTGGAGAGTCAGCTTTATTTATTGAGAAAATGTATGAGGTACAAAACAGAAATGGAAATTGCCTTAGACAATGATTGGTAGAAGATTCATGCATAATCTTTATCAATAGTGATTGATGTAGGTGACTAGATGCTTATCACATGGGGGAAGGAAGATATCTTTAGCATTCAAATACAAGGCAATGTTTTTAGCATAGCAAAGGCAAGAATTAGTTCTTTGTGAGCAGGGGTCAATAGCCTGTTTTCTTGAGGGGAAGAAAAACAGGTTCCTCAGGAAATGTAATATTTGCTCCTATAATCACAAAAGAAGAAACTCCTACAATAAGTTCCTTCACAAGGTACAATTAGTATATTTTTAGTATAGGAGGACAAGTCACTCCTGATATCAGTCAGCAAGGTGCCTTGGGGTGTCGGCGCTCAAGCAAAAGTAATTGAGTGGGGGTAGACATCGGTCACCATCTGATAGCAGGAGTCCTTGCAAACCCGCCTTACCTCACAAGGAGATTTTCTCAACTTAGTGAGTTCAGAAACGGCTCCCAGCATAAAATAACTCAAATTTGTCTACGCTAGCCTATATAATCAATTGATAAATGTTCCTTTCTATTTTCTGAAGGAGTTTACATAGTATTAGATGTAACTCTTTATTGAATATTTGTGAGAAGTTTGATAAAGACAATCTATTTTCAGTGTTTTTCTTTGTGGAAAGGTATTTTAAAACTATTCAATTACTTTAGAGCTTGTACATTTATTCAGATTTTGTATGTATTATTGAATCAGTTTGTCAACTAGTGTTTTTTTATGAATTTATATATTTCACTTAAGTTGTCCAATTTAATGACACAGAATTTTCTATAATGATGTATCTGATTAAACATTTGGATTTGACTGAAATATCATCTCCTCTTCCTCCCAAAGCCCCAAAATTGAGGTAATGGAAAATAAAACAAAAGTGTTAACTCACATAGAGAAGGGAGGCAATGGTGAGCAAATATTGTTTTTTGAGCAAATGTTTTCAATAAATATCAAGAAGCTGAAAAGATGGTGGGAATATAGTAACTAAATTAGCAGAATGGCAATAGTCAAAAGTTTAATAACAGGACATGTTTATAAAAAATCAAATTTATCTACTTGGCAGAAATCTTAAGATTTTTAGGACTTAAAGATATCTGAGAAAGTAGTACTAAGTTTCTGGCAACACGGTGATTAGTTGACATAGCTTTTCTCTCAAATCACAAAAGCAGATAATTATTCGGACCCATCACTCACCTCCCTGCTGGCCCACAAACAAATATTTTTCAGGGTTTATTCTCATAGGAAAGAGGATCATCGAGGCTCCTGCTCCAAGGATACCAACCTCATTAGGATTACCCCACTGAACGGCCAGCTGTCAACTTGCAAACCTCTTATAGAGATGCCACTTATCAAAAACCATGTTCACATGGTTAACTTCCAGTAAGTCTTGTTAAGTCATCGCCATTAAATATAATCATCCAACATTTGGCAGAAAGATTTGAAATAAGAAAGAACAAACCATCATTAAAAATACAGAAATCGAGACACTGAATGGAAAAGTCTAAAAAATTTTAAAAGTATAATATTCTTAGAGTTATAAAAAAAGTTATTTTATCCATACAAAAGAACAGAATGTCATGCTACTTTACAACTTTAGACAATAGTAAAAATGTCTAGAAAAGTACAAATATAATAAATAAAAACTAGTTCACATATATTTAATTGGGAGAGTAGAGTAGATAATAGGACAAAACAAAAAGAAATGGAAAAGATAAGAAATTATGAGAAAATGTGATCAATTCTGGAGATGATCCAGTATCCACTTCTGAATATTTATCTAAAGTTAACAAAAATACTAACTTAAAAAGATATATGTATCCCCATGTTCATTGAAAAATTATTTAAATAGCCAAGGCATGGAAGCAATCTATGTGTCCATCAGTGGATGAATGGATAAACATTGTGTGCATGCACAAACACACTCAACCATAAAAAAGAAGAAAATCATGCCATTTGGGATAACATAGATGGAACTTAAGGGCATTTGGTTAAGTTAAGTCATATACAGAAAATACAAATACAGTATAATTTCACTTATATGTGGAATCTAAAAGGGGAAATAAACAAACAAATATACTCATAGATACAGAGAACAGATTGGTGGTTATCAGAAGAGGGGAGTAGCAGATTAGTGAAACAGGTGATGGTGATCAAAAGGCAAAACCCTCCACTTAAAAACTAAGTAAGTCCTAGGGATGCAATCAATGTACAGCATGGTGACTAGGAAATCTTGTAAGTTTACATAACAATGAAATAATGTAATTATGTGTGGCAATGGATATTAACTAGACTTACTATGGTGACTGTTTTGCAATATATACAAATATAGAATCATTTTCTACATCTGAAACTAATATAGTATTATATGGCAATTATATATCACTTATAAAAAATTATAATCTGCAACAGAGGTCTCAACACAGTGAAATTTCAGAACACTGGGGCAAAGGACATAGAAAAAGGCTTCCAGGGAGAAAATTACAAGATGAATATAAAAAATCAGGGCCTCATTCAGTTAAGCTTCAACTCTTGGTTTTGGCTCAGGTCATGTCCTCACAGATCATGAGTCCGAGCCCTGCGTGGGGCTGTCAGTGCAGACCCGGCTTGGGATTCTCCCTCTCTCCCTCTTTGCCCATCCCCTGCTCACTTGCTCTCTCTCTCTCTCTTTCCCTTTCTCTCAAAATAAAATATTTAAAAAATATAAAAAAATCAAAAGGTGGCTTATTATATACACAATTCCACATTACTGCATGCCTTCCTTTCTTCTCCCTGTATCATATATCTCATAGATTGTAATATGAGTACTAGGAGTATTGTATAATCATTTCTATATCTGTGCTCATCCTTTCGCTCAAATAGCCATTGATTCCAATTATAATCTTGGACAATATTACTTAGTATGTGGATGGGAAGCATGTGTGATGGGAAAGCTAAGTCAAAAAGTATAAACATTTATAATATTGATAGATATTGCAAAATTACCTTGCTCAGATTTTATAATGATTGTACATTTCACATACAATGCATAAATTCACTCAAATTTTTTGCCAGATTTATTTATAAGAGAAAAAATATATCTTATTGTGTTTTTAAAATTTGTTTTGTTTTCCTTATGTGTAAAGCTGAGCATGTTCTCATACATTTAGGAATACTTTTTATGCCTCTGAATAGTTTTTGTTTGTTTGTTTGCTGTTTGACTGCTTCTATGATGTCTTTCACAGACCTTTTTGCTTGTATTGTAGTCAAGTGACAAGTTTATCTTCCTGACAACTAAATTTTGATTGGTAGCTGTAAAAGTTCTTCCCCATCCAAATTTAAAAAGTAATTCTCCAATATTTTTCTGATATTTTTATCATTTAAATATTTATATTTAAAATTTTATTGGTATGAATTTAACTCAGAGTATGCTTAGTAAGATACAAATCAGACTTTTTTCCCAGATGATTATTGAGTTGTTCAACCTCAATTATTGAGTAATTCTTATTTACCCTAAAGATTGAGATAGAAATTTTATTAGATGTTCATTTTTCTTCATGAGTTGACTTTATATTTGGACATTGTATTTTGCATATTTTTGACAGTGGAACTGTACCATGCTCTTCATTATTGAAGCTATATAATATGCTTTACTATTTGGCAGAACTAAGTCACTACCCCACAACCCACATAACGTACTCTTAGCTAGTATACACGGCATTATTTATTTAGTTTTCCAGGTGGAGTCTAATAAATAAAACAAACATAAAAACATTGTTATTTTATTGAAATCTGAATAAATATATGAAGTAATATGGAGATCTGAAATCTTTATTTTTTTAATTTTTTAAAAATACTTATTCATTTTTGAGAGATGGAGAGAGACAGAACATGAGTGGGGGAGGGGCAGGGAGCGAGGAGACACAGAATCTGAAGCAGGCTCCAGGCTCTGAGCAGTTAGCACAGAGATGGACTGGGGCTAGAACCCATGAACCCTGAGACCATGACCTGAGCTGAAGTCGGATGCTTAACCACTGAGCCACCCAGTTGCCCCTTGAGATCTGAAATCTTTAATACATTAGGTCTTCTTTCCAACAGCATGGCATATTTTTAAAATTTTTTCTTTAAATTTTTAATGTTTATTTATTTTTGAGAGACAGCACGAGGAAGAGAGAGGCAGAGAGAGAGTGAGAAACAGAATCTGAAGCAGGATCCAGGCTCTGATTTGTCAGCACAGAGCCTAACATGGGGCTCAAACTCACAAACCATGAGATCATGACCTGAGCTGAAGTCAGATGTTTAACCGACTGAGCCACTCAGGCGCCCCTTGAATTTTTTTTTTTTTTTAGATTTTGTGTGTTTGTAACTATACTGTGGCAATATTTAAAGTTTTCTTAATGTAGAACTTACATAACATTTTTGTTAATTTTAGTCCTGGATATTTTCCTATTTTCATTGCTGTTTACAGGAACTTTTTTTCCATTAAATCCTTTAATAGCTCTTATCTATATATGAAAGCCACTTATTTTTATTTAATAATTAATTAATTAACATAATCCTGTTACTGCACAATTTTTTATATGTAATATAAGTGAAAAGCACTAAAATACATTTGGTTTTTTAAACTCAGATTTCTTGGGGCGCCTAGGCGGCTCAGTCAGTTAAGCATCCGACTTTGGCTTAGGTCATGATCTTGCAGTCTGTGAGTTCGATCCCCGCGTTGGGCTCTGTGCTGACAGCTCAGAGCCTGGAGCCTGTTTCAGATTCTGTGTCTCCCCCTCTCTCTGCCCCTCTCCCGCTCATGCTCTGTCTCTCTTGCTCTCAAAAATAAATAAAACATTAAAAAATTTTTAAAAAAACCTCAGATTTCCTTTTTAAATTTTGAATTAAGGGCTGAAAATATTAAATGGATATAGAAATAGCAGCAGATACTTAACAAAAGACTTGAACATGGAGAAATATGGTAAGAAAAAGTACTTTTGATCAAGATTGCTTTGGAGATTCAGTATTTTCCATTCTCTACATAATCATTATAAAATTATAAATGTCATTTAAATGAATAGATTATATGTAATATCTCATAATATTTTCTACCATAAATAAGAGCCACTACTCATAAAGAAAAAAGAGAGACTTTGAAGTACATATTTGTTTCCAATACCAATTCACATCACAGCACTCGTTATTCACTTAGGAAAAAAATATTTCACTATCACATATTAAATGTTGTTTATGTGTGTTCTAAATTTTGTTAACTAAGCTGTAATGATCACAAGCTTTAAAAAAGAAACGTATTCAGGGAACTTATCTCTTTATTTTTGCTATGATTTAATCTTTTCTTAACCATAATTCATATTATCTTATTTCACTTCACAACTCATTATCCACTCTGTCAGTATCTCCTTTTCTCAAACCTAATAACACACATAATGAACATAGATGATGACATTGAAAAGAAACAGTGCATGTCAGCTCTTTCTCAAGTTGTGCACTGTAGACCAATTGTCCTTGAAGGGGCTTCTTCTAATTAATTCTCATCCCTTCTTTGTAGAGCAATCATATTGGCAAGAATTGATTGGGCGTGTAAGACACTCATTTAGTTGGTAGAAAAATCTCTTAATTAAAATAATTTTACTACTGGTAAAATTAATGCACCCCATGCAAATTTACCAGCTTGATTTTAATGTTCCTCTTCAATTATATTTTATGAGAAGAAAAGGAAATATGATCTTAACAGCAACAAGCAGAAAAAAATAAGAATTGCCTAAAATGTAATACTATTTACATACTTTTAAAAAAATTTATCCTAACTTCTTTTTTGTTTTGAAAACTTTACTGGGAGAAGGTTGCTTGTTGAATCTCTGTACTCACATTAAAAAGGAATTGGGGTAGCTCCATTTATTTATTGACTATTGAGTTTCATCTCACACTGGCTTCTTTAGCTTGGACAGCCCAAGTCATTTAGATTCTCAGATGTGGAAGACCCATAATTCTTTTCTTTTAATAATTAGCTATGTTCATTAAGTTCTGAACATAGTTCCATGAAAGGATAATGACTAAATACATTTATATTACCTTGATGATAATTGATCAAAGTTGATTTATGCATGAACAATTTTATCTTCATATTACCTCCATGTCTTAAAAGTATATTTGTTTTATTATAAAGTAAACTTACTTTACTTTGTCATTCATAAAAGTATGTTTACTCAGAGATGATTTATCCACAAGCCATTTGATTTCCTATTACTCCTCCTATTTTTTCTAAAAAATGCATTTGCTATTTTATTTTTGTGAGTATGTTCCCTGTAGCCATTTTTAGTTCCAAAGAATTTTAATGTTTAAAATTAAGTAAATCTACACATGCATTATTTCTACTTTGAGACAAAGGAAAATAGAGTATAAAAATGATGCAGGCACTGAAGTTCATGAACTGATTTCTCTTTAACAGTAGATTACGTTTCTCATTCTGCACATTTAAAACATTTGGGGAGGATCTCCCATGTCAACCTCACTACAATTCCACTTTGATTGTTCTGTAATGGAAGTCCAGCAGTAGTAGATTTTAAAAGTTCCTTAGGTGATGATATTATGTGGTGAAGGTTTAAAACCATTGTGCTAACATACTCCCTAAACAGTCCTGAGATCAGCTCTATCAAGTAACTTTTCTAACCCAAGTGGTTGGTTGTTTGTTTTGTGTTGGTTTGCTCTTGTTTGTTTTGTGTCATTTTAAAATAGTAAGTGTTCATAACACAACCTCTGAAGTTCCTTTTCGCACTAGCATAAAATAATCAACAAGTCATTGCTCTCTTCTACCACTTTTGGTCTTAAGTGTGATTTGCTTAATGAACCGATAACTATTTTTGTCATTAGGGGTTGTTAACTCTCCAGAATATAATTTTATGAGCATAATGAAATAAATTATCATGTCTACTGTCTAAAAAGCTAATTGTTAGTTTATTTCAACACTGTTTTAATGTAATAGTAGTGTTGTAAGTGCAGCTGCTGTCAGTTGAATAAAATAAGCCATTAGTTGAAAACAGGCATATCAAATCTACTAATTTTCTGATTGTTGACAAACTACCATGCCAAAATATCATTGACAGAGGAAATAGTCTTTAAAAGATTTAAGTGAAGTGTCATACACTTTTAAGGATGTGGATCAATTTGCATGAGCTAAGTCAAATAGTATACAAAGTATAATCATAGAACAGAAAATTGTTTATCAAAACAGATTTTTAAATAAGAACTGCTATTGCATAAAACAATTAAAAACATATTTGATAAAATATGTGTTGGAATTATTTCAACTGTTAAAGCCAGAAATCTAGCATTCCTGTTGTTACCTCTCTCACTTGCTCTTTGTATACAATCCATAAATAAGAACTTCCATGTATTTCAGTCTTCCATTCTTTCACAATATGACTGCTATACAACTATCAATTTTCTGTTCTTGAATCAATTTCTCCGCTTGATCATTTTTGTAAATGTGTCAAAGTCTACAGTGATTTCTTATGTCTTTTAGAATAAAAATATAAATATTTAACCCAGAATTTTAGTTCAGGCATTGCATTCTCCCCAAGCCTTATCTTTACTCTTATTCTCAGCATTCTAGCCAGGTCTTCAAAGGATTCATCTCTTCTAACTTAGCAGAGTTCTTTTTTTAACCCACTTTTTTGGGGTATGATTGACATATAAAAATTGTAGATATTTAATGTATACAAATTTATGTCTTTGGAGTTACATACACATCTGTGAAACTATAATCAAAATCAATTGTCATAAAGTTACCTATCACCTCTAGAACTTTATTCCCACCCACATTTTTTGTTGCTTATTTTGTTTGTTTGTTTTTACTTTTGTGATAGAATAATTTAATGTAAGATCTACCCTCTTAGCAAAAATTTAAATATATAACATCATATTGTTAATCATAGTCTCTATGTTGTACAGATTTACAAAACTGCTTTATCTTGCATAACTGAAACTTTGTATCCTTTGAAACACAGTGTTTTTAATAATATATTTCCTCAATCTAAAATGCACTCTTCTCCAACTTCACTACCCTGGGCTCATTCTCTGTATCTCTGTTCAACGGCCATTTAATCATGGAAACCTTATCTACCTCCCAAGTTACTCTTCAAATTGCCCATATACTTTTCTCTCTCTTTTTTTTTTTTTTGGTTGGTTATAGACTTTCATGAGAGTCTATTTCTTTTTATAGGAACATTTTATTTCAGTTTACAATAATGTACTTATGCCTCTATTTGCCTAATAATTCCCCTCCAAAAGATAGATCTACAAGAGTAGGGAATAGCTCTAGTTTTCTTGATGACTGTGTATCTGTGCACCAAGAAAATTCTGGAATTGGTGTTAAGCATATGCCTATTAAAGGAACAAATCAGAGAGCACAAGTATTAAATGCATTTTTACATTATTTTGTGTTTTGAGATATAAAATATTTTACATAATTGGAAAATTAATACTTACCTAATAAATTTTGAAATAATTCAAGCAAATTAAAAAAATATGTCAGATTACCTTTAAATCCCGGTTTCCACGCATATTTAAATTGAGGAGGATGATGGACTTTAGCTTGGCAAATATAATGGCTGATAGTTCCACAGTAGCAGGGGTATAGATGAATTAAGCAACCATTCTTCACAAACCAACATGAGTATCTTGTACACTCTGAAGTGCATACATACTAGAAAAGGAAGTAATGAAAAATGATATACACCTTATTGAAATATGTTTTATAAGTATTTTGCTTATAAAATATACAGCTAATTTCTAAAAGTATCAATTAAAGTTTATGACACACCTTTTATACCATTTTTGTTTATTTCTTCTATTAACTCTCTTCCTGTACCATCTTTCACCATGTTCATGTTAAAAATGCCTATGTGATATTCTTTTGGCTGGATTGACTCATTCCTTGATCTACAACAGTCCCTTACACTCCATTTTCTGGAATGTGAGTGTGTGTGTATATACATTATATATATGTCTTGTAGCTGTGTGTTATACTGAGTTTTCATACTGTTGAGCACACAGCCTGAGGGTGGGACAGATACCATGACCATCTAGGGATCCCACTGTGGCCAGAAGGAGTCCCTGACCAGTAGGGCACCATGAGATACTCTGACCAAATGCCAGGAGTCATATAGATTCAAAACAGGTGTGCCAACTACTCTGCCCTGACCCCAGAGCTTAGTACATGACCCAGTGCATGCCCTAGCCCAGAACTTCCCCTCCAATGACTGTCCCTGACAGAGCCACAGGCCAGTGGCTGGTCTGGAGCATCAGGCAACTCAGTGCCTCTGGAGAAGCCCAGGACTCCCCTAACTGACGGCACATCACAGTGCCAAGAGATGCCCCACTTAGCGCTCACACCTTCTCCAGAAGAAAGCCAATTGGCAAAAAGAGTATAGTAATTATCCATTTTCTGAGATCTACTTGTTCAGCTTTTACACAGACCTAAGTTAATTGGGCTTTTTCTCTGAAGAATTCACAATTTCTGTGGTATATACATATGTATATATGTATATTACACTTTAAAGTAACTACGGTATTAAGTGATACACTATTTAAAGCACACATTAACCAATAGGATTAACACAATGAATTGTTAAAGTGCTGTTTGAATTTGTTGGGTTTTTAAATTTTTAATATAATTTGAAAATATTTTAATATAATTAAAGCACATTTTCTAATAATATTATTTGTCTATGGTAATCCCTAGTATCTTCAAAGACAGAATTCATATATGGTTACATCCACAATGAAATTAATAAAATTTAGATAATTTCAAGTCACACTCAAACCATTATTAAGTTTTAATATATGCTACTTTACTGAGGTTTTAGAATGAGATATACCAATAAGATAAATGTAAGCCCTGAAGGCAGACTATTACTATATATTCTGTTTAGAGCACACACTAGTTTAATTGCTACTTCTCCAACCATTCAATGAGCAAATCCCCATAAATTGGCAAAGGGAAGAAGAGCTGAGTCATGGGGCACAAAGAATCATAAACATCTGCCCTTTAATGCAACTACTACACTAAGTTATCTTTGTATTCATAGTTTCAAGTCATGATGACATTTACCTGGATTTACAATACAATTTCCTAATAGCCAGACAAAGTATGAATCTTAAAGTATAAGTCTCTATAATGATTAATAAATGGCCATATTACTAACACTAAAAATGAGAAATAACATGAAAAAATTAATTAAGGAAATGCAGTCATTCTAAATTTGCATGGACATGGTTACTAATATAATACTGACTATTAAAATACTATTTTCTTAATTCTCATAAGCTTAAATAGAAAGATAATTTAATGGTTCAGAAAAATTTGTATGACCAAATCGGTCTTTGTAAAGCTCAGTTACTCTAAAGTAACCTCTCTTTTACATTAAAGTTAATTTCCAGTAGAATGAATGTTCCTCTCTACATTAAGTTATCTAAAATTCCACAGTGACCTCAGATAACATGGTAATATTAATTTTTCTCATCAATTTTATTTGGTCCCATGAGCATTAAAAAACGTTCACATGGAAATTCTCACTTACCTATTTTATTTTGTAACCTCCCCAAATTAACATGAGGAATTAATACTTTAAAAACAATCCTTAGGCTTTTTTTTAAAATAAATTTTTTAATGTTTATTTTTAAGAGAGAGAGGGAGAAACGGAGGGTGAGAGGGGGAGGGGCAGAGAGAAAAGGAGACACAGAATCTGAAGGAGGCTCCAGGTTCTGAGCTATAAGTGCAGGGCCTGACGCGGGGCTTGAACCCATGAACTGTGAGATCATGACCTGAGCTGAAGCCAGATGCTCAAACAACTGAGTCATCCAGCCGCCCTAAGAATCCTTAGTTTTAATACTCCTCACTGAATTCATGTATAAGGTAACAAATATTTATTAGAAAATCTTTGGCAGTCTGGAAATAGATTTCAAAAATTATACATTTCAAACTTCATCTATGAAATAGATGAACATGCCTCTTTTATATAAAATGGCTTAAAAACTGTTGTATTAGAGTGGATTTAGTGTGATCAATTCAACTGTTTGCCTGGGACTTTACATTTTTAGCACTGGAATTCCTATGTCCAGTGAAGGCACTCAGTCCTATACAAATGGAATGGTTAGTTGCCCTAAGTAGATTATATATTCAAAGTATTATTCCTGAGATGAAGGAGAATGAGGAACAGTGCTACAGCTGGCATGTGATGAGAGAAATTATCTTCTGTTGTTTTAGGCCTCTGAAATGTGTGTGTGTACTCATCTGTGGGTTTATGGGGGGGGGTTAATTACCATAGCATACCCTATCTAACACACTTATCAAAAGTTTCCTCCATCTAGAGGTGAGACCAAACTCATTTTCTGAGGATTTTTCAAATTTGAAATATCTATCAACTATATTAAATTTGCCATTATGCTGTAAAATATACTGCTCAGATTTCTGTAAGAAAATTAATATTACATTTATTGGAGTAAACAGTAGGTGTTTGTGAATTGCTAAAAAAATAGAGAGAGAAATAGAAGTGTCAATTTACTCTGTTCTTGACTGCCCAATATATATATAAAAATCGAAAACAGCAAAACATTCAGTATTTGCACTATTTCTTTTGAAAGTGAGTGGGGTGCCAGGGGGCGGGGATATACAGACATGCGTTTGGAAATTAACTTCTATCTTATTGTTGACAGCAAACTAATTAACTGGCACATATTAGAAAACTAAACTTGAACTGACTTTGAACTTCAGTAAGCTTGTGAGAGCATAATTTTGGTAAGCAAACAGTGAAATTAAAACAATCTGAAATAGTTTTGCAATGACAGTAAAATGAAGCAAGAGAATCAAGGGAATTGTCCATAAAAAGAAAAGTAATCTACTTTTTTGCATCACATGTCAGTATATGTTACATCAGAAAGGAGCAAATTTTGCAGTACCAAAGTTTTGGGACTTTTATTTGACTGACACAAAATACATATTCATAACAATTTTATAATCCTAACCAACTGATTTAACATCTCATATATCAAATGTATTTGATGATGCTTTCCTTAAGGCTTTTCTTTTTTTATAAAGGGAGACTGATCTTGATTGATAGTATGAAGAAGCTTTAAAAACAACTCTAGATGTTGATTTCTTATTCTAACAGCCACATTTCTTAGGCAAGATAATGATTTCTTTTAAATGTTTTGCTTCTCTTGCTGTATTAAGTATCTTAAACTTCTCTCTTTCAAAGAAACTATACTCCTAAATCATGCCTATACCTATGACTGCAATATCTATATTCCTTGATGATTCTATATATATTTATTTTAAGCATTTACCAATTTTATAAACTGTACAAGAATATGTAGACATGTTTTTTCTTTTATATAATAAAGATATTAATAATAGGGATAAGCGATACTCTACCTTTCTGTTTTGCTGTTTGTGTGTGTTTGTGTGTGTGTGTGTGTGTGTGTGTGTGTGTGTGACAGAGAGAGAGAGAGAGACAGAGAGAGAATTTTATCATACATATAAACTTTACATCTATTCAAATGAGTTAAAAAGCATTATCTTTTTTAATTCATTTCATTAGAATACTCAATAGCCTTGATAGAGTAAGTCTTGTGTTCTATACTTCCGATAAAAAGACAATTAAGAGGTTTTGTTTGCTTCAAGTTCATATATCTTGATTTTCAGAAGGCTAGGGCATAAACCCACATACTTGTGTTTGAAAACCCATCATCTTCTACTTTACTTTTGTTTCTTTTTTTTTACATGTCGGTAGAAGTAGTATTGGTGCAATTGTTAACTAACTCACACAACATAGATATTATCACAAAACTTTGAAGTACAGGATCTTATAAATTTGAAGTTTTCTTGTTTTAAGTAAATCTTAATAGTTTTCACCATACACACCCAAAACTACTGTAAGTTAACAAACCTCATTGTGGTAACTGTTTTATAACATACACATGTATCAAATCATTATATTGTACACAAACATATAATGTTATAGGTCAATTATATCCCAATAAAGCTGTGTGACAAAACTATGCCTATGTATATTTTACTATTTGAGAGTAAAGAAAATATTAAAATTTATATAGAAAGTATGAATATATAAAAATAATGAATACATATATATTATACATAAATAAATGTATTATATAACATACATTTATATAATTATATAATAAAATTGTTTTTATAAATAAATATATGTGTGTAAATATGTAATAATGTAATATCTACAAAATAAATAAATTATCTATATGTATTTAAAGTGTTTATGTAGCAGGAGATATGCACCCCATCTTTTTTTGGCTTTTTACATTTTTGTTTTTTTTAAGTTTTTTACTTTAATTCCAGTTAGTTAACATACACTGTTATATTACTTTCCTATGTACAATACGTTCAACAACTCCATACAATACCTAGTGCTCATCAAGATAAATGCACTCCTTAATCCCCACCACCTATTTAACTCATCCCCCACCCCCTCCTCTCTGGTAACCATGTTTATTCTCTACAGTTAAGAGTCTTTTTCTTGATTTGTCTCTCTCTCTCTGTTTTTTCCCTACTTTTCTCATTTGTTTTGTTTCTTAAATCCCACATATGAGTGAAATCATACGGTATTTGTCTTTCATCTATTGACACGTGTTGCTTAGAATTATACTTTCTAGCACCATTCATGTAATTGCAAATGGTAAGATTTCATTCTTTATTATGGCTGAATAATATTCCATATGTATTTTGCATATCTTCTTTATCCATTCATCAGTTGACAGACACTTGATCTGCTTCCATATCTTGACTATTTTAAATAATACTGCTATAAACATAGGAGTGCCTGTATCTATTTGAATTACTGTTTTTGTATTCTTTGGGTAAACACCCAGTAGTGAAACTGCTGGGTCATAGTGTACTTATATTTTTTTACTTTTTGAGGAACCTCCCTACTGTTTTCCACAGTGGCTGCACCAGCTTGCTTCCCACCACAAGGCAAGAAGATTCCCCTTTCTCCACATCCTCACCAACACCTGTTGTTTCTTGTGTTGTTGATTTTAGACATTCTGACAGGTGTGAGATTATATCTCATTGTACTTTTGATTTGAATTTCATTGACGGTAAGTGATGATGAACATCTTTTCATGTGTCTGTTCTCCACCTAGATTTTTTTTTTTTTTTGAGAAATAGCTGTTCATGTCTTCTGCCTATATATTAATTGAATTGTTTTTTCTGGGGCGTTGAGTTTTATAAATTCTTTATGTATTTTTGATACTAACCTTTTATCAAATATGTAATTTGCAAATATCTTCTCCCATTCTGTAGGCTGCCTTTTAGTTTTGTTGATTGTTTCCTTTGTTATGCAGAAGCTTTTTATCTTGATGAGGTCTCAATAGTTCATGTTTGTTTTTGTTTCCCTTACATCCAGAGACATGTCTAGTAAGAAGATGCTACAGCCAATGTCAACAAAGGTTGCTGCTTATGTTCTCCTCTAGATTTTGATGTTTTACTGTCTCACATTTAGGTCTTTCATCCATTTTTAGTTTATTTTTGTGTATGGTGTAATTGGTCCAGTTTCATTTTCTGCATGTTGCTGTCCAATTTTCCCAACACCATTATTGAAGGGACTGTCTTTTTCCATTGGATATTCTTTCCTGCTTTGTTGAAGATTAGTTGATCATATAGTTGCAGGCCCATTTCTGGGTTTTCTATTTTGTTCCATTGATCTATGTGCCTGTTTTTGTTTTAGTACTATACTGTCTTGATGACATAGCATTGGAATATAGCTTGAAATCTGCAATTGTGATGCCTCCAGCTTTGCTTTTCTTTTTCAAGTTTTTTTTTGGCTATTCAAGGTCTTTTGTGGTTCCACACAAATTGTAGGATTGTTTGTTCTAGCTTTGTAGAAAATGCCAGCAGTATTTTGATAGGGATTGTATTAAATGTGTAGATTGCTTTGGATAGTATAGACATTTTAACATTTGGTCTTCTGATCGATGAGCATGGGATGTCTTTCCATTTCTTTGTGTCACGTTCAATTTCTTTCATCAGTGGTGTATAGTTTTCAGAGTACAGGTCTTTCATCTTGTTGGTTAGGTTTATTCCTAGGTATCTTATAATTTTGGAGCAGTTTTAAAAGGAATTGTTTTCTTATTTCTCTTTCTTCTGCTTAATTTTTGTATTAAATGTATAAATTAAATCATATAAAAATGCAACAGGTTTCTGTGGATTGATTTCTGTATCCTGCAACTTTGCTGAATTCACGTATCAGTTCTAGTATCTTTCCAGTGTTTTGAGATTTCTATATATAGTATCATCATTTACAAATAGTGAAAAATTTACTTTTTCCTTACTAATTGAATACCTTTTATTTCTTTTCATTGTCTGATTGCTGTAGTTAGGGCATGAATAAAAGTGGAGAGAGTGGACATCCTTGTCTTGTCCTTGACCTTAGGGGAAAAGTTATCAGTTCTTCCCCAGTAAGGATAATGTTAGCTTGAGCTTTTCATATATGGCCTTTATTATTTTGAGGTATGTTCACTCTATCCCTACTTGTTGAGGGTTTTTATCAAGAATGGATGTTGTACTCTGTCAAATGCTTTTTCTGAATCTATTGTGAGGATGATATGGTTCTTACCCTTTGTTTTCTTAAAGTAGTGTATCACATTGATTGATTTGCAAATATTGAACCACCCTTGCAACCCAGGTATAAATCCCACTGGATCATGCTGAATGATTTTTTTAATGTATTTTTGAATTTGGTTTGCTAGTATTTTTTTGGAGGATTTTTGCGTCCATGTTCACCAGGGATATTGGCCTGTAGTTCTCTTTAGCTGATTTTGGTATCAAGTAATGTTGGTCTCCTAGAATGAATTTGGAAGTTTTGCTTACTTTTCTATCTTTTTGGAATAGTTTGAGAAGAATGCATATTAACTTTGTTCAAATGTTTGCTAGAATTCACCTGTGAAGCTATTTGATCCTGGACTTTTTTTATTGGGAGTTTTTTGATTACTGGTTCAACTTCTTTGCTAGTTATCAGTCTATTCAAATATTCTACTTTCTATTTCAGTTTTGGTAGTTTATATTTCTAGGAAATTATCCATTTCTTCTAAGTTGTGCTATTTGTTGGCCTACAGTTTTTCATATTCCCTTAGGATTTTTTGTATTTTTATGGTGTTGGTTGTTATTTCTCCTTTCTCATTTGTGACTTTATTCATTTTATTCCTTTTTTTTCTTGATAAGTTTGCCTATAAGTTTATCAGTGTTATTGATTTTTGCAAAGAACCAGTTCCTGGTTTCATTGATCTGTTTTATTGTTTTTTCTTAGATTCTATATCATTTATTGCTGCTCTAATCTTCATTATTTCCTTCCTTCTGCTGCTTTTAGGGTCTATTTATTGTTCTCTTCCTAGCTTCTTTAGTTGTAATGTTACGTTGTTTGAAATTTTTCTTGCTTGAGGTAGGCCTGCACTGTTATAAACTTCTCTCTTAGAGCCACTTTTGTGGCATTCCAAAGGTTTTGTGTTTCCATTTTCATGGCCTGTTGGAGCCATCGTTTGGTTCCTGGCCTGACTGTGGCATGTTTTAATTAGCTGTGCTCTGATATATTTGTGAAATGAGACCTATTGCCACTGCAGTTGGAACCAAGGCTCCACACAACTTCTGCCTCAGGAGACATGGTGTGAGCAAGGGTTTGGACAGTCTTCTAGGTGAGGAACTTGCTGTGCTGGGACTGAGACAGGCAAGACGGGGAAGGATGGTTTCCACAGGAAAAGGGAGGTTGGTGTAGGGAAGTTGGGTAGCAAGTGTAGGCACTGTGCTGTTTCCTGTAATTGGCCCTTTGCTTGTGCTGAGACATGAGGAAAATAAATGTTACCAGCCAATTCCTTTGTTCCTAGAAGAATCTCTCCGTGGACACTACTTCTCTGGGATGCACTTCGATGAGGGATAAACTCACCATGGTGTTTTATCCATGGCACTCTTCAGATTGCTGTTTCCAAACTGTATGTTCCTGCTGTTTGCCCTACCTTTTCTCTAAGAGCACCACAATGCTCTTGGCTCTATCCCAGCGAAGCCCCTTGACCTTAAAACTCTAAGCTTTAAGCCCTTCTGATTGCCAGAAGTCACAAAATTCAGCCCCTCTTGATTTCCAAGCCAATTGCAATGAGGATTCCCTTTCCCTGTGAGTTAGTCTGTCTCTTGCCCTAATCCATGGCTGCAGCTCCCTCCTCACCACAACAGCCATGATCCATTTCTCCCCCCAAACCTGACTCCACACCTCCAACCTTCTTTGATGTAACCTCTTCTCTAAATTTAGTTGTGGTGTTTGTTTTGTCAATCTTCAGGTCAATTTCTGGGGTATTTAGGATGATTTGATAGTTATCTAGTTGTATTCATAGGAGGGGGTGAGCCTAAGTTTCTCCTATTCCTCCACTGCCATCTTCCAACTTCTCCCTCTCTTCCCATCATTAAACATGTAGATTTTGTAAAATTATTGTATGTCAGTATTCTATGTCAGTAGGATAAAATGTAACATTCTCCGAGGCTATCCTTTTCCCTAATATATTTATTTCCTCTGAAGGACTTTTGTTTTTTAAACCTCTGAAACACAATATCTATTATTAAACTCCTATCATTGCTTTAAATTAAATGAAGAAAACTGGAAAATGTGTGAAAAATCTTCAAAGAGTAAAGTCATTCTTTTATGCTCAAAGAACTATGAAAATGATCGGATTATCTTTATTTCTGTATCAATTTCTGGCTGCCAGGCTAAAAATACATTTAATGAAGACACTAAACCTCACTGATTGTCTCTCACACATTTTACGGCCTTGAATGCCAAATATCATTCAATATCAGAAATGTATTTGAAAGTCTGAGAAAGAGAATAAATGATTATCTTTATCATTTACAATAAGGTTAAAATTTCCTTTTTCAAAGTTGTTATCTTCATCTTTCTTTCATAAGCCAGATAGCATTCATTTGTCTCATTCTATGATGAAACAAATGACTGTGAAAGAGCAAAATCCCCATGAAATTTTTCATCTTAGCTAAATTCAGTGAAGTTTTTGTAATAGCAGTATAACTTTAAATAAAAATAATTTAATTAATTAAACTGCTTCAGTTTTATTTTTCATTTTAACTTATATTTATTCTATGCTTTTTTGCTATACTTAAATTTCATCTTTTCTAGAGAGAGAACAAAATTTCAACTCCTTTAAAAATGTATAATTTTGGGGATGCCTGGGTGGCTTCGTTGGTTGAGCATCTGGTTCTTGATTTTGGTCCATGTCATCATCCCACAGTTTGCAGGTGTGAGCTCTGCACGAGGCTCTGCACTGGCGATGTGAGGCTGTACTTGAGATTTTCTCTCCCTCTCCCTCTGCCCCTCTCCCACTTGCACGCTCTTTCTCTCTAAATAAGTAAATAAATAAATAAGCTTAAAAAGTATAAATTTTTGTTTTCAGAGCATTTCCAATTTTCTGATTGCTGCTGTTTCTCACAGTATAGTCACACATATATGATATGGTTGCCATCCCAGGAAGAGTACATTCTTAACAGACTGAGAGAGTCAGATATTATTTTTAATTGAATAAATAATGGAAAAATAGTTTAATATTTACTTATTTGTTTTAATACAAATAACATTTTGTACCATTTTGTTATATTACTTAACACAACTGTAGGTCACATTTTGCAATTTAACTAAAAATTTAAAATAAATATTTGTGTAAATATCATTTCCATCTTTAAAAAAAGTATTGAACTAAATCTTTTCGCCTCAAAAAAACTTAGTTTTTCCAGTGTCATTTTTGTAGAGTCATGTTTTGCCTCACTGATTTTGTATCTAGCACTTAAGTCTTAAATGTTTTCCCAAATAAGTTATTGAATATATTTTCATAAATAGGTAGATAAGAGTTTAAGACTTTAATTCTTTGTCCTCATAAAAGAGATCACGTTGGACAATACCAAAAATATTAAAACTCACCACGGCATCCTCTTGGGGATGATTCTACGTAATTTTATAAGTCCTTCAGGTGTTTTTCTTTTTTTTTTAATTATGGCATTATTTTTCATAGCAAAAAGTATAAAAGAGTCAGTTTTTCAATTAAAGATTAATTAAATATATTATATAAAAATATTATGCCATCATTTGAAAATAGTTAATGCTATTAGGAAATAGTTAATGATATTTACTATACACAAATGTGTGTAATACTATATATGATATAGTTTAATGCAGGATTCTATTTTTGTTTAAAAGAAAACACAGGTAAGCATAGAAAAAATACTGAGTATATATGTATCTTAATAATTAGTGGTATTAATATACACCAAAATGTTGAGAATTGTTTTTTCTAGAGTGTTGATATTGTAGATAATTTTTATTTTTCTCTCTATGCTTTTCTGTTTTTATAGTATTTTTCTTACAAATGGGCATGTATTACTTTATGTTGAAAAAAATCTTGATTTAAAAATGAAAAAATAATTATCTTCTTGTTTTGTCTGTTTCTTTCAGCTTTTTTTTGTTTTTTTTTTTCAATTTATTTTTTAAAATTTATATCCAAGTTAGTTAGCATATAGTGCAACAATTATTTCAAGATTGGAATCCAGTGATTTATCCCCTACAAATAACACCCAGTGCTCATCCCAGCAAGGGTTCTCCTTCATGCCCCTTGCTCATTTAGACCATTCCTGCACCCAAAACCACTCCAGCAACCCACAGTTTGCTCTCTATATTTAAGGCACTGTTTTTATATTATTTTTGCTTCCCTTCCCTTATGTTCATCTATTTTGTATCTTAAATTCCAGATATGAATGAAGTAATATATTTGTCTTTCTCTGACTGACTAATTTTGTTTAGCATAATACACTCTTGTTCCATCCACGTTGCTGAAAATGGCAAGATTTCATTCTTTTTTATTGAAAAGTAGCACTATATATATAGTAACACTATATAACACATCTTTATCCATTCATCTGTTGATGAATATTGGAGCTCTTTCCATACTTTGGCTATTGTCAATAGTGCTGGCATTAACACTGGGGTGCATGTGCTCCTTTGAAAGAGTACATCGGTATCCTTTGGATAAGTACCTACTGGTGCAATTGCTGGTTTGTAGGCAGTTCTATTTTTACTTTTTTGAGAAACCTCCATACTGTTTTCCAGAATGGCTACACCAGTTTACATTCCCACCAGCAGTGGAAAAGGGTTCCTTTTTCTCCACATCCTCACCCAAGATCTGTCATTGCCCTAGTTGTTAATTTTAGCCATTCTGACAGGTGTGAGGTGGTATCTCATCAAGCCTTTGATTTGTATTATTTCCCTGATGATGAGTGACGTTGAGCATTTTTTCATATGTATGATAGCCACGTGGATGTCTTCTTGGAGAAGTGTCTATTCATGTCTTTTGTCCATTTCCTTGCTGGATTATTTGGTTTTTGGGTGTTGAGTTTGAGAAGTTCTTTATAGATTTTGGATACTAGCCCTGTATCTGATACATCATTTGCAAATACCTTCTCCCATTCCATAGGTTGCCTGTTAGTTTTGCTGATCATTTCCTTCACCATGCAGAAGCTTTATATCTTGATGCGGTCCCAATAATTCATTTTTGCTTTTATTTCCCTTGCCTTCAGAGACATGTTGAGTCAAAGTTGCTGCAGCCTAGGTTAAAGAGGTTTTTGCTTGCTTTCTCTTCTAGGATTTTGATGGCTTTCTATCTTACATTTAGGTCTTTCATGCATTTTGAGTTTATTTTTGTTTATGGTGTAAGAAAGTAGTCCAGGTTCAGTCTTCTGCATGTCACTGTCCAGTTTTCCCAACACCCAACATTGTCTTTATTCCATTGGATACTCTTTCTTGCCTTGTCAAAGATTAGTTGGCCATATGTTTGTGGGTACATTTCTGGGTTTTCTAATTTGTTCCAGTTTTTGTGCCAGTACCATACAGTCTTTGATGATTACAGCTTTGTAATACATCTTGAAGTCTGGGATAATGATGCCTCCAGCTTTAGTTTTCTTTTTTAGGATTACTTTGGATATTTAGGGTCTTTTCTAGTTTCATACAAATTTTAGGATTGCTTGATCTAGCTCTGTGAAGAATGCTCCTGATATTTTGATAGGGATTGCATTGAATATGTATATTGCTTTGGGTAGTATCAACATTTTAACAATATTTGTTCCTCCAACCATGGAATGGCCATGGAATACTTTTCCTTTTGTGTGTGTGTGTGTGTGTGTGTGTGTTCCTTCTTCAATTTCTTCCATAAGCTTTCTATAGTTTTATGTGTATAGATTTTTCATGTGTTTGGCTAGGTTTATTCCTAGGTATTTTATGGGTTTTGGTGCAGTTGTAAATGGGATTGATTTCTTGATTTCTCTTTCTGCTGCTTCATTATTGGTGCATAGAAATGCAACTTATTTCTGTGCACTGATTTTATGTTCTGTGACACTGCTGAATTCATGAATCCATTCTAGCTGTTTTTTGGTGGAATCTTTTGGGTTTCCATATAGAGTATCAGGTTGACTGCAAAAAGTGAAAGTTTGACTTCCTCCTCACCTATTTGGATGGCTTTTATTTCTTTGTGTTGTCTGATTGCTGAGGCTAGTACTTCCAATAGTATATTGAGTAACAGTGGCAAGAGTGGACATTCTTGTTGTTTTCCCGACCTTAGGGGGAAAGCTCTGTTTTTCCCCATTGGGGGATGCTATTAGCGGTGAGTCTTTCATATATGGCTTTTATGATCTTGAGGTATGATCCTTCTATTCCTACATTCTTGAGGGTTTTTATCAAGAAAGGATGCCATATTTTGTCAAATGCTTTCTCTACATCTATTGAGAGGATTATGTGGTTCTTGTCCTTTATTTTATTATTGTGATGTATCACATTGATTGATTTGTGGGTATTGAAACATCCCTGCATCTAAGGTATAAATCTTACTTGATCATGGTGGATAATTATTGTAATGTTGGATCTGGTTGGCTGGTATCTTTTTGAGAATTTTTGCATCCATGTTCATCAGGGAAATTGGTCTGTTGTTCCCCTTTTTGGTGGGGTCTTTTTCTGGTTTTGGAATCAAGGTAATGCTGGCCTCATAGAATGAGTTTGGAAGTTTTCATTCCATTTCTATTTTTCAGAAGAAATTCAAAATATGGGTTTTAACTCTTCATTAAATGTTTGGTAGAATTCCCCTGGAAAAACATCTGGCTGGACTCTTGTTTTTTTTGGGGGGGGAGAGTTTTGATTACTAATTTGACTTCTTTACTGGTAATGGGTCTGATTAGATTTTCTATTTCTTCCTGTTTCAGTTTTGGTAGTTTATATGTTTCTAGGAATATTTCCATTTCTTCCAGATTGCCCAATTTATTGGCATATAATTGCTCAAAATACACTCTTTTTATTGTTTGAATTTCTGCAGTGTTGTTTGTGGTCTCTCCTCTTTCGTTTTTCATATTATTTGGTTGGGGTCCTTTTCTTTTTCTTTTTGATCAAACTGGCTAGGGTATATCAATTTTGTTAATTCTTTCAAAGAATCAGCTCCTGATTTCGTTGATCTTTTCTACTGTTTTTGTTCATTTGTTTGTTTTGTTTTTCCCATCCTCTGATGGTTTTGGGTTCCATTTGCTGTTCTTTCCCAGCTCTTTAAGGTATAATATCAGGTTGTATATCTGAGACCTTCCTTCTTCTTTTGGAAGGCCTGTTTTGCTCTATATTTCCCTCTTATGACTTCCTTTGCTGCATTCCAAGAGGTTTTCGGATGTTGAGTTTTTCATTGGCTTCCATGTACTTTTTAATTTCCTTTTTAACTTCTTGGCTAACCCATTCATTCATTAGGGTATTCCTTAATCTCCAAGTATTCGCTGTCTTTCCAAAATTTTTCTTGCAGTTGATTTTGAGTGTCAGGGTGTTGTGGTCTGAAAACATGCACAGTATGATCTCGATCTTTTTGTACTTGTTGAGGGCTGATTTGTGTCCCAGTATGTGATCTATTCTGGAGAATGTTCCACATGCACTGGAGAAGAATGTGTATTCTTTCGCTTTAGGATGAAATATTCTGAATATATCTCCAACCCTCTGAGGGAGGGTCTCGCTGGGCAATAGCCAGCTTCTGGCTTGTTCCCCAGGAACATTCATGTGGTTGCACTGTTGCTGATGTTCAAAGATTGTGGCTGGGTGCCTGCCTGTCCCAGAAAAAGTTTGTGCGATCACATGGCAGTAGAGGCTAAGAGATTATGGCAAAACACAACACAGAGCTGGTGCCAGGTTTCATTGTACCCTGGTGTCTTTGTTCTAGTACCAGCAAACATGGTTGTTTCTAGTGTCCACTGGACCTTTGGGGAGGCCATACAGTCTCTACCTAATGCCCTCCTAGCAGGGTAACAGTTTGTCCCCATGTGGCGCATGGATCCCTTGGACTTTGCTACCTGTTCCTGAAGATTAGCCCTTTCCATTAGAGTACGGCCAGGTATTGAGCTGCAGAATTTCCGACTCTGCTCTCCCTGTTTATATAGTCCTAATGGTATTGAGACTCTCTCCTTCATCCTTTCTCCCTTTCTTGTTCTGTCACCTGTGGTTGTTTTCACTCTTTCTCTTTCCAGCCACTTATGGTGGGAAAGTGCTTTTCCTGCACTCTCCCCTCTTTCTCTGTCCCTCCAGCACAAACAGCTCCCTACCCTCCAGGGCTTCTCTATCCCCCAGTTCATAGCTCTGAAAAATGTACCTGCTGAGTTCTGTGGCTCAAGTTATGGAAATTGTTGTGTTAGTCCTCAGATAAATTTTCTAGGTGTGCAAAATGGTTTGGTGCTGACCTAGCTGTATTTTAGGGATGAGAGAACTTCCATGCTGCTACTCCACCTTGGCCCCTCCCTCCTTAAGTGCCTCTTTTTAGGTCTTTCTTATATTTACTTCTTATATCAGGAGGATTTTTTTTAAGTTGATTTATTTTTTTCTGAGAGAGAGACAAACAGACAGACAGAGACAGAGACAGACGGAGAGAAAGCAGACATGGAAGTATGAGCAGGGAGAGGGGAGAGAGAGAGAGGGAGATAGAGAATTCCAAGCAGGCTCCACATGCTTTCAGCACAAAACCTGACATGGGGTCAAACCCACGGATTGTGACTATGACCTCAGACAAAATTTTGAATAAGTTGGATGCTTATCCTACTGAGACACTCAGGTGCCCCTATATCAGGAGTTTTAATGAGGAGTTAGGGACAATTCGGTTTATTTTAAAGTTTAGCTCATTCGCCTTGGATAACACGACTGGGTCCTTAACATCATTACTAAAGAGACAGAATGCATGTATTAAAACGATGTTGTTGGCCAATTAGAACTTTGCAGAGTAAGAAGAGAGGCACATAGTTTTTTAAAACTGAAATTTAATATATGTATCCTGATTTCTATATTCACTGTTCAAATGAGGTGAGTAATTTTAATTTTCTTTGCATGAAAATTTAACTGGGTGACAGTCCATATTAAGCCTTTTTGTTACGATTATGTAATTAAACTTTGCACCTCATTGTAAAGAGTTCTAGTCATCAGCATATTGTCAGAAGGAATTTTTGGTAAATTAAGAAAGATTGCTTGCAAAAACATACTAACTCTGTGAAGGGCAGCTGAAAAGATAGAGTTAGTACTTCAGGTGACCGCCAGGCTGAGAGTATTTGGTAACTGACAAAAAATTAGTGAAGCAAATGCCTTTCTATGTTCTCATAACAGATGTAAGAATAATTAGGGACTGACCTAGATTTGCTAATAGCAAATTCAAAATACATTAGCAACAAACAACAAAAATACTGTCACTCCTATTCTCTCTGGAACTTCAACATTCGTATTGTGACCACTCATCTGCATGCAATTCCCCTTCCCCAAATATTTCTGTTCAACCACAGAATTCAGGTAAGAAAAGTTATTAAAATCTGGGGAAAGGAAGTAGGAAAAATATTTAACGTTTAGCATATATTTAAGTATAATTAAATATATTTAAGTTCCTCTCTCTCTCTCTCCCTGTCTCTTTCCCTTTCTCTCTCTTGCAGTCAGTTTGAGGAAATAATCCTTCCTTTTTTTTTTCTCCAAATTTTTATTTAAATTCCGATTAGTTAATGTACTATGTAATATGAGTTTCAGGTACAGAATTTAGTTATTCATCACTTACACATAATACCCAGTGCTCAACACAACTGACTTCCTTAATATCCATTGCTCATTTAACCCATCCCCCTGCCCACCTCCCCTCCAGTAACCCTGTTTGTTCTCCATAGTTAAGAATCTGTTTCTTGGTTTGCCTCTCTCCCCCCCCCCCGCCATGTTCACCTGTTTTGTTTCCTAAATTCCACATATAAATATGAAATCATATTGTATTTGTCTTCCTCTTATTTTGCTTAGCATAAGACTCTTTAGCTCCATTCATGTCTTTGCAAATGGCAAGATTTCATTCATTTTTAATCCTTCCTTATAACAGATGAATACAATCATCAAACCTAAACTATGAGTGATTAATGTAAAGCATGAGACAGGACCATGACCTGTCTTGTTCAGTAGTATATGCCTACATACAGAATCTTTACAAAGTGGTTTTTCAATAAATACTATTTCAATGAGAAAAGCTACTGACATGGCATAAATAAGAAGGATAGGGACATTTTCCATAGAGACCCTTGACTAAAGCTTTCACCAAAACTTACTGAGGAAGAATGAAAGTTAGTTAATCCACGGACCTCTATGATTATGTATGATTATATCTATCAATAAGATGTTGGAGATATAGTAAATAATATATGGTTCTCACTTTGTAGTGTGGATTGCTTCACTTTTCATTAATACTTCCATTGGTTTCTTAGAGTGCCAGGTGAAAATATTAATTCATAATTTGTTAAAGATAATATCAGAATCATATAGATCACAATTTATAAAAATTGGAAAAAATGCCAGTAAAACAGTGTTTCATGTATCAACCAGCCCCAGTTCAAAACCTGTTATACCAGACAAAAAAAAAATTATAGGACCCCATTTAATTCTCCAATGTGTCCTGGTGTGGGTGATAAATTAGTAAGTCACGTACACATGCTGGATACATTAGCTGGGGCTATTCCTGTCTGAGTGAGTAATGGGAGAGCAAAATGTTAAAAGACAAGATCTCACTTTATGAGCATGCCTGCTGTTTCCCTAAGTAAATGACAAATGGACCCATGAGCATGCCCACCATTTCAAAGTAAACACAGAATTTTAACCAATGAATGATGAGTCCATTCCTTCTAAGATACAGAACCAACCAATCATCTTGTTCCTTTTTCTTTTTCTGACCTGCCTTGATTCATCCGTTTCAATTAGTTACAGAAAGCTCTAAAACTCAACTAAAACTAGAAATGGCCTTTAGGAATAAACCTAGAGTGACTTATTTTTGTGTTTCATGGTTATCTTTTGGAGAGGACCTATGACCACTCATATTCAAATGTATGTGTTCAGTTAGGGAGCTTCTCTAATCAATTTCAGCTAGCAAATATTTGTGTTAAAACTCAATTTTCATGGAAATATGTTTTCTTTCCCATTGCTGCCATAATAAATTACTATAACCCTAGTAATTTAAAATATTTATTTTCTTATATTTATGAAGGTTGGAAGTCCATAATCAGTCTTACTTGGATAAAGTGAAGCTTCAGGAGGGCTAAGTGTGTCAGCAGGCTCTGAGGGGAGAATCTGTTTCCTTAACTTTTTCACCTTCTAGTGGTTTCTTATATTCCTCGGCTCATGGACAATCCTTTATACCATCAAAGAACATCATTCAGTCTCTGTTTCCATCATCATATTACTTTCATGGTCTCAGACTCCTACTGTAGCCCTCTTATAAGGATCTTTGTGATTACATGAAGCCAGATTACATCTGGATAATCCAGGATATTATACCAAATCCTTGTCTTGATCACATCTTCAGAGTCTCTTTTTCCATGTAAGATAATATTGACAGATTCTAGGGAGTAGAGCTTGGCATTTTGGGGTGCCTTTCTTCACTCAACAATACTGTGGATTCCCCTGAAATTGTTCATGAAAGCTAGCCTTCAGTTTAACTTCACATGAACTTTTGATATCTATTTTTGGTAAATTTAGCCTTGGCATATATACAGATATTATGGCTCTAACTCTTGTTAATGAGCATTTTGGGAGGAAAGTTCCTTCTTAGAGATTCAAAACATAATATGAATGAGATTCACATAAATAACCACACTATGAAAAATAGCTTAACCAATGATTTTTCCTTAATTACAAGTGGTAAAATTTTAAATTATAATAACTTCTTCATGATTTTTTTCTATTCCTTTTTCTGTTTCATTATGAATGAAGGCCTATTGGCACCTGTAGATTCTCTAAGATATTTAAAGTGTTTATATTAGTTTCCTTTAAATATGAACATTTCAGCCATTTACAGGGATTACATTAGTTTAGATTCATTAAGTGTCAATTCTTATAATTAAACTGTTTTAATTTACTTTGTCACTTGATATAAAAATTCTGATGAAAGTAAACAAAAAAATGATAAAATATATGCTTGAAACTTCATTCTTAGTCTTATAAATTGATAATAGTATAAAATAAAATTAAATCTATTTTTTAATGAGAGAAATTTTTAATATATTCATTATTTAAGTTTATTCATCATTAGCTATAATATAGCTAGTACTAATTATTACAACCACATAGAAAATATATGGAATTACAAAGTATTACTAGCTGTAAATCAGTTAACTTACATAACTACTCTGTATCTAGAAGTGACTTTGACATAAGCACTAATCTCTGAGTATTTTTGTCCTAGAACTACTATGAAGACACCCGTATGTTTTCTGCACACAAAATTCTTGACATATAATCGAAGCTATGTGAACGTAAAGTTCTATTAGTTCTTCTAAGATGGGAACATCTGTTGCTTTAATATCACTTGCTGCCTAGGAAGGCAAAGTCAAGATGACTCAGATAATATGATGTTAGTCTAACCATAAAAAGTTTTTACCATTTTTTGACTGACAATGTAGGACAATAAAATCTTTTGAGAATTGGTTAAACATCTAAGGACAGGTTTTCTGTGTATTCTTTGAAAACATTTATTCCGTCAAAACATGTTGTTTGTACTTTCTTACTGAAAATATGATTGTGATTCAAATGACTGAAATATATTGAAGAACTAAAATAAAGAAGTAACATATGTACGTGAAAAGACTTACAAGATTAAAGCTAATGTGAGGACACTATTCTCTTTCAAACACTATTTCAGGCAACAGTCAACTTCCGCACCAAAAATCTCAACAGGGGTAGGTTAAATTACCCACTTAATGAGAAAGCCATTGAGAAACATGTCTCTGAAAGACAGAGAAGAGCAAAGGAATAACAGTCTCTGAGGTATAAGACATGGATCAGAAGATTATTGAAGTGCACCCTGATATATAGCTTTCCTAAAACTACTTCAAGCAGTTCAATGACTCTTTAATTTAGCCATTTTATGTTTAATAAATCTGGAATCTTACTCTTGTCTCCACTCTCCTTAAAAACAAAGTAGGGAGAACTCATTCTCATCACACATATCATGCTACTTAACCTCCAGATTTTTCATCCAAATGTTCAGTAATATAATATGCAGAAAAAAATCAAACAAATTTAATCTAACTCAGTATTTCAGAGGGAAGAGAGTTTGTGTGGTGCTTGGGTGGCTCAGCTGGTTAAGTAACCGACCTCAGCTCAGGTCATGATCTCATGGTTCATGGGTTCAAGACCTATGTCAGGCTCTGCACTGACAGCTCACAGCCTGGAGCCTGCTTCAGCTTCTGTGTCTCCCTTTCTCTCTGCCCATCCCCTGCTTGCATTCTCTCTCTCTCTCTTTCTCAATAATAAATAGATTTAAAAAAATAATAAAAAGAAGCAGAATTTGTGACCAAGCAGCATATATTCCTCTTTCTGAACTGAAAATAACGAGTTTTTTCCCAACAAAAGAAGAAAAGTAATGGGAAAACAATTTGACTTAACCTACTCTATGTACCTAACTTGGTTGCAGAGCTCACATAAACTAGAAAAAAGGTTTCTCAGTCTGGAGAATGCTATGGGTTTGAGGTTCTTTATTTTTCATGAAGTCTATTTTTCTTTCTGTGCACAAGTTTTATTATTTTCCAACTTTCACAGCCTAAACTTCCTCTAAGGCAGGTTTTCTGAACCACAGCAATATAGATATTTTGAACCTGATATTTCTTTGTTTTGGAAGGCTGTCACATGCATTGCAGGATGCTTAGCAGCAAACCTGGCTGCTATCCAGCAGACAGCAGTAGCACGCTCAGTCTCTATTCGTGATAACCAAAAATGTCTCTAGACACTGACAAGTATCCCCCAGGGGGCAAAAATTATAGTTGATTGCTCCAGGGAACTTTTGTATCTGAACTTACCTATTCTTTTCCAGAGAAGTCTATATCTTTCACCACAAACTATGGCACTACCCATCCATTCTCAAAACCTGAAGAAATGTCTCTGAGGACTGATAAAGAATGAACATATTGGTGTGTTTTCTAGTTGAGGGTACAATTACAAGGTACCTTTAGCAGCTTAGAATAGTAGGAATAGCTTAGGCCAGTAGGAAGAAGTTTCCTTTTCTGTTCAACTTATTAGGCTTCTGCAGCAGATCACAGTGTCAATTTTAGATTTTTTTCATTTTGTATATGTGTGCAAACTAATATTTTTGAGTGCTCATAACATATTTAGCTTATCCAATGTTCCTTTCTTTGATTGGTTGACTTTTTACCATTTTTTACATAAAAAACAACATTGAGGGTTATTTTGTGCATTACATAATTCCTTCCACCTTCACCACATGTACCTCTCCCCAAATTCCAAGTCAAGCTAGATTTGACTATCCTATTACTAAGAGAGACCTCCTGTTGATCAGTTTATGGAGACTGTGCTCTTCCTGCATAGAAGCATCTCTTGGCTCCTATCTACTACACTTGGCATGAATTGCCTTTGCTGAAATTTTGCTGCCTTCTCTGGAAGAAAGGTAATCCTGTACAAAAAAACAAAGATATTTACCTATATAGACCTTAAATTTCATCCTAATATACTCTTATAGACAATGAAAAAATATATGTGAAGAACTATACTGGTATCTGGGAAACTGAATGGCAACATTTGTTAAGAAACACACAAAAAGGAAATAACATGTATGGACCTGAAGTGAGTATTCAACATTTCAATTGGATGTCTGTGGAAGAATTTACTGAAAAGGTAAATATTTGAGAAAATAGCTAAACAGAATGGAGAGCCCTACAAATCAGAATTTTGGGTCAAAATCTTCAAGATAAAGGCCCTGAGGCCAGAGGAGAGCATGCTTGGGTTCTTCTAAGGACTTTGAAGGATCTGTTGCTATTTTAGTGTGAGCTAGAAGGGATATGATCACATTGAGGCTCTGGCTAAATGCTTACCTGATCCAGCCCCTGGAAAGTCTAATTCTGTGAGCTTTAAAATTCTTCTGGGTGTGTGTATGTGTGTGTGTGTGTGTGTGTGTGTGTGTGTGTGAGAGAGAGAGAGAGAGAGAGAGAGAGAGAAGGAGAGAGAGAGAGGGAGAGAGAGAGAGGGAGAGTGAGAAGAATATTCTGTTTAGATTTTCTGTTGTTGCAACTACAATTTTAAAACTCTAGCTCCTATCCCAAATGCAAATTGTATTCATATGGAATTCTAATTTGAGCTTTACTTCTTTCAGTGTTCAGTGTGAGTTTGCATAAGTCACGCTTGTTGAAAATTATTGTAAAAAAAAAAGATTTAACTAGAGGATGGAAATAGAAAAGAGGAATGAAACAGATGGTAAAGTTAAACTAGATGAGTTTTAAATTTTGTTTTTTTTTTTTTTTTGTTGGTTCCCCAATGAAACCTTATAGGAAACTTAAAAAGATGAGATAAAACATAAACTGCATCCTTATATGTGCATCCCTAAACCAGTTATAAAAGAAGAGAACCAAAGGAGCGGTGTATAAAGCTCTCATGGCATTTTCTTTGATGGTATAAAAAGCAGCAGTCAACAATTCTGGCATAAAATCAGAATGTTATAAAATATTTGGATAGGCACAGACCAGAAATTGTGGCTCTAACTGGGTATATTATCTATCAAAAATTAAATTAAATTTATTAGTAACTCCTTGAAATGCTAAGCCAAACAAATACTGAATCACTGGTATGATGCTATGTAAATAGTATTTAATTGTATAGTGTCTATATTCTAACTTTATAGTGTGCATAATGTCAATCATATTTTTTAATTTAGTGGCTATAATTTATTTTTTAAATTCTTTAAACAATTTTTTAATGTTTATTTTATTTTTGAGAGACAGAGACAGAGAGAGAGGGGAGGGGAGGTACAGAGAGAGAGGGAGACACAGAATGTGAAGCATGCTCCAGGCTCCAAGCTGTCAGCACAAAGCCTGATGTGGGCTCGAGCTCATGAGCTGTGAGATTATGACCTGAGCCGAAGTCAGACACTTAATTGACTGAGTCACCCAGGCACCCTGTTATTTTTAATTTAATATTAAAATATTAATTTATTTATTTTGAGAGAGAGAGAGAGAGCATGCATGCATGCGTGATTGGAAGAGAAGCAGAGAGAGAGGGAAGAGAACGAATCCCAAAGAGGCTCCATGCTCAACAGGGAGCTGATGCAGGACTGGATCTCACAACTGTGAGATCATAACCTGAGTCGCTATCAAGAGTAGAATGCTCAACTGACTGAGCCACCCAGGTGCCGCTATTCATTTTTATAAACACAAAATGACAATAAGAATAGTTTTTTCCCCTTTTTTCATTATGAGATCTTAATTTTTTTCAATGATTTAATTTTTGTGGTTGTTAGAAATCTGACTCTCGTTTGGGTAACAATTGTTTTACCATGGGAGCTATTTATATTATTAATATTGAGATTAATATTGACATTGTGAAACTGCTTGATTAGAAGTTCCTCATCATAATTTCAATGAGAAGGTTCAGCATTCTTTTGCCACTTTAATTATAGAGAAAATGAATTGAAAAAAGGGAAATTTAACTCATGATGAAAAGCATGGCTTAGAATTAATAAAGTTCTGACCTACAGGTTTTTTTTTACCCCTAATATTGTCCAGCCTGTTGCATTTAATATAAACTTTCCAATGTCAAAGCGGTTATGGAATATGCTTTGTTCTTCATAATATTCCAATTAAATGTATTCAAAATAAATAAAACCTTTTTTTCTGATTATATTTTTGGTCTAATTCCATAAACTGGAGTAAACCACTGCCACATTGTTGGTTTATTTTCTTTTAAGACTTATAATACACATCTGTACAATACAAATATCACTCAGGCTCCACTGGCCATCACAACTCTGGTTAACCTTGATGTTTAGATCTGGATTTTGACTCAGAGCCTCTCTGAGCCCCATGATTCTCTCTGGTTCCCTGTTTCCCTGTCCCTGTGTGTATTCACTTGTCCCTAGACTACATAGGTTACGGGCCTCAGATACTTCACTCTTTCTATTAGTCAATTCATATATATAGGGGGAATTTATATTTATTAAGAAATTACAAAGTCCTGAGTGATTATGGGGATGGATGACATCAGGAGCTATACCACCTTGTACCATCTACTGGCTCCTCTTGCTCCCTGCACTTCTTACTGCCTGGAAAAGCCTGGGGTCTTGATATATAATCTTTCCTGATATCTGAACTCTCTTAGAGGTGAAGTCCAATGGATAATCTCTGTGGGAGTAGTGCTGCCATGCCTATTGACCTATCCCACAATACAGGAAGTGCATATTTCATTTTGTTGCAAGAAGCTAAATACCTGATATATACACATCTAAACCCAAATTACAGTTAGAATAATATAACCATCTCTCATCAAACAGTTTGGTCTGAGTACTTCCGGATATCACAATGCACTTCAAAAACATAATCTAAATTAGATGCATATTTTATTATAGGGATACATTATAATTTTTAAGCTATTTTTGTTTGCTTAATTTGTTGACTTTTATTCTAAAATAAATAATAATATAGTGAATATTTTCTATACATGTTTAATATAATTCTGCTTTCTTACTTTAGGTATTTCTAAATATTGAATTATTACAAATGGAAAAACTTAGGTATATACTCTCAGTTGCCAACTGGTAGTCCTATTTTCCCCAAATACATGTGAAAATGCTGTCTCACTAAATGTTTATACTTTTGTGTTTTAATGCAGAAGTATAAAATGATAGGTCAATATTGCCTCAAATTATATTTCATTGATTTTTAGAAAGTTTGAATATTTTAAAAGTGTGTTTATTTTCCGTTTGCTTTTTTATCTAAAGATTATCTATAAAAACCTGTCTAAATGTATTGTTTTTTATTTAAAAATGACTAATAAAATATACATATAGTTTTGCATATTTAACAAATATGCCCCACTATGACAGAGTATTTTTTAATTTCTTGGCAAGCAATAAAGTGTCAAGGTGATTAGGACATGGAGCTGAATTAAAGCAATAATATTCAACCCTTTATTCACTTACTACCACATTGCCATCAATAGGAACAAAGTGGTACCGGACATTTTTCCCCCTGAGGAACAACATGGGGCAAGAGACCCACTGGATGCAGCACAGATGAACGAATCCTCTCATTGCTAAGGAGCCCAAGAAGGTTCTGGACTCTTTATGGACTTGGTGGGGAGGAAAAGAAAGAGGCCTAAGCGTGTAAAAGTATTAAGTCAATGTGGAAAAATGTGCTTCAGTGAAGGACCTTCCATAAAAAGGTCTCTCTGGAGGCACATGGAAAATGCCCCCAGCTGAGGCCCTCTGGTTCCCCATAATGAAACAGGCCTCTGAATAAGGTGCATGTGTTGTTGAGAAGAATAAATAATCTGCAACTGTTGTGTGCTACATTTTGTTGTCATTTAGGTAAGTGGATTGATAGTGTCATCTACATTTTGTATATCTTTACTAATTTTCTGTCTATTTATTCTACCAATTACTGAATGGGAGGTATTCACATCTCAACTATATTTGTAGTTTTACTTATTTCTCTTTGGCATTATGTCAGTTTCTGCTTCATATATTTTGAAGCTCTGCTATTAAATGTATAATTCAATATGATTAGTTGACCTACTTATATTTATGAAATAAAGTGCTTCATTTTTAATAGTTCATTCCATTGAAATCTACATGTAATGAAGATTTCTTATTAATAAAACTACACCAGTATTTATTTTGCTTAATTTTTATAAGATATATTTTTCTCATTATTTTACTTTGCTTAGTTTTTATATAATATCTCTTTCTCATTATTTTGCTTTCAACATGTCTCTATCTTTTTATACAAAATGAGCATCTTTTAAACATTTGAGTTTGTTTCATATGCCATTAGTAATCTCTGTCTATTAATGGAAGTGTGTAATCAATTTATATTTACTGTGATCCTGGAAATAGCTGAATGTAAGTTTATCATATTACTATTTGCTTGTTTTATGCCCTTTCTTCTCCTTCCCTCTGAATGCAGATATATTTGCTTTCTCTAAGTAGGAGAAGAAATAGTTTATATCCCTTCTTAACATATTATAGTTTAAAAAATAGTCTCTGAAATTGGTTGACATATTCAAAAATTAATAACATGAACATCAAAGTAGAAAAATATCATTTAAAATTTTTTCAAAAAATATTATAAACTAAAAAATTACATTTTATATTTACTTCCAAAAATAATTTGAATGTAATATATATTTTATTTTCTTTAATATATTACCCTGAACTTAAATATCATGAGAAATAATGTTAATTCCCACCATTCATAATCATTACACAATATGAAAAATATATTTGTGAATATACAGTAAATTTTAAATTACTTAATTTAAATATAAGTATTTTAAAACTTCAATATAGCCATAACTATGATTATTAATCAGTAAGGAAAATTATATATTTGAAACAATATTCTATTGCTAAAACCATTAATAATTCACATTATCTTCATCATCATCTAAATTTTAACCCAGTGAGAAGGACAATAGCATTCCTTTCTTGCCAATATTTTATCTAATGGGAGTCATTAAATTTAAGGTAGAATTACAGAGAAGGCAGATTTGGCAAGGTGATGGGAAGTCCAGTCAAGTTCCTTAAAAAATAAATTAAAACTGGATTTAGAGTCAGTAACATACAGATAATTGTTGAGACACTAGAACAGGTGAGATTTCCTCCAATGAAATGATGGTGGAAGAAGAGAAAATTAAAAATAAAAGTCAGAATAAATGCTCAGAGACTATCTTGGGACAAAACAGAAATGAAAACCCAAAACAGGGGCGCCTGGGTGGCTCAGTCAGCTAAGTGTCCGACTTTGGCTCAGGTCATGATCTTGCAGTTTGTGTGTTCGAGCCCCGCATCAGGCTCTGTGCTGACAGCTCAGAGCCTGGAGCCTGTCTTCGGATTCTGTATCTCCCTCTCTCTCTAACCCTCCCCTGCTCATGCTGTCTCTCTCTCTCTCTCAAAAATAAATAATACATTAAAAAATTAAAAAAAAAAAAAGAAAAGAAAATCCAAAACATAAGTAACATCAAAAATTCAAACCAAAGTAGGAGAGACATTTCAATTAGACAATCTCCTATTAAGGGAAGGGTAAATATATTTTAAAGGAAAAAGAGGTGCTAGTACACTGTTTGTACTGAAAGTAGGTATGTATAATACCTAAAAGTAAGAGTACCTAAAAGTTGCAGAGAGTTTAAATCTATGTCCATCACTCCATATCAAAATGTACGAACTTAAATATTAAAAGCTCAACAGACATTTTAATTTTCTATAAATTGAATGGTATTTAAATGTGGATCAAATGAAGTAAGGACTATAAATGATATGCTATAATATTTAAGGTATTACAGCTGGCAAAATAAATATTATGTTCTAATCCTGTATATTTTTGTACAGTAACATTATTATATTTTAGCATGTTTCCAGAAGTATACAAAAGAATACATATAAAATTTGTCCATGATTCATTCCATAAATTGGCTTTTCATTGCTCAAAAAATATTTCATTAGAATACTTTGTATTTAGAGAAAAAAATAAAATGAATGTCATAATCTTACCATCATTTGCCAGAACTGTTTTAAGAAATAAAGCATTATAGGGACACCTGGGTGATTCAGTTGGTTAAGTGTCCAACTCTTGATTTTGGCTCAGGTCATGACCTTACAGTTTGTGAGATCGAGCCCTGTGTTGGGCTCCATGCCGACAGCATGGAACCTGCTTGGGATTCTCTCTCTCTCTCTCTCTCTCTCTCTCTCTCTCTCTGCCCTTCCCCTGATCATGCATGCTCTGTCTTTCAAAATAAATAAATAAACTTTTTTAAAAAATGAAATAAAGCTTTATAAATAGACTGGAACTTCCCTGTGTACCCTCCTCATTTCCTTCTCCACCTGTCTTCTTGGAGAACCCTTCTAGTAAAGCCAGTGTATTTCTGATATATATATATTTATACTTTTGCTATATATTTATGCAATCAGAAAATATTTAAACAGTTAAAAAGTTAATCATTATCAGACTATGTATGTATCTACCTGTATTCAATAAGATTTTAAAACTCAACATTATGTTTTTATACCTATTAAGTAATAATACATGTCGCTATTGTTCACTTATTTTAACCACTCATTATAATTCCATGGTGTGACTATGCCATTATGAATTTATCCACTGTCCTATCCATAGGCTTTAGTTTGTTTCAGATTTGCCATGAAAATTCTTGTATATGTCTCTTTCAGTGCACACCTGATAATTCCTCCAGGAGACATAACTGAAAGTGGAAATGCTAAGTTGTAGGATTTGCCTTACATTGTGTGGAGCACACTCATTGTGTATTTGTAAAGTCATTTAAAAAACTATCCGCCAAAAAAAGTGTATTTGTATATCCTAACTACAAGACTAATTTTATTCTCCATCTAATTTAAGAGTTTAAGGCATTAGTGACTGTGGTTTTATATATATAGAGAAATATATCACCAGGACTCAATTAGCTATGTATTTATCTTATAATAAACACACTTACTGGAATTCTTATTAATGCCCTTCCCACATAATTCTAAGAAGTTAAACATCTCTACTACTAAACTTTATATAAGTCATATTTAAATATATCTCTAAGGATATAATTCTCTGGCTTAGATTAATAAAAGCATTTGAAATACAGACTGCTTGAAGCTATTGTATTTTCAAGTGCTAAATTACTCTGTCATGTATTAAATTACTTACTTGGAATCTTCCGCTTATATTGAAATACCATTCTTCATTCAGACAGTTGATGCTGAGCAGTCTACAATGGTCAATTACTTTCTCACAGTTTTTTCCAGTAAATCCTGGCAAACAACTGTAAATAAATCAGTGTAAATAAGAAAAGTTACAATTTAAATATTATCACAAAAGTCTATTAACAATCTGACAAAAATAACGCTTTGTTTAAATTACATACAATGCCTATTATTACCTGATATTTTCAATCATTAATTTTGTCTATGCATACTTGTGTTCTTAGTGATCTGTTTAGTGAGAATCAGAGTAAGCTATACTCATTTAGTAGCCTTAGTATTATCTTTTGTGAATTTAACAGTAAAATCAAATTTTGCCCAACTGAATATTTAACAATAAAATACAGGTTTTAGAAAACTAATGGAATAAATAAGACCATTATTAAAATGTGAAAAAGAAAGGTGACAAGTGAGATTTCTAATGCTGAGTAAAGCCATTATCCACTGATGATTTGTTACAAGGATTTGATAACACATGAATTTGAGACATAGTAAAAATATATAGAGTTACAGTGAACAGTAATGGCATGGCCATAATTGGGCTAATTGCAGAGTTTTATTTATTGTCATCTTACTTTTTTGAAAAAAATAAAGCTATCTTGTAGTGTAAATGCTTAGGAACAAGCTTTTTTGATTGTAATGGAAATGCCTGACATCAAGCTTTTGATTGCCAAGGCATCCACTTCGGACATCCATCTCTAATAACTGTATTGCCAGCTGTATGACACAGCTACTAGCAACACAACTAGATCAGAAGCCAGGCCTTTCCCTCCCATGAAGTTCCTTTTTACAAATTCTTGTGGAACTAAATACTGACAGCTTGAGTGACCCTGCTTTTCCTTCCTCACTCTAATTCTCACTAATTCCCACACCCTAATTCTCACTCCTTTGTTCTAAATTCACCAGTAAAGAGTGAATCTGTGAAACTGCAGGCAACTCACTCTTGACTCCAATGAAGGCAGAAACCTAGGTCCACATATTTCTTCTCTCTCTCTCTCTGCCAGCAACTTGGCCGCTGGCCTGTGGGTATGCCTTGTTACCCCCCAGGACTTGGGAGTACTAAACCTTGTTTTTCAAAGATCCCTGATCATTGATGCTAGGTGCATCTTGCAATCATATGTTGTGTCCAGCCACGACATTGGCTCCTATGGGGGAAACATATGCAGAAGCTGCCACAAGTGGTATTGGCCCTGATGATGCCTCAGGCATCCCTGGCTGATAACATCTCTATCAATAGGTTAAGGCAAGCACAAAACAAATCTGGATTCCAGTTTCTGCAATTCATGAGCTGCAATCAATAAGGTGCTAAGAAACACTGTGCTCTGTCTTCCTTTGCCATCACTCATTAATTTGTGAGAAATATTCCTGTACCTTAAATCACATGTAGTAAACTTTCTATCAAAAGTGAATGGAGCACCAAATTAAATGACTTGTCTCTCTAAAGTAGATAGTAGTGATTTTAAGACCGAAATCAGATTTCTTAAGACAAAGTTGTTACAAGCTGATTTAATCATGAAGCAAATTATACCATATATTAATTATTCCAAATCTATTATAAGAATACAGAAGAATTTCATAAGAGAAGGAATCAAAGGCCAAAGGCCATGTTGACACCGTGTAACTGAAAACAGCATCAGTAAAATACCTAGTAATTCTCTTTCTCAGCTGTTCAAGGCACAGTGTGGCACTTTCAACTTGTAGAATTAAATTATGTCAGCAAAGCCATCCATTTTTAGCACATACTATGTGCCAGCCACTAGTTTAATTATTTTCACTATTTTCTTATTTTCACATTCTGCCCTTATAAACCCTGAGTGATATATATTATTACCACTATATTAAACGAAGAATCAAACTCAGAGAAGTTAACAAATTTACTTTGGTCATATCACTAGTTTTAGAGCTATTATTAAAATTAAGTATGTTCTAACTTTATATTCATTATATCTGCTACTCCATTAATAAAATCTGTAAGGACATGTTTACCTTACTTCTCTTATTATGAGGATCTACCTAGAAACCCAGAAAACACTCCAAGTACCACTTTGTTATGAAAGGAATCATTCCCACTCTTTTATACTAGGGGTAAGGAGTAGTAGGAATAAGGAAATATCAGCATATCCTAAAATTTTGATTTGGTGAGTTATACTTAATCATGTATCAATTTTCCTTTGGGAGGGACTGAATCAAACTGCTGAAGCCTAGCTAAGGACATGTGTAGTATTTGGACTCATCTTACTCTGGAGTATGGTTTCCAAAGAGAAGGATCAGGACTATAAATTAAATCAAGAACAATATTTAGTTATTCATGAGATCAGATCAACAGGTTCCAATAAAGATTAAGGAGGTGCAACTCCTAGAAAGATATTTCTAAAAAAAAGTATAACTTCTTAATTATGAAAAATTGGGCCAAAGTATTAGCACCCTCACAACATACTAAGAAGGAAGCCCCAAAACACCATCTATAATACTTGCCCCAGGGAGGTTTAACTCAAAGGCAGAGGAAACCCATAATGAGAAAATTTTCCTGTTGAGTTAACAGACTCTCAACACTCATGCCTCCACTCCTACTCCTGTTTGAAATCTAAGAGGAGCTCTTGAACCTCATCCTAATGACATCCTAACAACTCAGACTGCACCCAAGGAAAGAAAAAACTAGGTCGATTAAGTGCCTGACTCCTAATTTCGAGTCAGGTCATGATCTCACAGTGGTGAGATCGAGCTTGTGTTAGTCTCTGTGCTGAGCAGTGGAGTCTGCTTTAGATCCTCTCTCCCTCTTCCTCTGCCCTTTCCTCATTCATTCTCTCTCTTTCTCAAAACACAACACAAAAAAACAAAACAAGACTTTAAAGCAGAGAAAACAAAACCAAACAAAAAGAAAGAAAAGCAAACTCTAGAATGATATGGATGCTTTCAGAAATTCTATTACAGAAGTGCAAGTAAGGATGAAAAATGTTAAAGGTAAGGAAAACTACACAAGAGAGAAATTTCAAATAGAATCAACATTTGCCTCAATAAGTTAAACAGACAGGATTTTTATGAAATATAATACATAAGGTAATACTGAAATAGTATATAAATAGGGAGGTGACTTGGTAGCTAACAAAAATAAAATGGAGCCAATAGTTAAGAAAGAAATGCTTTGAAATAAAAGTAAGTAGAAATGAAATATGTTCAATACAAACACTAAAGTCAAAATTGTCACCTCCCTCCCTCCCCAAAATCCATCAAAAGTAGTATACAATTCATATTTGAGAATATACAGCAAAACGTGGAAGAAGAAAGAAAATGTAAAAAATGAACACTTAAAACAATGAGTCAGAAAATTTTAAAAGCTTGATAAGGACAAAGATACATTTTCTGAACTGGTTTGTGTGAATATCAGAACACAATAGCTAATATTTGGCAATTTTCTGTAAATTTTATTATATTTATTTTTTCTACCCTTTCTTCATTCATATTTCAACCTTCATAAAATACACTATATTGGCTTACTGATACATTCCCTATGACATTACAATAGGCATAAATATTAAGCAAAATACAGTACCCAATAATTTTATTTTAAAGGAAGACTTAGTACAAAATTACACTGACTACATTTTGCATCAAGAGTACAATTAATGAGGCCAGAGTCATTTATTTAAAAGATCATGAGATAGATATTTTTCCAGAATGTGTAATTAAGAAATCAAGAGAAAGAACACAAATACACAAAAATAAAAATGTAAAAGGGAATATGGGGACAAATGGAAGCTAACAAGACTACATAATCCTTAGTGCAATTATGCCAAAAAGTTTATGTCAAAATATAGATTGCCAAAATTGAACAAAAATAAGAATAGTTGAATAGAACAAATATTTGGTGCAACTAACTAAAAGATACTGGGTTTATTTATTTATATGAATGAATAATTCAACTTCCTATTAAAGAGATGATTCTTGTGATATGTAAGTCTTGATTCTAAGAAAATGTATGCTACTTACCTATCAATTATCAAAAATCATCAGAATTTGGATGCAAAGTTTTCAAAATATACAACAAAAATAGTTACCACAAAACCCATACTTGAAAATGAAAATAAATATGTTGTATCCATTGATACAAAATTATATTTCTAGGAATTTATCCTGAAGAAATAATCAGATGTAATAAATATAATTTACAGCCATATTTCTGCCATGATATTCCAAAGCACCTACAGAAAGAAGACAACTTCTAACATAAGAGGTCATTCTAATCCACCATCCTGGCCAACCACCAGTATTCTATAGGGCCAATAATCCAAAGACATTATAAACAAGAAACCAATTCCTGTCCAAATTGTCCATTCTTCTTCAGAAACCTAGGTTATCAAAATTTCATTTTAATAATTCAGGTTTTCATTGTATATTTTAAATATAATTAATTTAGTGCCAATTTAGTTTTTTTTCCTCATAAAATGTAGATTTTACTCTTGAGAAGAAACAAAACATGTTCTCAGGTAACTACAAGCAGTTCTCTATGACTAGAGCTCAAAGTGAATAATGAGAGTAGCAAGAGACAAGAAAAGAGAACGAGATCATGAAAGAATTTGTAAAGAGTTACCAGAGTATCAAAATGTAAGGCTGCAAACCAGGAGCTTTGGAAGTAGGGAATGGGAATGAAAGAAAATAAACAACCCAACAAGTATAAATGATAAAATAGGCCTTGTATGAATCAACTGTAATATGTCATTATATTGAAGACTATAATTATCTTAAATCTCTTTAACTGAAATTTAAAAAAAAAAAAAAAGTGAAATTGAGATGGTCCAGAAAGAGAAAGAGGTGTCAGGTCAACTGTTAGATCTGAAATTAAAGTGAAGCCTCATCTGCTTACCTTCAAAACTGCTGTTCCCTTCTATTTATCTGCCATCCACTAGTATAATGTGATCACGTAAATCCATATTGTTGCTCATGCCTCTACTTCTCCTTACATTGTGAAGATTTTAAAAACTCAAATTCTCCAGGGCCTGAACTGTAACACTAATCTCCATGCTGGCTGTATTGCAACAGCTGCCACTCCTCCCAGAACACTGTGTCAACTTTACTACTCATACCTCCACATCTACTCTACCCCAACTATACTAAACTTTCTACTGTGCATGCCACTAACACTGTTGGCCCACACTGTTTCTCAGACTTCCACTGGCCATGGCTTTGCGACCTCACTCATAACCTCTATTACTCAAACTTTTGCTATGAAGTAGCTAGGGAACTGGTCTACCTCCTTGGAGATCCATGCATTTAGACAATTCTCATAGCAGAAGTCTGCATACTTAGATTCCTTTGGTTTACAGATAGCTCATTACGATCAGGAGTTCAGGAGTTCAACGGATGAATCCAGGTACTGGTATTCATTCCCACCCTTGAGATGAATTCTCCTTTTAAGAGAGAAATTTTCTTTTAGGGTTTCACAGAATCTTTCCTCTTTTATTTTCTTGTTTCTCCTTCCTTTCTTTTTCCCGTCTACTTTCCTCCTTTCCTTCCTTCTTTCCTTCCTTCCTTCCTTCATACTTTCCTTCCTTTATACATTTTCAAGTTCAACATATATTACCTTACATGCATGAATGCAATAGTCATGACCACAGTTAAATGCCTTTATTAGGCATTATCCCATGAAGACCAGTTAATGAATATGCATACTCAACTCCAGTTTTGCATAACTCCATATCAGACAGCTATATGCCTCCACTGCAGCATCCTCAGCGTTCATGACATATAAACTATCTGGATTTCATCTGGATTTGATCCTGAAGTATGATAAAAGCAATTTAAAAATTGAAATTTGTTTCAATATGTCTAGATCTTTTATAGCTAGTCTGGCAGGAGAATGGAGGTTGAGTTTGTGGAAAACTGTAGTTTGGAGACTAATCAAAGACTACTATTGTAATATAGGAGAAATGAGATGAACTCTATCGCAGTATAGAGAAGAATAAACAAATAGCTGTTCAGAAGGCAGAATGAACAAGATTTGAAATCTTGTTGACATTTATTAACAGGAAGAAAACTACATAGTGTCAATTATTATTTGGCATTTTCTTCATACTCTTAATATGTTCTCATACTTATTTATTAAATTTTTTTAATGTTTATTTATTTTTGAGAGACAGAGAGACGGAGCATGAGCAGGGGAAGGGCAGAGAGAGAAGGAAACAGACTCTGAAGCAGGCTCCAGGCTCTGAGCTGTCAGCACAGAGCCCGACATGGGGCTTGAACCCACGAACCACGAGATCATGACCTGAGCCGAAGTCGGCTGCTTAACCGACTGAGCTACCCAGGCGTCCCTATGTTCTCATATTTAATATGTTTTTATATTATTTATTTTCTTCTGGTTTAAGCTGCTATTTATTGCACTTCTCCTTTTCATTGTTCAGAAAGGTTCCCAAACATTTTCATTCCATTAATGGTAACCTTCCATTTCCTTGATGCATTGACAATCACATAATCTTTATTTTGGTGTGGAGGTGGGGTAAACAAAATGTTAATTGTTTCACCAATCTGGATACATAATTTTCCCTATGGGACCCCATATTTCTTCCTCATGATGTCTGCATTCCTTTCCTTTCCATTAACAAATTCTGAGGCCTTGCTCAAATAATTTTTTCTTTTAGTTCTAGACCTTAAATATGATTTCTTCCACTGGATGCTGCATCTGTTTCAGGAGCCCTATTTTAGCACCTATTTTATATATGCACCTAGATATTCTATTATTATCTATTTATATTTACCTATGTGATTTACCTATGCATACATGTACATATACACCAATGTGTACACATTTTAATCTTTTTTCAACAACCACATTTTTACTTCATATTCCCTTTTTGACATTTCTGTTCTAGTACACTTTATTTTTAGAAGGAATATTTTCCAGTTATCTTCTTCAGATAGATCACTTGGATAAGTTTTCTGATTGCATAAATATAAATAGTTCTCTCACAACCCAATATATAGTAGTGTAGTCTTGTGTAAGATTTGGGGGAGGCAATATTTTCTCTTGGTAGTCTATAGATGCTTTCTAAAGCTGTAAATGCTATACCACTGTCCTGAAGCTACAGGTGTTGAAAATAAACAATGTGATGCCATGCTGATTACTTTTCCTTTGTAGGTAAATTGTTTTTTCCTGCCTTAAAGCTTGATAGATATTTCATTGCGTGTTTTTCTTAATCATCAATCTAGCTTGGATAGAGAGCGTTTTTAGTACTCAGACTCAGCTCTTGCTCCAGCTCAGAGAAATATTCTACAATATGATTAATATTGCTTCTCCTTCATATGTTATTTTACTCCTTCAAGAGCTGCTATCATGCACATATTACATCTCCTTGATCTATACTTTAAGATACTCAAATTTTTTATCATGATTCATTAACTAATTCATATTAAGCTCTTCAATAAATAATCCTTGAGTTCCTACTGTAGATAATTATTTTTCTAACCATGGTGCATATTCGGTGAATAAGGATTTTGTTTTTGTTTTTGTCTTCCCTCATGAGGTTCATCTTTTAGTGGTAGAGGACAGAAAATAAAGATTTTAGATATAGAATATTCCAAGAGAAAAGTAAATCAGGTTAAAGTTTATAGAAAGCACTGGTAGTTGTTTGCTATTTTACTAAGTTTGCATCAGAGACAGTTTTATGGTCAATTACTACTTCATAAAACCAGGATAAATTTAGGGTGAGGTTATGTATGTACATGAAGATAAAACCAGATCCCCATAAATTTACTCTTTTCTGTACTTTAAAACATGTCTTCCATAAATCATTATCGATTTCCATAATTTGGGTCACCAATTTCTTTTCAATTTTCCACCTATTTGAAATTGAATAGTATGCTGTTTAGCTGTAGTCTTGATGTATACATATGCCTTTGTGTTTCCTCTTGAATCTTTTCACTTATTTTGACTACAGTTATCTAATTTGATATGACTTCTCTCTCCTCCAGATATTATAATATTCTCAAGCTGTATTGGTTTTATTTTAACTCCTGCTCCTCTCCTAAGTCTCTGGACTCTTTTGTTAACTCATTGTCTTAGGTGGGGTATCCTTCACTGAATGGAAGGAACTTTTGGCCAAAAAAGTTGAAGCAGCCAGGACATCAGTCCTTTCCTTAGGGTGACGGATCTGGCCTCTCTCCTCCTTGTTATCACTGAACATACACCCACTGAAATTGTTCAGTTCTTAAATTCAGAACTTTGTTGACTATGGCAAAGGAGAAGAAGAATACCTAAGTAGGCTGATTTTGACCTACCCTCAAGTAGTCAAAGTATATAGAAAGATGAAGTAGCCACTATTTTCTGGTTATTGTTTGTTGTCTCTCTGCTAATTTACAAATGCTTGCTAGCTCACAAAGGAAGAGAATCTGCATGGGTTGCTTCTGTTGAGATAGTGAGGGAAGCTAAGACTTAACTCATTTTAGCAGCTCCAGGTGTCTAACAACGATTTTGGCCAAAGAAGTAAGCTATTTTAAGTATGGGGAGAAGGGAAAAATACCTTTCAGATCACCATGTTCCTAGAATATACAATGTATATTACATTTTTGTATAAAACTATTGTTTTATAATAAATATGAAAGTAGTAGGAAACAGTAAATATTTTTTTTAAACTAGAGGGTAAGAGGATGTAAATGATAAAAATGTTTAAGGTATTAGTTTTTGTGGTAAAAAAAAGGAGATAATATATAGAAAAACAGAGGACCTGAAAAAGATACAAGAAAAAGAAAAGGAAGATAATGTAAATAAAATATTTTTAGTGGAAAATTTAGAGGAAAATAAAACACAATTTTATCTTCTCCATTTCTTTTTCCTCTGGAAGTGATTTCCTATAACTGCCTGAAATGTCTCCCCATTATTGGGTTGCATTTTGTCAATTAAGCCAATATTTATTAGACAATTAGCTTTACTCTGTTTCTTGGACAGAGTATCCCAAACTTTGTTCAATGGCCTATGGAATACATGCTACTTATTTCAATGAGAATTGTCAGGCTCTGTTGGGGTCACAGCATTAAATAAAACAGAGTAATGGCAGCAACAATTCATCACCAGCATTTTGACAAATAATTCATGTAAAGCAGAAATACTGGCATGTGTTCCATTTATTTGTTTTTAAGGTGTAGAGAATTCACATGAAAATCAATATTGAACCTAAATATTTAGCATAAACACGAACCTAAATATTTAGCATATTTTATTTTTTTTCTCTATATTAAAATGGCTTTTATTTTGAATGATTTAATGTTTTCTGCACAAAGTACATCACAATACAATTAAATTTTAGCAAGATTAACGACACCTGATTTTATTAACAACACATTATGCTGTCCTTTTGCAGGATTTAAGAAATCCAATGCTAAATACGTTTTCTCAGTTTTATAAACGCCGCCTTAATCATTATTAAGGCACCAACCTCAGGCTTTTAGGAATTACTTGCCTGAGCGAAGTGTGCTGTCCCATCATGGAAGCCCACAGG
>CM053577.1:87598342-87618003 GCA_028646485.1 Cryptoprocta ferox | reverse complement strand
CTATCTTCTTTTTGACATCTATCTTCTACGCTTGTGCTCGATACTTGTCCTAGCTTTTCGTTTTCTACCTGAAATACTTCTCCCTGACCGTATCTTCCATCTTGTTTCCAACTTCTGGTTTGCTCCTGAGCTTGTCATCTGAGACCTTAGCGGCCTTGGTTCTCTAGTTTGTCTACTTTTTCTTCTGCTTCCTCCCTTTGGACTTTTAATTTTTTCTGTCTTCTACAAGCTGTAATTTCTCTTCCAGGTTTCCTATCTTATCTAAATCTTTTCTTCACCTTCCTGTACTTCTGTCTTTTAAGTCTTCACCTTCCTGTACTTCTGTCTTCTGAGCTCTCCCCTTCGTTTCCTAAGCTCTCAAATTTTCATCCTACCACTCCCAATTAAGACTTGGCACTTTTGAGCAAATAATGCCTTAAGAACTAGGTTTCAAAGGACGCAATCCTCCCTGCGCCAGGAATCTGAAGGCCTCTTGAGTCACCTTCAACTTCATCCTTTCAGAATGAAATTTTTAATTTTAATTGGCTACAACTGGTCATTTTAAAATCACGTTTAGGCCCTATTTAGGTCGCTTACATTTTAACATCACTCTACACGGCCGCCCTTCAATTTAAGGATTTTTTTGAATCCCGGGCTTTGCCGAGCTTTCCTCCATTTTTTAAGGTTAAGTTTTCTCCACCGGATGAAGCAGCTTCATCTCCTAACCTCCGTCTTGTTCTAGAAAGAGCTCTCCTCTCAAACTAGAAGTCTTCATCCTTTCCCTTTACAGAAGCTCTTAAGTTACTCTAAGAGTTTAATGCTAAGCAAATATCTCACTAAATATTAACGCTATTTCATTTCCTAACCAACAGTATAAATTCCTGACTACTTTCTGAAGAGAAAAACTTATCTGCAATCTCCTCACGCTGCGCCTCCCGCCTCACCCGCCGCCTCAGCGCTCGCTGCCTGAAAGCCTCTAGCATATTTTAACTACAAGTTTTTAAAATATAGTTTTCAAAATATTGAGGAAAACATAAACTTAATAAAATTAAAAATGAAATGTCCAATGCTGTTATAAATAATTAGTAGGAAAATTATTGCAGTAATATACTAAAATAATAAAGTAACTACTACAGAAAACACCAGAAAATGAAAATTGAAAAATAAAAATTAGTTGGTATTTTTTAACATCTAGCCTCAAACACAACATGTCAATAGTGTCACTCATGGATTGGGAGCATATTTTTGCTTAAAGTTTTCTGGCTGTTGAAATGGCTCTTTCAAACTCTGTACCCTTCTAGGAAATGGAAGGTTTAGATGGTTATAAAGTCACTCCAAATAATTTTCTTTGATTCTGTTATCTTGAAATATTCCTATCGCTTGTTTGAAGACTTGAAGGAGGTTTTGTTACATTTTTTTCTGGGTCTGTACCACTGTAAGTGAGTTGTAATTTTTGTCACATAGAAAGCACTGTGGTTCACTTTTGTCTCCTTTGGTTTCATAATCTGTAGATGGAAACTCTGATGCTGAGTTACTTGTATCAAATTCAACACTGTCATGTACTTTTCCATTTCTTAGAAAAAACCCTTTTAGGTAGATAGACTTATTCTTAAAATAGAAGCTTTGTAATACCACTATACACTTGTTTACTGTTACTTGTTAGGACGTAGACAGATGCCTGACTTATACTCCGTTCATTTTATCAATTTAACATTTTTTGCTTAAACTGAGCAACTGAGTAATTTTATGGATCTCAAAAAATAAGTGATTCCTATTTTAGTTCTTAAAACCTTAAAACAATGTTATTAGACAAAAATATCTGTATTTTGTAATGAAAATTAGCCTGATAAACTTCAAACCTAGAGTAAAAAAGCAGTATTAAAATATTAGAGGAGTGATCCCTGTGCGTTACTATATGTTAGACTGCAGGGGATGTTTGGGTGGCTTAGTTGGTTAAACATCCAACTCTTGATTGGGGCTCAGGCCATGATCTCAGGGTTGTGAGATGGAGTCCCACATTGGTCTCTGAGCTGAGCTTGGAGCCTGCTTAAGAGTTTCTCTTTCACTCCTGCTCCCTCTCTGCTCCCCACCCCCATACTCTCTCTGTCAAAAAAAAAAAAATACAAAAAGAAATATGTTAAACTAGAGGGCAGGGAAAAAATCATAAAAACATAAAATTATGATGACATACAGTGATAAGTGCTGAAAGAAAGTAATCAAGAAAGCAAGCTAGCAAGCCAAGTTAATGTGGAGAGAATGGTTGGGAAGAACTATTTTTAAATGTTTATCAAGATTGATAGGAAAGAAATTTTGAGGAGATATTTGAGCAAAACACTCAATGAAGTGCATATCAAACCACCATATTTTCTGGGGAAAATGCCCTTTAAATAGGAGATTAACAAATAACAGAAACTTGAAATAGGAGATTCCAGAAACTTTTCAAAGATCTAAGTGTCAGGAGTTGAGTAACTGAAGGGAACATAGATGATGGTAGAGAAATAGGCAGAAGAAGTTTATGGCTAGCTTTAAAAGCATTTTAAATAATTTATATTTTATTTAAATGTTATGGGAACCCATTGAATGGTAGTGGCAGGGTGGTAACATATTTAAAAACAAATACACTGTTTTGTGTGGAAGAGATGATAAGGAAGCAAACTATCTCAAACTTAGTTTAACTATAGTACCACTATGATGGTAAATCTGAGATGATGGCAAATCTGTCCTCTAATATGTTTACTCTTTTTCTCTTTAACTCAATCCAGTATGAGGGGATATCCCATTGATTCCATCTTAAAAACGCATCCATAATTCAACCACTTCCTATCATTCCTCTCTTTCCTATCCTGGTCCAAATCGCTATCTTCTCCTATCTAGATAGCTCCTAGTAGATCTCTTTGCATCTATCTATGTCACTCTACAGTTCAACACAACAAAGTACCATGTTAAAATATAGGATAGATAATGTTCTTCATTTGCCAGCAACACTGTAATACCTCCTATTTTCCCTAGAGTAACACTCAAAGACATAAAGCAGCAGGCGTAGTCTGCAACTGTCTTATCTCTGGTTTCCTCTCCATTTTCAAGACTTCCCCCTTCTTTTTCCAGACCAGTGACACTGTTCTCATTAGTGTGACCTCAGTAGGCCAGTGATTGTGCATGGAGTGCTCTTTCTGTCATGGACATTTTTTTCTCCTGAGAGTTGTCTGTTCCATTACCTCACTCAAATCACTGCTTTCTCAAATCACCTCACTCAAATCACTCACTCAAATCACTGCCTCTCATTAATGAGGCTTTCATTCATGTCTTCTCTATATTTAAATGAAGAGTCAAAGGAAGTCAAGTGGGGGAGGAGGGTATCAAACTACTGCAGATGAGACTTTTTCATGGCTTGAACAAGGATGTTAACTTCATAATGATAAAAGTGTTCATATTCATGAAATATATGAGATAAATTAAAGGATTTGTTGATAATGGACAAGAAATGGACTAAAATAGAGACTGAGAAATCAACATAAATCTAAAGAATGCTGACAGATAATCAGGTTTACCCATATGGATAATATATGGATATGGAATATATTAACTTTGAGATGCTACGTCAGACATGTATGGAAGAAAGTAGACCCATGTTTACTCGATGCGATGTAGAATTAAACAGATTTTATGCTTTCAGGTCAGTATAACACAGGAAAAAGAGAGAAAATTAGTTTAAGAGTGGAAGAATGGGTATGATTTTAAAAAGTAAAACAAAGACTAAGTCCAAGGACAATGGGCAGAAGAGAGCAAGTACAGTCAAATAATTACAGGTGCCTGCTGGTTGTAGAAAAACATTACATAATTTTGGTATTAAAGTACATGAATGAGTGAACTTGAAATACTTGAATTGGTGATCAGAGAGTAGAAACTTAAATCCAGAGTTGTAGGCATGAAATTACAGGTCATGATAATTTATAACATTTGACCATGGGAAATTGTCCAAGATCGGGAGGAGGAGGGAAAAGTCATTGCAAATAATTGTCAAAGGATTTAAATAATCAAGATGGGTGAATTTACAAGGTGGATATCAAAGTCATCAAGGAAGATGACAGCAGTGCTAGAGAAAAGGACAGCAAGCCAGATGCTAAAGCCTTTAGTAGGAGATGGACAGGAACTGAGAGAAGAAAAGATACTTGAAAAGGAGCTGTAGGAGGGAGAAACAAGTTAGAGAGAGAATAGTATAGGTGATGTCCTGTGCTAAAAATAGATAGGCCTTTCCTATGGACGAATAAAAATGGTCAGGATATGACAACAAGGGCAAGGCTATCTATACATTCCCTTACCAGTGGTACACAGGCTGTGGAAGAAGGATCAATAGCCACCTAAGGGGATGACAGGTCCTCAGGTTTCAGTTAGAAGAAGAAAGTATACAAAAGGGATTGTGGTGTTAGAGAATTTGCTGCTGACAAAATGAGATCCAGAAGGCATAGCAAGAGTAGTGGATACTAAGAGGTGTTAGATGTTGTGCAGACCATTATCGAGCTAAGATTCATTTGATTAAGTATGCCATGGAAGACTTAGAGGTCACACAATGTTGAGTCAACTTTCATGCACAGAGGTCTTCACTAACTTCTGTCATAATGCTTCATTATTTATTATTTACAGGGAAATTAGTCAGTCCAGGACTAACAGGAAGAAGGTCATACTGATATGAACATATCTTCTCAAAATGAGGCACTTAGGCGATCAGATTTGAGGATGTCTTCTGTCAATTATAACTTCCCTGAGAGGATAAAATTATATTAACAGTAGCAGAAGCTATTCTTGATGAGGAAATGTCAACAATGTCCTAGATATTTTCCATTGTAATATAGTTTATAACCAACATCTGAAAGTATAAAACCATAAACAATAATTTTTTTCTATGTTAAATTTTAGGATGATTTATTCAAAAGAGGAAGTTAGTCTTATAAATATGGCTTTGATTTCAGGCAAAGAAACCAGATTTTGATAAGATTAAGTCCAAGAAATTGAGGTTTCCTATTAGTTTAGAATTACTGAGTGACCAAGGGGAAGTACTCCATTAATTAACAAGTTCTGATCCAAATGTGCGATTGCTATTTTAAAAAGCATCTTTCAGAATTAATGTGAAAATAAAACTTTATTACATATTTAAAGGAAATATGTTGACCTATGCATTTCTGTGTATACAATGTTCTTTTTCAAAGTCACATTGCATGCTTAATTAGGTTTACTTGTGACACAAACTGAAAACCCTAATTCTACCCATGGCTGACATAGTGAGATATCACACAGACTAATGAAATGCTGAAACTGACTTGAGAAAAAAATATGTTAATACACTGAATTGACACTTAAGCAGGGCAAGCAGGCTGTAATTGAAACCCAGTGAGTAAGAAGCAGGGAAATTTAAAAAAATGAGAGAATAAATAGAACATCATTATATACACCATTCATATAGGAAATATCTTGGAATTTGAGTGGAGAAACTAAAATTTAGAAAGCAAAAATATGCATATCACAAAATTTGTGATTTTTTAAAGATACAGTATTTATATATTTTTCCATTATCTAGTTTATGGTGTCTTTTACAAAGATGACTCTCAATAAACATTTGTTAAACCCAACTGATTTTCAGATTAGAAAAAAAATGTTGTAAGAGAACCATACTGGCTGCTTTTCTTAACATGTATTCCTGAATAAGTTTTCCTCATTTCATTCTGAATGTTCAGAATGTGATTGTCTATACATATAGAAAATATCAGTCATTGCATTCAGTAAATATTAGAATAAATAAATGTGTCTTCATAGTTAGTGTGTGTGTGTGTGTGTGTGTGTGTGTGTGTGATGGCAACATTAGAAGTGTGGTTCATGATAGTCTTGGAGGCCTTTATGTCATCTTTTGTTACACATGGTTCCCAAACTAGTGTATAGAGGAGGATTCAGAATCCTGTATGTCAGGTCACAATGCCCTTCCCTTCACCGCCTCCACCTGATAACACTTCCATCAGTTAGGTGATCAGGAGTCCTAGAAAGCCACGCTGGATCTGTGGTCTGCAGTGGTTTGGATATTTCTATTCATATAAGTGAAATGGGGCCCATAAAGACCTGTCACTTTATCACTGCCTTTGAAGAGCTGTCCACTGAGCTCTGTGAGCTCTGACAATACCTCACACCCCTAACTTAATGCCAAAACTCACAGTCACTCCACCATGATCTATGTTTGAGACCATCATGGTTAATCATTTGTCACCATTTACTTCAGACACCTCAAGAACCCAGAGCTTTCTATGCTTTTCCTCACCATCTGGTTCTTTCCCCCCAGTCATCGCTGTACATATTTTTCATTTTGACTGTAATCTTTTCAGTCATGGCTACTCTTTCTCCCTTACCCCTCATATTTCAGGCGCTGGATGTCAGGCAGGTGTCCTTTTTCCTCATTGTGGCTTCAAAAGGATCAGTGTCCAAGCCTTCTCCTCAAAAATCTCAGTTGAGGATGATGCCATCAAACCATGATACACATCTCTTCTTGCTCCTTTTATAACTGACTCTCCTGGACAATCACTCTAATTCATTAATGATCAACACTTGTCTCATATATTTTTGTAATATAATCTCAGTCTTAATTATTTCAATATCTGCAGAGTTGATATAGTTAAAATCCTAGCTTTTGGGAGGAGAATATTGTCTCAACTAAAAGATAGCAATCTTCATATTACTTCACAAACTATTCTCACTATAGTATTCCATACACTACCATCATGCATAATTATATTCCCTCTATAATCTTAAATTACTTAATATTAATTTTAAGTATCTCATATTCCACTCACAGTCTCATTTCCCTTTCTAACTTACTCCTAATCCTTTTTTCTCACCAACAATTCTTCATCCCTCTGATCTACTGACTCTACCAACACATCAATATCTATTATCCTACATCATGTCTTCACTTCAATAATTACCTGGAGCATATCACACGATCCATTTCCATACCCACTTCTTGCATATACTTTCAAGTCATTTGCCCTATTTCCCTCCATTATTGTTGCCTGGTCAAAATTTAATCCCAGTTTAATTCAACATCCAGGCTATTCCATGTGGGCATATGAATAACAACATGTAGTTTGAGGATGTTATACTTTACCATAAATTCATCTTCACTAATTTCAAGAATACCCTTCCTGCTATGTATCAATAATGTTATTATATTTCCCTCCTACTATATATAACAATTTCACACCTTCTCATCTCACTTTTCTTCCTACTTCACTTGAGGAATTATTCAGAAGACCATTTCCAAAAGATTACACACCGCATATTCAAAGAACTTCTATAAGTATAAATATTCTACTTTTCCTATCATAATTGATGTAACATACTCTGTCCTTTCTAAGCCAATTCCTTTGCTTGTGTACTGTATATCCCATCTTTATCTTACCTCATACTTAAAAATTACCTGCTTTGAACTTTCTTCAGATGTCATTCTATTACTTTATATTGCTATTATCCTTTAAAGGTAAAGCCTAATTTTTTCATTGTATTCAATGAAACTGGGTCTAATCAATATTTTTTCCCATTCCTTTTGTTTTCTTCCTTCCTTCCTTCATTCTTTTTTTTTATTTTTTCTTTTTTTTTTTTTTGTTTCATATAGGGAGAGAATGTTTCCTATTACTCTGTCAAATTGTTCTTTTTAAAAAACAAAACAAAACAAAACATTATTTCCAACTGCCATTGCATAGATCGATTTTCACTTACCTCTAACTAGATCTACTCACATTCTTTAAAAAGTCTGGCACTGTCTTAATATTCTTAAAATATTTTATAGTTTCTGTAATGACCTTCTGCATTTTTTTCACCTCAATTCATTGACTCCTACTTTTTAGCTTCATATTCCACTTAAACGCTCTTGGGTCTGTGGTCTTAGTCTGCAATCTTCTCACTTCCCTATCAAGATTCACTGCAATAAGCTAACTTAATTTCAGTTTCCTGTTTTATTTATTATTTTTATTATTATTTATTTTGAAAGAGAGCGAGTGCGAGCAGGTGAGGGGCTGAAAGAGAGAGAGACAGACAGAGAGAGAGAATCCCAAGCAGGCTCCTTTTTTCCATGCAGTCTGTGCACAGAGCCTGACACAGGACTCGAATTCATGAAACAATCAGATTATGACCTGAGCTGAAGTTGGATACTTAACCGAATAAACTACCCAGGTGCCCTGGTTTCCTGGTTTTAAACGCCATCTCTTTATGACTAGATTTCAAATGTATATATGGAGCCCAGACATCTCCTCTAAAATAGCAAGTAGCATACCTGAAAGCTTACCTTAAATATTTTCACTTGACTCTATTATGTGTCTTAGCTAATATGTGCAACACTGATATCTTGATTTCTACCCCTCTCAACCATACTTCTATTCTTACAGATGTCCCCATTTTAGAAAATTCTATTCCTAATCTTTCAATGGAGTAAATAACCTTAGAGTTACCTCTTTATTATTTAACCCTTCAGAAAAACACTGAATCTTCTTTAGAAATATATTCCTGGGGTGCCTGGGTGGCTCATCTGGTTAAGCATCTCACTTCGGCTCAGGTCATGATCTCTTGATTGGTGGGTGAGTCCTGCATGGGGCTCTGTGATGGCAGCTTGGAGCCTGGAGCCTGCTTTGGATTCTGTGTCTCCCTCTCTTTTTCTGCCCCTTCCCTCATTCATGCTCTGTCTGTCTCTCTCTCTCAAAATAATATATATATATATTATAAAATAATATATATATAAATATATGTGTATATAATATATATATAATATATATATGCATATATATATATATTCCAAATGTGATCCTTAATTGCCATCATCACATGTCACCTTAGTAGCAGTCCCAGTCATCACTATCTCTAGGCTGTATTATCACAGTAGCGTCCTAGCTTTTCTCCTTGCTTTTCTCCTTGCTTCTTCCCTTGGGATGATACAGCCATAGACTAGTCTTCAAAAAGGAGTCAGAGTGATTCTTTAAAACAGGATCTACCTCCTAGAATATAAGTTTATTTAGATAAGGACATTTTGTCTGCTTTTCCTTCCTTTTTTTCCTACTGCTGTAGAAGACTTTCTATTGCAATAGTAAAGTTTATGGACAAGTAGGTGCTAAATTAATAGTTGTTAATTTAATGAATGAATGATTTCATTTCATTTCACATCTAGAGTTAAGACTTTCCATCTCAGTGAAATAAACAAATTAAATAATGAATTAAATAAGCTTTTCAGAAAATATTCTATGTGTTAGATAGTAAAAGTTTCCAAAGATACAAAAATGATTAAAACACAGTTATTCTCTTGAATATGGCACAAGAGAATAGACTTTCACAGTAATTCAAAATTATAGTCTATGAAGCAGTCAGCTATATTTTAGGAATATTTTGTCTTCTTTTAGAAGATAACTAATAATAAGGTGAAATATAGGACAATGAACATTATAAAAGGTTAACTATTTAAAATACGTGATTGAATGAAATTTGGTTTACATAGACTACCAATGAACTGATCTGAAAATTTTGTTATAAATAACAAAATCCCAATTCAAATATGTTAAACTGATAGAAGATTTATTGGCCCATGTAATCAAATTATTTGTAAGTAGTCCTTACTTTATGCAGAGTGAGGCTGATTCTGGCTTTTTAAAAATCCTCTCAGCCTTACACTTATGTATATTTTGGCTGTGTCTGCTTGCTGGATTTCCTCATGGCTGTGAAGTGACCTCTGGTAGCTCAGCTACATTGTTCAAGAAAGTTTTTTGATGTCACTATAAAGTTTGATTGTTTTACTTCTTTTAAAATCTCCAGCAGGAGGTTCAGTTTTGCAGACTTTCCCCCAGTTATTTAAAGTATCAAAGTGCAAAAAGTGTCAAATTTACTTTAAAACAACTTTACTTTCCTGTGGCTAAACAAAAAAAGGGGTTAAGAAAACCACTTCTTTCATCTTTGTAAACAGCAATGACAGTAGAGAAAATTCTCTGGTTTCTATTCTCCCCATTTCTGTGTCAGGTCCTGATACTGGAAATGGGAAAAGGTTTCCATATTGTAACATTCACTATGGATGACCTCATTGTCTAGCCAGTGCGGACTCTATAAAGTTTAGGCCACTCTTCTGGTCATACACTTGTATAGCTTCTGGGTCCTTGTGTATTTGAGGGCCATGAAAACTCAGTGTGCAGCCTTCTCATGTTATCATACTGTAATTATATTAAGAGTCACTGCTGCCTCTTAGAGGATAGATCAAGGATCTGCTTCTCAGGAGCCACAGATAGGGAGACATTCAACCTATCATAGTCTCTGAGATCTCATCCATTTTTCGACCCCTCCAAAGACACCTATCTCTCCTATTTCTCTCAGCATAATCCTCTCTAATGCCTTATAACTTGCAATTCATTATCTTAACCTCTTGTACATTGCTTTGAGTACTGGACAGTTTCTTCCAAGATGCTTTCTTTTCATCCTTGTCCATCCTCTACTGTATTTCAGATAGTTGCCATGTGACTCCTGCCTGGGTCCTACTAATGTGATGTGCTAGCAGCAAGTCAGAGGTGAGAGGAAAATAAGGTCAGCTATTTATTTCCTCTACTCCCACTGACAGACTGTGGGTTGTCAATAACTGTATTTATCTACATAAGTTCATAGTTCATGTCAGAATGTTCTATACTCAGCTACAGTTCTCTCCCTGGTTTCTATTAACTGCATTCTTAGCTTCCCTTTTAGCAGCATGGAAGGGAAACAGCTCCACACTGTTCCTAAACTCAGGATGATCAATCACACATTGTTGGTTTCCTTTAACCCTCCTCAAATCTTTTTCTTTTCATTCAACTCTTCTGGATTATTCTGAGTGAACCATAGCTTGTTTCCTTTGAGTATTCAGAGAACCTCTGGAAGTGTTTTTCTAAATAATTTATTTTCAGCAATCACTGTCTCTCCCAAACTGCACTTTATTTTAAAACTTTTAACCAAAATATTGACCCCCTGGCTAAAACATTCCTTAGTCATTTCAAAACATCACCAAAGTTCTCCCTTGTCTGGTTACTCCAAGACATCAATTATCCATTTTCCCTTTTCAACCAGATTCCATTTGTACTCCACTTGCTCCCAGAAATGCCATTTATGATGCTTCACTACTGCTAATTATTACTCTTAAAAATAACTTTTTTATGCCAAGTTCATAAACACCTGAAGGTTTCAGTAGTCTAGGTGTTAAGAAAAATGGTAGTTTATAGACACAGGTGAAAATCAACTCCTTTCTGACACTGTGTTGCTTGTGGTCTCTAGATACCAAATAAATTTTTATAACTAATGATTTACTCTCTTTCTCAAGGAGGTCATTTTGTTTCAGTTCCTCTCTCATCTAATCATTGGAATTTAGGTCTAGTCCATATGTTTAAACAGAAAAAAAACTGATACCATAAACAGTATTCTCCTCACTTCATTCACTCTTCAACCCCACATTTTTTTTTATTCCCAAATTCAGAATACAAGAGGAAACGCTTGGGTTGAGGTGTATAGATGTAGGAGGGAAAGGGGTAAGGAGGGTTTTCTGCATCAATGCTGTTTGAGCTCATCGCCTCTTAACCAGTAATTCTTAAAGCATGGTCTTCAGATCAGCAGTTACAGCATCACTTGAGGATTTGTTAAAAAAGCACGTTTGCAATCCCCACCCCAGATTTATTGAATTAGAAACTCTAGAGGTGGGAAATAGCTGTTTGTGTTTTAAACAACCCTTCAGAGATTCTAAAACAGCTAAAATCTGTTGCAGCCAAAGTATGAGAATCATTGATCTAGAAAAAAGAAATACCTTGTAAGATAGCTATGCACAGATAAATTGTTATTTGTTTTATTTTTAAAGGTATTTAAGTTGAAGAGCTTTCATTTTTTTATTATTTTCAGCTGTTCCCTTAATCTCCTTTGAGACCAGACAAATAGGTTCCAAGACTACTTTTGTCATTGTTTCAACTTCATGCTTTATTAATTTATATCGATTATATATTTATCACTTCTTTGAGTCAGAGGTAGAAATGTGTTTGACTGTCACTGTGAGTTTAGAGTGTGGGAATTTGGGACTGGATATTCTGCTCTTGTGTTCCACATCTGTATCACACTCTTACTGATTTCTGAGGCTTAGGTTTTCACTCATCATTCAAATTAGACTTTGTTATTTCTGCCTTGTTGAAGCTGTTCTGGTTTTACTCTCTGGTCACTTTCTTTATATTTTATCTTCTATTAATAAGGAGTCTTATTTAGTCAAAGCAGGGGACCATGTTTTTATTTAAGTAGATTGGAGATGAGCAAAATTTTTGCCAAATTCTTGAAGAATGTGGTCATTTCAATAATGAGAACACATATAGTGGGGCTCACGTTAATTTCATGAGTAAGTTTACTTCGAAGTTGTTACAACTAGCCTACCTACATGACATGTTCCATCCACCTTAGGGAAACCTAACTGGAATTTCTGCAGCATCTATCCTCTCTAGCACATGCCTAACAAAGCATTCAAGATCAAACTCCATCATTTTAAAATTAAGTCTATTCATTAACAATAGAACAATCAACTGAGAGTAGGCAACAATGCGATCTAGTTTTCCTGTTGGTGATGAAATTTAAGACAAAGCCTTCTAGACAACCAGAATGATGCTAAAAATAAGGGCCAATAAAATCATCGTACTTAATAAAAAATGAAATAAATATTATATATGTGAATGTATATTTACCCATATTTATATAATGCTATCCATTTTTTAAATGATCACTTTTCTAAATATATTTACAAATATAGTTGCATTATAAGGCTCAGAACTAGAAATTATAAATTAAAAAGTCAATATTTTTAAAAGAATAAAAGTGAATTTATCAATAAATTAATATAAGATTGAAAGCATATACAAATTTGTGTGGACTGGTTAGAGCTTCTAAGATATTGATATAAGGAAGAAGTTTCTCTTCATTTTCTTTTGAAAATGTCACGTTTTAAAAGCTTAGTATGTTTTTTCAACTTTGCATTTAGATTCCTTTTGAAATTGATGAAAATTCTGTCCTTTGTACATCTGTAATGTATATGCATATTCTTTTTCCTTTCAGTATGTTTAAGGATTCCTGTACCACAGCTTATAATTTTCTGCTTTTATGAATATTCTAAAATGTTGAGCCTGTTTATTGCCCTTCAGTAATGCCCAACAGAACTTACTTCAAGCAACCAGATAAAAGTCAAGCAAGTGTGAAGAGTACAAATTGTACTTCCTAATGGTGTGAGAAAGTATCTATAAAGCTATTTGAAATGAACTAAAATTCTAAGCCCGGATAACTAGGTCACTTCTGTCATTTACAAGTGAGTAATTTTTAGCAAATTCTTATTTAAATAAAGTATTATTTCCCAAAATCCTGCCTAAAGACCCTAACTAAAAACTATCAGCTGAGTTCTACATATTGAAGGAAGAGAAGGTTTACTCTATACTTTCAAAATATGATAGTAACATTGTCTGTGTATAGTAGATATAGTTACCTTTTTTTTTATAGACCTTCAAATATTATTCAGTTATTCTATCTCTCTTATAAAACAATATACATGTTTTATAACTGTTTGACCAAATTATTCCTGGGAATTCCCTAATTTTTTTAAAACAAACAACTCATAAAAAATCCATTAAAATGTTTCTACTTCTACTTGAAATAGAATATTAGATGTCATTAAATAAAATTTAAGCTTAAAATAGAACATTGTTTTATTTTTGTTCACATGGCTTTAAAACCCATATATTTTGTTTGAAAAATAAGAAAGTAATTAATCATACCTGCAATGATAATCTTTCTCATATTTTGTACATGTGGTATTATTCGTGCATGGAAATGACTCATGTGGTGTTTGAAGTTGTCTCTTACAAAGTTTGCCTGGAAATATTGGTGGACAGATGTACACGGCATCCTAGGAAAGATCAGAAAGTATATTTTACAAAAAAAAGAAAATGAAAGGATTCTTACCTGGAGAGAGACAGAAGCTATTTTCATAAGGATGTAGGAGTTCTCTGTGCAACAACATGAAAGATTATATTTTCTCCCATATCATACACTTTTCCTACAACTTGAATCCAACATTCCTCTAATTGAGAATTAGGAACTATCCTTTTCGTCCTCTTGAATGTAAGCAAGCTGTGATGTTCTTTGATTTTCAAGACTATGTTTAAAAGGCTATATAAGAGCCCAGATAGCTCAGTTGGTAGAGCATCAGACTTTTAAAACGTTATATACTGTCTGCCTAATTATCTTAGGATACTTGCTCTTGACAACCACCCACAATGCTGTGAGGAAGCCCAGGACTTACAGAGAAGTTACATTTAGGGTTCTGGATTGACAGTTCCAGTTGAGGGCCCAGTTGACAGCCAGTATCAACCACCAGACATGTGAGTTAGGATGCCTTGAAAATATTAATATGAATTCATAATACAAACTCAAATATGAATCTTACTAAAATAAAATTGAATTGTGGAAATTATGACATTATTTCGTAGCCTTATTTATTAAAATGTTAAATTAAAATGTTAAATTATAACAATATAAAATAAACAAAAAATTAAAAAGCCATAACTAAAAATGAAATGTTTACAAAATTACATTATTCTCAAGGGAGAATTTCAAAGGAAGAGAAAAAAATGAAATTAAAGATTTTTTAAAAATGTTATTGAAGAGAGAGAGAGCGAGAAGGCATGACCAGGGAGAAGGGCAAAGGAAGAGAGAGACAATCTTAAGCAGCCTCAATGCTCAGCGCAGAGTGCAAACTGTGAGATCATGACCTGAGCCAAAATCAAGAGTTGGATGCTTTAAGCCACTGAGCCACCCAGATGTCCCTGAATATTGTTTTTAAATGTTTTTTTTTGTTTGTTTGCTTGTGTTTTTTTACTTAAAATAGGAAAAAAATGTAAATCAACAAATAAAGTCTCTTTTCTGATATTTCTTAGTTTGAAATTTATAATATGTTAATGCAACTTTAACTATATTTGTACTTTTCAGATAATGTTAAATATATCTATATATACCACTCTCTTGTTAAATTCAGACTTACATTTGCAATATGAACACAGTCAGTACCATTCTCACATGGTATTGATGGACACTCATGGACATCAGTTTCATGGTTTTGATTGAAAACTCCTTCTGGGCATTCACAAATGTAAGCAGAGCTTTTATTTTGGCAAATTTCTCCTTTCCAACAGGACTGAGAAACATAACATTCCATTGACTTCTCACAGAACGGACCTTAAAAGATCACACGGACACACAAGGAAAATATAAACATAAAATGTAGCAAAGCTCATTATAAAGAATATCTTCAGAGTTCATTATAAAAAACAGATTTATCATGGCATAATTTATGTGTCATAAAACGTACCAATTGCAGATAATTTACCCATTACCAAATAACTTTTGCAAATGTGTAGAGATATTTGACCATCAGCAGAATCCAGTTTTAGCATGTTACGATTACCTAAATAAGAATTATTTTATTGTTACTCTTTGTTCCCAGCTCCAGCTGCAGACAACCATTAATCTTTCGGTCTCTATAGATTTGCTTTTTCTGTGCATTTCATATAAATGGAATGGTACAATATGTTGCTTCTTATGATTGACCTCTTTGCTTAGGGTAAAGTTTTTGAGGATTTTTAATGTTATAGCATGTATCAATAGTTTGTTACTTTCTATAGATAAAAAGTAATTCACAATATATACCTTTTGTTCATTCATCAGTTGGTAAACATTTGGGTTGTTTCCACTCTTTAACATTTTTTATAGAGATATAATAGACATATAACATTATATTAAAGTTTACAACATAATGATTCAATATATGTAAATATTGCAAGATAATCACCACTATAAATCTAGTTAACATTAATCATTACCCATAGTTAGAGTTACAAAACTTTCTTGTAATGAGAACTTTTACGATCTACTCCCTTAGCAACTAACTTTTATGAATAATGGTGCCTGAAACCAAGGCACAAGTATTGGGATGGATATGTATTTTCACATCTCCTAAAAAAATTTCTTGCTGAGGTGTATAGTAAATATATGTGTAACTGTTTTTATTTTTATTTTTTTTTGTGAAAATGTGTAAGGACTACTATTAACCCCTTCCATATTTGATAGGTCTATATAGGTTTTCTATTTCTTCCTGATATAATTTTAGCAATTTGTATCTTTCTAGAATTTGTCATTTATTTTAAGTAGTCTAATTTGTTAGTATAATGGTGTTCATAGTACTTTGTTATATATTTTTTATTTTCAATGTCATTAATAATGTCCTCACTTTAAACACTTGGTTTTATTGATTTGTGCTTTCTCTTATTTTTTGTTATTCACTCCAACCGACGATATATTCATTTTTTCCCACAAATATCAGTGTTCAGTTTCACTGATCATTCTCTTATGTTTTAGTGATTTTTGCTCAAATCTTACTGTTCCCTTTGTTTTGTGTGTTTCTGTTCCAGTGTATCTTCTTTCTGTATTTTTTTAAGGTAGAAGCTGAGAATATTGATTTGAGAACTTTTTCTTTTTTAATGTAGAAATTTAGAACAATAATTTTCTCTATCAGCATTGTTTTAGCTATATTTAATAAAATTTGACACAGTGTGTGTGTATGCTTGCATAATTTCTTCTTTGACTAGATTATTTTAGAAATCTGTTTAATTTCCAAATATTTGCAAATTTCCTAAAAGTTTCTATTGTTTATTTCTAAGTTAATTCTGTTTAGATTGGTAAGCATATATTGCATGAATTTTATTTTTTCCCATTTAGTTGTTTTAATGAGTACAGATCGGAGTGTTTTAAAATATTTATTTACAATGTTGTACAGCCATCAAAACTATATAATTCCAGAATATTTACATCACCCTAAAAAGAACCCCTATGATTATTGATAACCTTCAGTTGCCCTTTCCTCAATGTCTTCTTTGCATCCACTAATCTAATTTTTTCTCTATGGATTTTAAATGCTGAATTTAAATCTATTATGAATTTAAAATTAATAAAACTATAAATTTTAATTCTTTCAAACTTATTGAAACTTATTTTATGGCTATGTTCATTAGTTTATATATTGTCTACCAACACCAGAGTTGAGCATGTGCATGTTTGGTGCTTGATGCAATGTTAGAATGAGTGCCTCCTTAATGTTTGTGCCCTGGGTAAGTCACTTGCCTGCCTCTTGTCCCCACAGTGATAAAATTATGTGAACAGAATTATTAAAGTGATGCTATTAAGGCCCAAGCCTGGGAGTTCCACTGTAGCTTTTATAAGACCTGGATCAGTAGGTGTTTTACTGCAGAGTTGAGAAGATTTTGTGAGATTGTATTCAATCCATTGTCATTAGGCACATCATTGTGGCAATAAAAACTAACTACAGTAGTGGCCTGACAATTCTTGCCATATCTATCAATTCCTAGATTTCAATAAAATAACTTACTCTTTCATTCTTGTTGGCTTGAACAGGGCTTTGGGCAACTCACACATGTTAGAGCTGAACGGGGCAATATCTGACTTTCTGCTAAAACAGGCAAATTGACCTCCAGAAATATCTACAGAACATTTTACAAAGTATTTGTATTCCAAGTTCATAAACCTTGCCAACCAATTCTCTGTATATCTCAAAGCTAACAAGTATGTAACATGTTCCTTAGAAAAAGTCTTTATATCAAACTCATTCATTATTGTGTGAACAGAAACATCAAGAAACATTTAGTATGAAAAATTAAGTTACTTAGCAACAAGACAAGACAAGACAAGACAACAAGATAAGACAATACAAGACAAAAAACCCCACTTAGATGATATGCTGTTAATTCATTTGAAGTTTGGATTGTGTGTTAACTTCTAAAATACAACATAAAGGCAATATAAAATGTTGAATGACCACACCATTGACATTATTATATTAAAATAAAGCAACCTCTAATTTCAGGAAATCAGTACATGAATAATTATTTTGATCACAAAAAGAAATGAATGTGTATTTCTCAAATTGTTATATATTAATATCATATTATCCTACTCCATAACTAAGTATAGGGAATAATATTTAATTATATTTAAGACATAGATGTTAGCTTCATGGTAGGATAATTTATGAATAATACTACCTTATATGATTGTAATGCTTGGTATTCCCATTGCACATATATAAACTTTTTTTTATAAACTTCTTAAAACAAATCTTGGATTTATAAAGGGCCATAATTATCCAGTGTAGATTTTAATTTTCTTTTAAGTTAAACTAATTTTCCTAGCGGTTAAGCAACTTGGCACACACCACATAATTGATTAATTAATAATAAAATTTTGTGCATTCCACCTAATCCTTTTATAATTCTATGATCTTTCACCATATTAGATTAGTTCTGTAAAAAAAAAAAAGATAGAATACTCAAATACCAATTGCTTTTTAGCAAGCATTAATCTAACATTACAACTCTAGTACATTAAGTTGTCCAATATAATATGTGTAATATAAAAAAGACACACAAAAAATTATTTACTTGGTTTCTTCTACAAATGAAATTATATAGTCTAAATATGAATCATTTGTCATTTGTGCAGTTTGCAAATCTTTTACATATGTTTTTATTCTTTTAACAGGGAATTTCTAGATAAAAAATAATTTCGATAACTTCCAGTTTATTTATTTATATTTTTAATGGATTGTGATTTTAGTGCCATGTGTAAGAGCTCTCCACCAGCCATTATATTCCAAATGTTTTCTTCTAAAAAACTGTTATCAAAACAACTAGAATTTAGTTTCGTTAACAATGTCATAGTATATGACATAGCATATGGAAAGTAATTTGTTAAGAATATAAGAAGATATATTACATGAGTAATTAAAAAAACATTTATAAAGGAAAACAAATTATGTATGATTGTAGTGATTGTATTATTGTTGTTGTTCTACTAATGGATATGTGGTTTCTTCCAAGGTATTAAAATTGCACACCAAACTGTGATTTCCTAAACATTAATTGAATTATGCTTATGAAGCTTCACATGTGCTATTATTCAAGAAAGAATGGCAAGATTCAGGGAAATTCACTCTTTAGTGTGACCTGATATATTGGGCTTAATGGAAGTTTTGTGCAAAGTAGATCATGAGTAAGGAAGATGATTTCTCAGAAAAGAATGGATGTTGGAATTGTCATTCATCACAGAAGAGTAGCACTGCTAAAAAGAATTGAAGATTCATAGAGATGAAAAGAGGCTCTTCTCTTGGCCTCAGAAATTTAAGGCCTGGGACTCTAATCAAGGAGATAAATTAGGGCACTCTTGTTGAGGAGGTATATAAGTGGTCCCCTAACACTAGGTCCTGACCTCAGGGCCAACTTGGGTCTTTGTATGAGCTAGTCTAAATGTTGTCCATGATGTGAATTCTGAGGTCAACTTATCTAAATTTCCTGACTTAACACCATTTTATTATCCTCTTAGTGATGCCATATTGTGCAGTGATAGTGTGAATTTAGCATTGCGATAGAAAATTAAGAAGCATTCTTCTCAAAGCTGGAACAAACTATCCTAAAATTCGTATGGAACCACAAAAAACCCAGAATAGCCAAAGTAATACTGAAGAAGAAAACCAAAACGGGAGGCATCACAATCCCAGACTTTAGACTCTACTA